>JAVHZT010000047.1:0-400000 GCA_035079005.1 Fraxinus americana
TTGTATCAATAATGAATTAATTGGCAATTTGATATTGAAAATTTGAAATGAGAAATGAGAATTGTGATTTCACTTATTTGTGAATTTGTAAATTTGTGGTTTGGGGTAAATAATTTATGTTTCACTATTGTTTGAATTATGAATTTTAATTTATCATGAATGATTCACCGAGTTGTGATTAGTGATTCGGCTCATTTGGGAATTACGACCTCAATTCAACAATGTGTACTCTGCTTTTTTAATCAATTGCAATTGAAAAATAAATCGTGGCATTTTGCAATTGTAGATTATGGAACTATTTTTTCTACCGAAACGGAAGTCCATACCTATTTCTTCCAGTTCTAATTGAGCATCTAGTCCCGCCACTACTTCTAGTCGAGTAGCTGATGTGCTAAATGACACGAAAAAGTCTCGAGCTCAATTCAATTTGGATGATCTTATGTCTGATCTAGGGAAACGCCCCATATTGAGTCATATGATCCTAACATCATCTTATCCTAACATCAAAGATGATGTTAGGATGACAAACATAGAGAAATGTCATTGTCAACCACATGGACATAACTTTCCAAGAAGATGGATGGGAAGTGATAACAGGTGTTTTCGAAAAGAATGGTTCGCTGAATTTGATTAGTTAGAGTACAATGTAGAAAAGGATGTGGCATATTGTTTGTATTGCTATTTGTTCAAACCGGATAGAGGGGGTCAAGCGGGTGGTCATATATTCACTAAGACTGGCTTTAGGGATTGAAATCATAAATAGACATTTAAAGATCATGTCGATCTCTTTGATAATGCTCATAATCAACTTTTCGCAAAGTGTACCAACTTGATGAATGCAACCCAAAGTATTGTTTCAAGCCAAAGTAGTAATCAACAAAAAAATTATAGGATGAGATTGACTATGGTGCTTGATTGTACTAGATTCCTCTTGATGTAAGGATTAACAATTCGTGGTCATGATAAATCCAAATAGTCTCTTAATAGAGAAAATCTAATTGAGCTACTAGACTGTTATACAGCTCGTTGTGAGGAAGTTAAACAAGTATTATCCAATAATGCTCCAGAAAATTACCAAATGACTTCACCAAAGATCCAAAATGACTTGGCTAATTGCATGCGGGGGCCTGCTATTTCAGATATTGCACAAGAGGCCCTCGCCTCCATCTCTCACCCGATTCCTGAAACCCTAAAAGGAAAATGCCCCCTTTCTTTCCTTGGCGCCGCAGGCTGCAGCGGGAACCACGACTGTCAACCGACGGTTTCCCGCTGCATCGCAATAGCAACTTGCAACTTGCAGCGACGGCGCAGTCGCACGACGGAAGCAACCGTCAGCTGTTTGCTTTTCTCCCCCAGTGCAGCACGTAACTTTGTTGCCATGCTTGTTACAAATAGGTTTTGTCGGAAGTGCGGCCGGGCTATTGCATTTTTAGATTTTGAAGATGAAAAATAATTTTCTAAATTATTAGATTCAAGAAAACATATAACCAATCAACTTTTGATTGTTCAAGATATATAACAATTTCTAACAAACACAAAGTAGGCTCTGATACCACTAATGGGAATTTACTTAATCATGCACAGCGGAAAATAAAACAATTTCAATTCCCACCAAGGAACTGCATTGTGTTTAGATAGAAACTGTGTTCAAAATAATACCTTTGATGAATTTTGCAGACTATTTTGTTGATTCTCGAATTCCAATTATCACGATCTGCAATCCAAGCTGTCCAATTGTCCAGTGATCTATACAGAAAACAAGAATGATGATTAGGATTTTCTTTTCTTGTGTTGTGAGAATAATGATTTTTCAATTCTATTTTCAAACTCTAAAGCATTTATTAATATAAGCCTCAGGCGGAAGCTTGGCTTGTCTCTTAAACTTAACCCGATCCAACATTTAATTAATCAAATTAATTATATCTGGTCCATGAATTAATTAATTCAATAATTAATTCGGGTTTATTAATGAGCATCCCAATTAATTAATTATTCAACACTTGTCAATTAATTAATTGGTAAATCTCATTCTTATGGTTCTCTTTTTTGCTTGTGTGAGCACCTTAGGTTCCCCATCCACTTCGATACCTAACGACACTTGAATTATTATTTTTCTCTACTCAAAAGATTTGATAAATCTAAAATACCCCCTTTTAATTTATCGATTAATTCTATCATCTATCGCTTCGTCCGGATTAACATGTAGAATGTGTCACTGCTGGTAATACATGTGTTGACGGGAAATGTCACGTGATATGACAAAACCAAACTTGTTCGTTTACCAATCAATTATGAGATATGGATATGTGTCAATTTTAATTATCGATATATCTTTATCCCACTGCTATTTCAATGTAAGTCGAAAATTCATTTTCGACTTATGAGTTCACCTTGGTCAAGGATTTTATTATCAACTTAACTGGATAAAATATAGATCATAATCTCTTACTATCTAAAAGTGACAAATCTTGTATCGATCATTCAAAACCTTCATATGATTCTTGACATACCCGAACGATGTTGTATTAGCGACACTTGGTAGAGCAACATCCAATACCACCAAAGTGTGACTGTCCTCATATAAGATACAATGATAACCCTAAGTCAAAGGACCAATTCCACTACCAAACGTTAGAGATTAACCACTAACACTTAGATAGTTATCCATGTGGAATCTCCTAGTGGGTCTTCATTTTTTATTCTAAAACAAAACATTCATGTGATCATTTAAGTGTCACCACACTTTAACTTGTGAGATCAGCTACTTACTTCACAAGTAAGAATGACATACGTGATGGTCTATCCGCAATAACGATATCCGTATCTCGTTACTACTTCGACCACGGACGATTTAAGATTCAATCATATGTAATTTGTATCTCAAAATCAAACTCCTTGTGATTAACAAATCACCAAGACTTGAATCTGCGGATTCTATTATTTAATTTATTAAAATATTAATTCAATTAAATAATAGATATTTTCATAAATATGCATCGATTATATATATATATATATATATATATATATATATATATATATATATATATATAGAGAGAGAGAGAGAGAGAGAGAGAGAGTTTATATTATAGAGAGAGATTGCTTTGTAGATAGATAGACTACTGTGACTAGAAAATGATATTTGCAATTGGGGTATAATAAATATGTATTAATGAAATTAATAATTTTTAATTAGCACCTAATTTATGACTTTAAAACTAATTCCCTTTGTTTTTGAATTGTATACTTGAGACGTTTCTGGCAAATTTTCCCATATAAGTATTATGTTCTAAGCCCAACTATTGTGTGTACTTAAAATATTATTACTGGATTTTTTTTAGTCGAAGTTAATTAAAATAAGATTTTCAATCTCCTCATCTTCTTTAATCACAAAATCAATGAAATTGGAGGTTTCCATGATAATTCTATCTTCTGTGAATATTAGGCACCTTTATGATTAATTTCTCGATTTCCACATGCTTTTCTTCTTTAGTTGTTTCTCGGGTTTACTAATGAATATATAATCCACAAGAATGTTACTTAACTCAGTCGAAATTATTTGATCTACAATTCCTTTATATTTTTGCATGATGACGTTTCCCGTAACTATTTCATCATCATCAACTTATTCTTCATATAGACCATCGAAGATAGCTTTCATTAACTTCCTCTAGAGAAGTTTGCCAACAACAAGCCAATTTTAGTATAATGCAATGTGCACCATAATGTTCACAAACTCAAACTGATCTCCTCATAAACAATATATTTGATATTTAGTCCATTTCGGCAAGCCGTCCTTATTCCGAGTGCATGATAGGTTGATTTGTATCCCCACTTTTAAGTTCTTGCTTGATAAGAAAATCTCCAAAGAGCATATCACCTTCATCTAAGTCAGGATCAATTGTTATTCTCTTGCTTCCGTTCGTTTAATGTCAATGAAACAAAGAACAAGTAGATCAATTAAACAAGTAATGGAAAAAAAAATTTCAAACAAAAACAAGAAATATTAAAACCAATATTCAATAGAAATAATCCCTAGAAACAGTGCCAAAAACTTGTTCTCAATTTTATATCTCGTAAATGTACAAATAGTAACAAGTAATAAAGCGGATCTATGAGTCTGGATATCGTTCTTGTGATGATTATTATTTATTCATAACTTCAATTTGATTGAAAATAAATAAAGTAGTTATTTCTTTTCTATTTTAAATATTCTAAAATAAATATAAGTGATTTTTTTAATATGATGGTTTAAGTGTTAGGATTCATGATTTTACCATAGCTATCTCCTTAATCACAATCACCAAGTTTCATGATTTTACCATAGCTATCTCCTTAATCACAATCACCAAGTTTTATGCAATTGATTATGTTTACACGATCGAATTCTTCTAACATATTCAATTTTCGCCTCCCGAGTTTTCATTGAGTTTATTCAATGATGTCAATTCATTATCTCTAAGAATTCATGTAACGATTGTATCAACTAGTATAAATATCTCTCCGTTTTCATACTAGTTCCTGGTTTTTACTACGTAATCTAAACAAATAATCCGCATTTCTACGTAATTATTGCTCACAAAATCAATGCATTAGTGGCCAATCAATCCAAACATTAAAAGTTTATTTTAGATTTTTGAAGTAAAAACAATTCCCACAATTTATTTTAGATTTAAAAGTTTTTAATTAAAATTAAGATTCAAAACTAGAATACCATCATTCATCCTAACTATATACTTATTATAGATCACGTGAGAAGAATAAAACAAGAAGTAATTTAAGTACATCATTGAGCATTAAGGAACAAATGAATAGAAAAAGATGAACATCTTACACCAAGAATCCGTTTCTTCTTGTAAAATTCTTAAAAACCTTGCTTCTTGATTGATTTCTAGATTTTTTTCATCCTTTCGGGTTGAATAATATATGTACAATGAATCTCCCAAGCATTGGTCTGAATGTATATGTATAATGAAATTTCTACAAGCCTCTTTTAATTGTCGGACTAAGGTATGTACATAAAACAAGATTTAGGCAAAATCATTTTTCAACTTGATTATCTCAAAAGAGTTCAAATTGGTTTCTACCCAAAAGTTCAAGAAATAAAAGGAAACAAATCCCTTTTACAGTTGGACTCATTTTCTTGTGGGACTTTAGTCCTTCGTCTTCTAATATTGTAGTTAAGTCATCTTCATTCCAGAAACATAATAGTTGACCCGATACAAGTTTTAGAGTTTGCAATTTAGTCCTAAACTTTCCAAATGTGAAATTTAACTCTCGAAACTTATGATTTCTTACCGAATGCTCCATTAATACTTCCAATTGATCTCTTACAATAGTGTTATTTTCAAATCAACTCTAATTAAATTTCAAATAGCCTCTTTTCATATAAATTGTATCCAAGTTGGAATTTTCCTATAATTATCATAATTTACACAAATTAAGTTGATAATCGCCCAATTCACATATAAATAAATAGAATAGAAGTCAAGATAAGCCCATAAAATGGACTTATCAGTTTGGCACTGGATTCGCTCAAAAATGGTAGTGCTAATAATGTGATTTGATTTCAACTTAGATTTGACATAGAGGTTCCAATCTTGGTGAAGTTGGGACCTTAGTCTGAAAAATTGGAATTGCAACGATCTTTGGCGCAATTTTTAAATATAGGACTTCAAGTGCAAATTTTGAATCTCCTTGTTTGGTGGGGACTAAAATTAGTTTTTTTAGTAAATTTTGATAAAAACTGATGAAATGTGTGGTTGAAAAGTTGTAAGTCCTATGAAATAAGTGATTAAAATTAATTGCTAACTTTGACTTAAACTAAAATCTGGATTTTAGTTCCTACCAAACACGCGCTTAATGTGTTATTTTCAAGTTTGGGATATGGTGCACTCACAACTTTTTAACTTCGGTTGTTGCTTTCTTGTACCCACAAAGGACACAATATCAGTGGTCAATTGCACCCACAAAGGAGGATGAAGATAAGAGAAAGCAATTCGTAAACTAATGCACAAAGAAGAGAGTACCAAAGACGACTGCCTCACAATTTTCTCGGCAATTCAATACATGGTTTCCACAAAGGAGAAAGGGGCCAATATATGGATTAGGTATAGGAACCAAGTTGGGCCATCATACAAATAGGCCAAAGTTTTCAGATCGAACATGTCAATATGGTGTTGATATAAAATACATTTTAACATCATCGACTAAGATTTATTGGGTATCAAAAGTTAACAAATCTTTACCTTAATATCCAATGAACGTGCAAGGAAACAACACCAAGTTTATACTTTCCTAATCAAAGTAACCAAATAAAATTAGAATCACAAACCTTACCCCGTGTCTCCAACCCTAAACCATACCATAGCTGCTCCATGTGCTCACCAAGGGCCGAGGTCAAGAAATGTTTTAAGTACAAATAGATAATAACAAGAATCAATCAAGAGCACATAGTGATGAGAACACAACATCGAGTAATACACAGATCTTTTCAACATTTTCAACATATAAAGAACATCATACTAATACCATGTTAATCCAGTAAATGACCAACATATACAATCAATGCATTAATGACCCCAAGAAAAGATCTCACCACTATTATTCTACCCATTCTGTGTAGCTCGTATCTCAAGAATACATATCTCCTCTCATCACCAACCATACTCACTAGATTAATCACTTCTCATATCTCACTAGTAAACCACTACAGATCCTAAGTCCATGAGATGTTTTTCTATCATTACCTCACTCTCTCAACCTAAGTAAATAATTGGCCTCCACTTAATAGAGTTGATAGGAGTGTCACTATCTCACTCCATCCGATCAAGATTCTAACAGATAGAGAATTTCAAACATTTATCACCTTGCTTCTCATGATCCAAATGTCAATCTCCACAATCCCGTACATATCACAAATGCATCCTAAGGCATCCATACTCCAAATTACCAATAGACACACTTACTGCTGATGTGCCTACTATATGGGTTGCAATCTATCAATTGGAAGTAGTAATTGAGCAATCAATTCGAGATTTAAATTCGATAATTGAGAATTTTGGAGACTAAAATACAAACTTCTGAAACTTTCATTGGATCAATATTTTACTATTTTAGAATGAAGAGGAGCAAATTATAAGGATTTCAAGTTGAATGACTTATGTTGCAATTAAGGAAGAAAATGGACTTAATAATAGAAATTTTCGGGGACTAATTGAATAAAAGGATTAATTCAAGAATTTAAGCTCTAAATATCATGTTTTCCTATTTTAAACAGAATTCTTCGTGGAATGTAATTTGACCATGATTTTTACCTCATTCTTGGATCTATAAATACAGACTTTCATCCTACAATTAGAGAATGCTTACAGAGATTCAATGTACATAATTTATACAAGTCAAAGGGGCCTTTCATTTTAAATTATTTCTATCTTTCATTTGATCTTTCTTTTTTTTTTTTTTTTTCCTTTTGAGCTGATGTACATGTTTTTCTTTGTTTTATTAATGGGGATTGAAAACAAGTAGGAGACCAGCAATAATATGCGATGATGATCCATATATTGATAACATTGATATACTTGTTGGAGATGTCTTCGCCATGATGGATATAATTTACTTTCCAAACTTGACGAGGGTGACTTGTTAGTGGGATTAATTCTAAGTTTCTTATTGTTGACCACTCTTGATGAAGTGAATAAATCTTTCCTGTATAATCCATATGAAAAAGACTATAAAAGGGCTGAAGCCCAAGAAAATTTATTTTACAATTTTTATTTTTTATTTTTTTTTAAAAGTGGTTTTTTTTTTTTTTTAGGTCATAACTAGGTTACATAAGTCATTCCAAATTAAATTAGCCTAAACTCATATGTGATTGCATCGATAATTATTTTTCTTGTTCATTTTTAGGTATGATGAAAGTATTTTGCAACACGAGCAATAAAGCATAGTAAAGAAAGATTGAAAAAACAAAAAGTATTAAAGGAGAGACATCATATATGCGACGGATATTGCTAATTATTCTTTAAGCGTATTTTGTGCACACATTGACAACAATGTGTATTTTAAGTTTAGGGTGTAAATTAGTTAATTCCCTATATTTGTTTGTTTGTGTTATACATTTAAAAAATAAATTATTGAAAAAAATAATTCTTATTTTGTGTATATTTCCGTGAGTTAGGTAGTCTTATCGTCTAAATATTATGATTATTTGAAATGCTTAATGATGCATAAATGTGAATAGGTGATGCAATTTTTTTATTAATTTAATACTTATTCATGTTAAATTGTATTATATTGAACGTAATAGTCATGATTGATTGATTTGAAAGTTTGGATTGGTTAATTGATAGGATAAGTTGAATGAACTTAGATCTTTATAAACCGAGATCATAGTATGAAGTACAACTACTTAACCTATTTAACAAATAGTTTGGGGCGGTTGATCTGAAGTTGGAAGCTATTTAGATAAATGTTATTTCCGTATTTGTTGAAAATATTTTGTTGAATGTTTTTGACTAACATGTGAAACCTAAGTGGTGACTATACATTAGGGGTTTGATCCCAATTACTTATCCCAAATAATAAAAGGTAATTTACTTCTTGTGATACATAGGAAAAAGTTACCTACATTGTTTTGTGCAGTTGGTTTTGAGTAATTCGACCATATTCATTACTAATGTTTTCGAGATAATCTACCATGGAAGAAAGGTACCTGCCACATAGAGCGAAAACTAGCTTCAAGAATTAAAGAAAAGATTCCAAAAATAGAAGAAGGGAAACAATGAAAAATAAAAAGAAGATATTAACACACAAAATTATGTTGAGGCAGTGGCAAAATATTTATAATAATTGCTTCTGTCCGGCTATGTTTTGGATAATTAGTTTGGGATTTAAATTTCTAATGGGAGTTATTAGTTCCAACTTAAAAGCTCATGATTATTATATTGACATACACATCGATCAAGTACGAAATAAGTAAAGAATGAGTTTTAGTTGCATTATTCATGAACTTTTGCGAATTGTCAAATGATTTTAATACTTGGTGCGATTTCCGTAAATTTTATATTTAATGTTATATCTTTGTTGTTTGCTTGTGTGTTTAATAGATAGTCTTGTTTGGAATGAACAAAAGTTGAAGTTTCGGGATATCGTTGAAAAAGTTGACTAATGAATTCGGATTATTGTCCCACAAATACTATTGTACTCAATTGTTAATTTTAATAGGTCTAATTTACATTTGGCAATTACAAAATTTCAAATGAGTGGTTTTAATTATTCAACTAATGTTAAAAAGAAAAGAAAAGTATTAACATGTTGGGTAGTTGACAATCACTGTTTTTACAGTTATTTCGATGATTAAAAGTTCTATGACTCACATTTCACCTTTATCCCCTGGTTTTCAGCAAACAAGATGTCACAAATCGTAGCTTTACTTAAACCCCGTGACCCTATCGCAACTGCAGTTTGCCCAACTTCAGCTACACATTGTAAATATTTTATTTCAACTATAAAATAGTTAGAAATTAGAAAATTTTAATATGATTCTAGAGAATTTAAACATCTACTTCCATCAGTTGAGTTTTGTTGCTAAGTCTATTATAGGGGGCATTAGTCTTTCAAACATCTTTCAAGTTTTCTAGTGTTCGCCTCCTGCACTAGCCGTTGTAATTTTCTGTTTTCGCCTATTGTAATTTATAGTTTTGAAGCAATCAATGATCAAGTTATGTTCAATGCATTTCAATTTTATGTTGCAAGCTTTCTTTAAATTGTAATCAAACTGTCTTTCGTCCTGAAACGATCGAGAGAAGTTGGAAGGTAGCCTAACTGAGCAGACTACTGTCGCACGGTGTCCCTTTCTGTGCTAAGAAGAAAGGTAACCCGTGAAAGTTAGTATCAGAGCTGGGGCTCAAGACCCCTAATAATAAAGCTATGGATCCTGATTCCTCGAACGCCCGAGGTGGTAGATGTTTAGAAGAGGAATACGAAACAGCGCGTCGATGCACTTGAGGTGACAAACACTAGGTTGTGCTATGCCATAGAGGGCCTAGAAGAAAAGGTCGAGGTGGAAGAGACGAAAATTTGGGAATTATACATAGAGCTGGATGAAAGTCAAAGGGCCTACGCAACAATGACTGAAACTGTTGCTATCATACCTGATCTGCATGATGAGATGGAAGCGTTGAAAGATCAATTACTAGTGCTTCAACGCGTGGTTGGCAATGAGAATGCCACTGCACAAGAGCCTATGCATAAGCTCAGAATTCCAGATCCGTGTACCTACGGAGGGGCATGCGATGCTAAAGTAGTTGAGAACTTCTTGTTCGATATGGAACAATACTTTCTTCCGGCTTCGATCTAAGACGAAGCGAGAAAGGTTACAACAACTAGCATATATTTAGGTGGAGATGCAAAGCTATGGTGGCGTACAAAGTATGTTGATATTCAGGCCAACAAGGTCCGAATAAATTCTTGGGATCTTCTCAAGGAAGCAATTAGATCTCAATTTTTTCAGAGAATGTGGAATATGAGGCACGTCAGGCATTACAAGAACTGAAACACACAAACTCCATCAGGGAGTATGTGAAAGCCTTTTCAGGACATATGTTGAATATTTGAGATATATCGAAAAAGGATAAGATATTGACCTTCATAGAAGGTTTGAAATCATGGACACGTATGAAACTTTAGAGACAGAAGGTCACTGATTTAAGTGCGGCTATGGGAGCTGTCGAATGTTTAAGTGACTATCAATCGGAATCAAGAGAGGATTGACCTTCGGGAAATAGTTAGTCTGTTGGAGGTGGAAATAGACCTTATAGACCCAGCTCGAACTCAAATGGGGGAGAACGTTACTCTAATAATCGGGGAGGAGCCTATCAAGGCAACCGTCAGAATAACAACTGAAAATCTGGAAAAGCAGCAGAGGGTAGATCTGATGCCACTCCCAAATTGAAATGCTTTTTATGTAAAGGACCAATCGAGTGGCACAGTATCCTCAGAAACGGATGGTGAAGGCATATTGTCTACTAGCAAGTGGCAGAACCAATTCAAAACAAGGTACCCCACAAGCTAGCTGTCTGGTAAGACCAACTCCAAAGAGGATGAGGATGTAGTTGATGCATTCTCACATCGGTGTAATACACTATCGCATCGAGTTACTAAAAGGGAAGATTGTCCCTTGAAAGAGCCTCAGATGGAAGAATCAAAGGCTCGCAATTGTAGGACAAAAGGCCTAATGTTCATTGATGTGAAAATCAATGGAAATCCAATCAGGGCTATGATAGATACTAGTGTTACCCACAACTACCCAGCAAGTGCCGAAGTAGAGCGACTCAAACTTCCTCTGGAGAGAGGTAAAGGGAAAGTTAAAACAATCAACTCCACTGCTCAACCAATAATAGGAGTAGCAAAATTGGTGTCAATCAAAGTAGGTCCCTTCGAAGGAAGGACGAACTTGTTGGCAGTTTAGATGGATGATTTCAAGCTCATTCTGGGATTGGAATTTCTTCGGAGTGTTGCCGCATTCCGACTCGTTAATAATGATGGGTAGTAAACTATGCATTATCCCTACACAAGTTGAGAAAACAAGCGAGAACGGTATCTTGGCCATGCAATATAGTACGGGTTTCAAGAGGAATGAAACCTTATTTTTGTGGACTCTTCGATTAGAGGAGATCGAAGAGCCGATTGGTCCAATTCCAAAACTTGTTAAGGAATTTGGGGACATCAAACCGAATGAGTTACCAAAGAAATTGTCACCAATTAGGGCAATTGATCGTGAGATTGAACTTGTTCTGGGTGCCAAGCTTCCCACCAGGGTACCATACCACATGTCTCAACCAAAGCTTGAAAAGCTTCGGAAACGATTGGGAGAAATGTTTGGAAGCGGGACTATTGTGGATCGCACTTCTACACTACTACAACGTGCAAACTACTGGCCTCAAAGGCGGGACGACAATGCAAGTTATGTGAAAACTTGTCTTGGTTATCAACAAGATATGACGAATCATCATAAAAAGGCAGTCTTACTGGAGCCCCTTTCCGTTCCGAACATACCATTCGAAAGAGTGTCGATGGACTACATTGGTGGATTGCCAAAAGTTTGAGATTTTGGCACTATCATCGTCGTGATAGACGACTTATCTAAAGAAACAACTTTCACCACAACGCCCAAGTATGTATCAGCCGAAGAGATAGCTCAACTCTTCTTCAAACATATTTTTAAATACTGAGGACTGCCTAAAAACATCGTCAGCTATCAGGATTCTAGATTTACTAACGTACTTTGGACTAAGTTATTCAAACTTCTTGGTTCAACTTTGAGCTTGAGTTCTAGTTTTCACCCACAATTTGATGGACAGATGGAGCACTTCAATTCTATGTTGGAAGACTATTTTTAGCACTTTATCTCTACTTTGCAAAAAAATTAGGTAAAGCTCTTGGATGCGGTTCAGACGTGTTTCAATGCCCAAAAGAGATCTTCTCCCAAAAGAGTTCTTTTAAGATTACTACTGGCCAGCAACCGTTACTCCCTCATACTAAAGAGATTCTTGGCCATCAAACTACTCGAGATTCTAGGAATTATCTTCAAGAGTACTTGGTCAAATGAAGCGGATATAATAGCGAGGAGAATAACTGGGCAAATGGAAAAGATGATGAAGCCTTCAAACCATTAAGCATATCATTCATTAAGGGCTCCGAGGACGTCGCCAAAACAAAAGGGGGAGAATGTCAAGGATCGCAGCATTACTTAATCTCCATGACCCTATCGCCGCCATAGTTTGACGTTTGCCCAATTTCAGCTGCACATTGTAAATATTTTATTTCAATTATAAAATAGTTAGAAATTAGAAAATTTTAGTATGATTCTAGAGATTTTAAACATCTACTCCCGTCAGATGGGTTTTTGTTGCTAAATTTATTATATTGAGTATTAGTCTTTCAAACATTTTTCAAGTTTTCTAGGGTTAGCCCCCTGCACTAGCCGTTGTGATTTCCTGCTTTCAACTATTGTAATTTCTAGTTTTCAAGCAATCAATGATCAAGTTATGATCAATGTTTTTCAATTTTATGTTGCAAACTTTCTTTAAATTATAATCAAATTGTCTTTCGTCCCGAAACAATCGGAGAAGGTGGAAGGTAGTCTAGTGGAGCAGACTACTGCCGCACGATGTCCATTTCAGTGATAAGAAGAAAGGTAACACGTGAAACAAGGCCAGGAAGAATAATTAACATGTGTTTTCAATCCACCTTCTCAAATTTAATTGAAAATCTCCTGAGAAAATAAAATTCTACTTAATTAAGTAAAGTCAATATATCTCTATGTAAATTTCAACATAATTAAATGTATTAATCTACGAAGAAATCAATTTTTACAACCATAATAATTCTAGAAGTATATCTTTGACTTCTAGATAAATTAACAATTTTATTATTTGGTGCAAACGAATAACTAACCGCTCGATTTATTACTATTCACAAATCAATTACTTTAGCTGCACATTGTAAATATTTTATTTCAATTGCAAAATAGTTAGAAATTAGAAAATTTTAGTATGATTCCAGAGATTTTAAACATCTACTCATGTCAGTTGGGTTTTTGCTGCTAAGTTTATTATAAGGGGTATTAGTCTTTTAAACATTTTTCAAGTTTTCTAGTGTTCGCCCCCTGCACTAGCCGTTGTAATTTCCTACTTTCCTCTATTGTATTTTCTAACTTTCAAGCAATCAATGATCAAGTTATGATCAATGCATTTCAATTTTATGTTGCAAGCTTTTTTAAAATTATAATCAAATTGTCTTTCGTCCCGAAACGACCGAGAGAAGGTGGAAGGTAGTCTAGCGGAGCAAACTATTGCCAAAAATAGTGTCCATTTCAGTGATAAGAAGAAGGTAACCCGTGAAACAAGGTCAGGAAGAATAATTAACATGTGTTTTCAATCCACCTTCTCAAATTTAATTGAAAATCTCCTGAGAAAATAAAATTCTACTTAATTAAGTAAAGTCAATATATCTCTATGTAAACGTCAACATAATTAAATGTGTTAATCTACGAAGAAATCAATTTTTACGACCATAATAATTCTAGAAGTATATGTTTGACTTCTAGATAAATTAAAAATTTTATTATTTGGTGCAAACAAATAACTAACTACTCGATTTATTACTATTCACAAATCAATCACTTCAACTGCACATTATAAATATTTTAGTTCAATTGCAAAATAGTTAGAAATTAGAAAATTTTAGTATGATTCTAGAAATTTTATATATCTACTCCTGTCAGTTGGGTTTTTGTTGATAAGTTTATTATAGGGGGTATTAGTATTTCAAATATTTTTCAAGTTTTCTAGTGTTCGCCCTCTGCACTAGCCATTGTAATTTCCTGCTTTCGTCTATTGTAATTTCTAGTTTTCAAGCAATCAATGATCAAGTTATGATCAATGCATTCCAATTTTATGTTGCAAACTTTTTTTAAATTATAATCAAATTGTCTTTCGTACCGAAACGATCGAGAGAAGGTGGAAGGTAGTCTAGCGGAGCAAACTATTGCCGAAAATGGTGTCCATTTCAGTGATAAGAAGAAAGGTAACCCGTGAAACAAGGCCAGGAAGAATAAATAACATATGTTTTCAATCCGCCTTCTCAAATTTAATTGAAAATCTCTTGAGAAAATAAAATTCTAATTAATTAAGTAGAGTCAATATATCTCTATGTAAACGTCAACATAATTAAATGTGTTAATCTACGAAGAAATCAATTTTTACGACCATAATAATTCTAGAAGTATATGTTTGACTTCTAGATAAATTAACAATTTTATTATTTGGTGCAAACAAATAACTAACTACTCGATTTATTACTATTCACAAATCAATCACTTCAACTGCACATTATAAATATTTTAGTTCAATTGCAAAATAGTTAGAAATTAGAAAATTTTAGTATGATTCTAGAAATTTTATATATCTACTCCTGTCAGTTGGGTTTTTGTTGATAAGTTTATTATAGAGGGTATTAGTATTTCAAATATTTTTCAAGTTTTCTAGTGTTCGCCCTCTGCACTAGCCGTTGTAATTTCCTGCTTTCGTCTATTGTAATTTCTAGTTTTCAAGCAATCAATGATCAAGTTATGATCAATGCATTCCAATTTTATGTTGCAAACTTTCTTTAAATTATAATCATTGTCTTTCGTACCGACACGACCGAGAGAAGGTGGAAGGTAGTCTAGCGGAGCAAACTATTGCCGAAAATGGTGTCCATTTCAGTGATAAGAAGAAAGGTAACCCATGAAACAAGGCCAGGAAGAATAATTAACATGTGTTTTCAATCCGCCTTCTCAAATTTAATTGAAAATCTCCTAAGAAAATAAAATTCTAATTAATCAAGTAAAGTCAATATATCTCCATGTAAACTTCAACGTAATTAAATGTATTAATCTACGAAGAAATCAATTTTTACGACCATAATAATTCTAGAAGTATATCTTTGACTTCTAGATAAATTAACAATTTTATTATTTGGTGCAAGCGAATAACTAACCACTCGATTTATTACTATTCACAAATCATTCACTTCAGCTGCACATTGTAAATATTTTATTTTAATTGTAAAATAGTTAGAAATTAGAAAATTTTAGTATGATTCTAGAGATTTTAAACACCTACTCCTATCAGTTGGGTTTTTGTTGCTAAGTTTATTATAGGAGGTATTAGTCTTTCAAACATTTTTCAAGTTTTCTAGTGTTCGCCCCCTGCACTAGTCGTTGTAATTTCCTGCTTTCGTCTATTGTAATTTCTAGATTTCAAGCAATCAATGATCAAGTTATGATCAATGTATTTCAATTTTATATGGCAAGCTTTCTTTAAATTATAATCAAACTGTCTTTCATCCCGAAACAATCGAGAGAAAGCGGAAGGTAGTCTAGCGGAGCAAACTACTGTCGGACGGTATCCATTTCAGTGATAAGAAGAAAGGTAACCAGTGAAACAAGGCCGGGAAGAATAATTAACATGTGTTTTCAATCCACCTTCTCAAATTTAATTGAAAATCTCCTGAGAAAATAAAATTCTACTTAATTAAGTAAAGTCAATATATCTCTATGTAAATTTCAACGTAATTAAATTTATTAATCTACGAAGAAATCAATTTTTACGACCATAATAATTCTAGAAGTATATCTTTAACTTCTAGATAAATTAACAATTTTATTATTTGGTGCAAACGAATAACTAACCACTCGATTTATTACTATTCACAAATCAATCCACTATAAGAAAAAAGGCGTTTTGCAACATGCAAAAGGCAACATTCGTCAATTGCATGTTGCTAAAAGGGGTCTATGGCAACATTCAGCAAGTGTATGTTGCTATTGGTTGACAAAATTGAGTTTTGACAACGTTTTTTTAATGAATGTTGCTAATATACCCTTTTGGCAACATTTGAGGTCCTTTTGCAACGTGCAATGCGCGTTTCCGTAGATTAGTTTTAGCAACGTGCATTGCACGTTGCCATTAATAGTTTTAGCAACATTCATTTGAACGTTGCCATTAACCTTTTAGCAACGTTCAGTGCATGTTGTTATTAATAGTTTTAGAAACGCGCGTTTATTACACGTTGCCATTAATAGTTTTAGCAACGTTCATATGAACGTTGCCATTAAACTTCTAGCAACGTTCATTGCACGTTGTTATTAATAGTTTTAGCAACGCGCGTTCATTGCACGTTGCCATTAATAGTTTTAGTAACGTTCATATGAACGTTGCCATTAACATTTTAGCAACGTTCATTGCACGTTGTTATTAATAGTTTTAGCAACGCGCGTTCATTGCACGTTGCCATTAATAGTTTTAGCAACGTTCATATGAACGTTGCCATTAACCTTTTCAATTTCTTTTTTCTTTTCTTCATTTTTTTAAGTTGGATAAAAACAATTTTTTATTACCCAGCCCAACCCAACTCTGAACTACCCAGCCCAACCCAAATTTGAACTACCCAGCCCAACCCAGTTCACGGCCCAACCTAACTGAACTAGCCAGCCCAACCCAATTGTGAGTTACCCAGCCCAAATCCCAAAAGGCCCAGCTTATATATACCTCATTCCCAAACCCAGACTTCTTCTCCACTCGACGTTACCCAGCCCTTCGCACCCAAAGTCCTTCCCAAACTCTGAACTACCCAGCCCTTCGCACCCAAAGCGTCGCCTGAATCGCGTCCAGCCCTCTGCCCGCCTGAATCGCCTCCACAGACCACAACTCCTGTTCGCAGCCTGAAGATCTTAGCCCTCCAGTTCGCAGCCTGAAGACCTTAGCCCTCCGTTCGCAGCCTGAAGCCCTCCACTTCGCAGCCTCCACTTCGCACGCAGCCTCCATTGGACCACTTCGCATCCTCGCCTCACCTGAATCGTCTCCACAGACCACCTGCAAGCCTCCAGGCTCCATCCTCTGCCTGAAGACCCTGACCGCCGCTGCAGAGTGCAGTGACTTCTCTCTGCCGATCGGAATCAATAGATTAGGTATTAAGTAATTTCTTAATTTCTTTAGGCTTTATCAATTAGATATTTCAATTTTGGGTATTGTTTATTTGTTTAGGTAGACTTGAGTAGATATGGCTGAAATCGTTGAGTTGAAATTGGTGAAGTTTGGGTATTGTTGAAAGGGAAATTGGTGAAGTTTGGGAATTAGCAAGGCCTTACGTGAGGACGATCCTATAAAAAGGGGTGCCTTAGCCATTTGCATGGTTTTTAACCTTTGCTAAATGAGAGATTTTAGAGTTTTTGGTGACTTCGTGTTTTTTCTTCCGGTGACTTTGAGCCTGTTTTTCGATGAGCTTCTATTTTAGGTAAAGTTTCTACGGTTGAAACTACATTCTTCATCATCAAACCTCAAATATGTTAGAATGGCCTCTAGTTCTAAGAATACTAGTGTTGGGGGTTCATCTGGAAGTGTTGATATGAGGTTGATATGTGTCGAGGTTGGCATCGCGAATATTATTCCTACTGAGTGAATTAGAGATGCAATTGGGGGCCTCATAGTGCTTGAATAATGCATGAGGGACCCATTGATAATAGTGTTAAGTGGGGACTATACCCTCTAAAATAATTAAAGAAATGTAATCCTACTTATGCCAAAAACTAGATTCATACAAGAATACTCTGTTTCGATTGTACCTACACTCCATAGACAAGAAGAGACATCTCATTTATCTTCTTCCTTGGAGAATAGATTACACGGCTAGATGATTCATTTAGTTTATGTTTGGTAAAGCTTTTTGTAGATTATGACACCATGCATCGACCTCACTTCTATCATAATTAATTAAATCCTAAACCAGCCCATTGGTCGAGGAAGAACCACGATGTCATCTTCATTTCGGCCATAATATATTCAATCAACTGTGTTAGACATTGAATTAGCCAGACAAGACAATTACTTAAATGACAATTCTTAACAGCATTTAAAAAGATCAGTTAATTTGTCATTAACAAATCAGATTATACAACTGTATGCAGATCAGATTACTATCAACTGTATAACTGTATGCATGCTGTATAACTGTATGCATGCTTTACATGAGGCCGTATTTCTAATTTTCTTTGGAGTTTGTTAACAAATTTAAATTAACAATTAGTCCTATCATCTATTCACATGCTATGATAATATTTTATAAGTTGAAGACACTTCATAGTCACGTTCAAGATGCCGACCTCATCGTGTATTGTTCATCGAGTATTGTTTAAATTAAATAATGATATGTATCATATAAATGAAAGTGTTTGATTAGCATTAATTATAAGTCCATAAAACAATAACTACTGCAATTAGAAAATATATATTGTGGATTTGAGTTTAAAATATACTGGGAATGCAAAATTGGACTTGAAGTCATAGAGTTAAAGGCAATTCTTTTTTTACTACAAAAATTATGAAGTGGCTTAAGTATCGAAAGTAGTGGGGAAATTCAAGTCAAACTTATAATTGAATTTTATTTTTAAATCTACAATTTAGTGATGGCAACGGGCGGTTCGGGGCAGGGCACCTCCACGCCACGCCACGCCACGCCACGCCACGCCACGCCACGCCACTCCACTCCTGCCCCGTGCCCCACTTGAAACAAAAAATGTACAAAATAAATAATGTCCAAAATAATTTTTTTTTAATTCTTTATGGTGTATTTTGTGTGTTTGGCGTGAATCCAACACCCAATGCCACTTGGACGAGATTGTTGGATAGTGGCTTTTACATTGATATGCTTCTTATACGTTTTGAAATATTATTTCAATAAAAAGTTAACTTCTTAAATATTAATCTTATTTGGATGACGTAATTTATATACTATATCAATCTCATCTGTAGGTGATAGAATAATAATGGACAAAGCTTGGCTGCAATTATCAAGGTTATTCTCTTAAATAAGATCTCGTGAATCTACTTGCAAAATTTATACAATTTAACATAAAATGATCATAACATTTTACTTATAGGTTTTCAGAACAATATAGAGATGGAGCACGAAATTTTGTTGAACTAGCTTGTGAAAATCTATGTTCAGAAATGATAGGATGCCCTTGTGTTAAGTGTAGGAATCTAAAGCATCATCATTACGAAACAGTGTATGAACATTTGGTTATTAAAGGAATGGATCCTACGTACACTGTTTGGGTATTTCATGGAGAACGACCATGTGAACTAAATTCAGTAAATGTGGAAATGCCTGAGTCACACAGGATGTTTAGGGACTTTTATGTACAATATGATGTAGATCTTGAAAACCCTCTTGATGGAAGAGGTATAGAGATTCAAAGTTTGGTTGATGATGCTGAAACACCTTTGTATCCTGGTTGCACGGCATTTACAAAGATGTCAGCTTCAATTACTATGCTTAAACATAAAGCTACACATGATTTATCGGATAGTGGTTTCGATGAACTTATACATCTTGTTCGAGACATGCTGCCAGAGAATAATACACTTCCCAACTCATTTTACGAGATGAAAAAACTTGTCAATAGATTTGACCTTGGTTATGAGAAGATACATGCTTGCTTGAATGATTGTTGTCTATATAGAAAGGAGGTTGAACATGCTGAATTATGTCCAAAATGTGGTTGCTCCAGATGGAAAGTTAATCAACGGACTAAGAAAATTCAAAAAAAAAATCTCAGCAAAAGTCTTGCGTTATTTTCCTATAATACCAAGACTTAAGAGGATGTTTGGAATAGATGAGATGGCGACACAACTTAGATGGCACTCAAATAATAAAAGTTCAGATGGTAAAATGAGGCATCCAGTTGACTCATTAAGTTGGGAAATGATAAATAGAAGATGGCCACATTTTGCATCAGATCCTAGAAATATTAGATTAGGTCTTGCAACTGATGGATTTAATCCTTTCAAAGATCTTAGCTCTAAATACAGTTGTTGGCCAGTAATTTTAACTATATATAATTTGTCTCCCTCATTATGCATGTCGAAGGAAAGTTTGATATTGAGTTTATTGATCCCGGGACCAAAGCAACCTGGTAATGACATAGATATTTATTTGGCACCACTTGTAGACGACTTAATATTGTTATGGAATGATGGGGTTGAGATGTATTTAGTTGTAAATTTGTTGCACGAACCAAGCCTCAAGATAGTGGATTGAGTTTATTTTGATATGTTTCCATTCTTGAAAATGCAGTTACCTTTTGAATGTAAGCTTTTCTTTCATTATGTGATGAATGTTAAATAGGAAAAAATAGGGGATTTGGAAGACAACAGGAATGTAGCACCAAAAAAAAAAACAAAAAAAAAAAAAAGACTTATGGCAACGTTCGTCGAACGTTGTTAAAAGGGTCTATTGCAACGTTCGACGAACGTTGCTGTAACCCCTTTCCACAACGTGCTGTGCACGTTGCCGTATCCCCTTTTAACAGCATGCGTTACACGTTGCCGTAGGCTTCGACTTTTTGCAACGTTCGTCGAACGTTGTTAAAAGAGTCTAGCACGTTGCGAAAAGTTTAATCCTACGGCAACGTTCGTCGAACGTTGTTAAAAGGGGCTACAACAACGTGCAGTGCACGTTGTGGAAAGAGGCTACGGCAATGTTCGTTTAACGTTGCGGATACGTCTACAGCAACGTGCTGTGCACGTTGTTGAAACTAGGAAACGGCAACGTTCGGTGAACGTTGTCAAAAGTTGAAACTCTACGGCCACATCAAACTTCCCAACGTGCACCCGAACGCTGCCAAAAGTCTATGGCAACGTTTTTCGCGCGTTGCCATAGGTGGTTTCTGGTGTAGTGATCACTCATTGTTCAGGTAATTGATTTCAATCATCAAATAAAAACAATTTACAATATCAATAAACATGTAGTCTTTAATAATAGAAAGTAAAGAGTTCAAATTAAGGCTACATTATTTATACTAATTTGAAAAATTAACTCATAATCATCATGTGAAAACACAAAGAAGAACTTTAGAACGTCACTGGATTATTAAATAAAAAGTAAGAATCTTGAAAATGATGCTTGCATCCCTAGAATTTTCCTTGTGTTATTCTCTCGAAACTGGCTAATTTGTCGACCCTAAAAAAAATTCTACTTATATTGGTCCGTTGAAACCTTAAATTTACGCTACCAAAGAAATGGACTTGGGAGTTTAGCTCTAGCCACCGCCAATTTATGTGGGAGGCCGCCACTTGAAGCAGTTTCTATAGCTTGCATTAGGGTTCTATAGGCTGCCTTCCAGTTTAATTGGATGGCCTCCAGTTGGAGCTAGGAGTTACCATGATTCAATTTGGACGGTTTTTGATAAATTTTCAAATCAAACCACTCAAAACAGTTTGAAATTTTACGAAGAAAACCAAACTTGTTCCATTTCTAAATCAAACCAAACCAAACAAACCAATTTTTCCGATTTAGTTTAATTAAAAACCACGGTTTAACATCGAACAAGTTAAATAATGAATATTAGCCTAAAGTTTGACGTTAAAATATATATGGTATCATTACAAATATTACTTATGAAAGTTCTACATTTCCAATAATTACAATGCAACAAGATGATAGAAACATTTCAGTTTTAATCTCTTAACCAATACTGATTAGCGCAACGTAAACACGTGATTCATTTTATAAATAAATATAAAAATATAATAAATGTATTCATTAATTATAATTAAATTGATATAAATCAACTAATAAAAGAACATGAATACAAGGACTAAATATGATAATACATTTTATAGCTTTTCGTGAATCATATAATACTTCTACCTCACCCAAATATAGATGAATCACTATAGATTTCTTGTTATTTTGCAAACTAATTTTAGTACAAATCACCGTCTCAACCATCTTTGCACTTAACGAACTCCGAAAGGAATCAAGAATTGGATTACTATTAGAAGCAATAGTGGATATTTGAATAGCTATCACGTAAAATTTGAAAGTTGGTCTTGTATTTATTTGCATTCAATTTCTATCAAAATAATATGTTGAAAGGCACATTGGTCAAATCTTCACAACAACCTTTTAAATAATCCATCAAATCATTCTAGCAACTAATAGTAAAATCTAACAACTAAGTTAACATATAAATAATAAATTGAGTGACTTCACTAGGAAATTGAGACGCAAAATAAACAAAAAAAAAATGTTTAGCTAAAGTTTTAAGGGAGCCGATAACAAATCAAAACAAAACACACAATTATCAGTTTAAATAGCAAACAATTGTCAAAAAATAAGAAAAAATGGATAAAATAACCTGGATATTCGGTGGAAATTCGAGAACAATGTTATTAGAAGAAAAAGAAATTGTGTGAGATTGAATTAAAATTTAGATTAAATTGTCTACTTATTTTTTTATGACTGTTATGAATATTGTTCATTACTAGTCGTTCAGCATTTCAGTCAATTTAAGGGTTTTGCATCACTATTGTGATGACTCATGGGTATTTGCATATGTTTTAATTAATTGATTAACTAATTGAGATGAATAATTGTTAAATTGCTTATTGACTTTAGTTGAATCTTCTTAATTGGGATGTGTTTAGTCTTAAGATAAATTATGTTTTAACTTAATTTATTTTTAGGTTTTTTTTTTTTTTTGTAAATGGTTTGACTGTTTGAAATTGTTTGCAAAGATTGAAACCTAAACAAATCAATTCGAAGAAGATTTGCTCGGTTTAAATCAAATCGTTGACAGATCCAATTCAGCCCTAGTCGGGGTTCGTTAATCACTTTTCTGAGTTTTTCTTTCGGTCTTCATTTTGTTCCTCATTCCTTCCATCTTTGACCCCAAGCTCTAATTAAACTTCACTCCATAAACTCTACAATTGTGGTCCCGATCTCATCACCATCACTTATTTTCTTGTCTATCTAAGGGCGAACATAAAACAAAAATAAACACAAAATGAATAGATATCGAGACTCTACGACCTTTAAATGTACAAGTTGGAAACCCAAAACGTATAAAAATTACACTTATCAACTACTTGACCATGTCTTTGACCACAAGTTGGGAGCTCTAGAGCATGTAAAGACTAGTTTCTTCTAAATTTGGGACAATAAGGTATGTTTTCAAACTTCAAGAAAAAAAAGATCCATCTCCCTCATTTGAAAAAAAACCTTGAACAAAATAATTTCAATTGCAATGAGATTTTCATTTTGAATATTTAGAAAGATCATCTTAAAAATTTCAGGCATGAAATTGCATTGAACACGTACTAACTTTTCTAAGTAACTTATTTTCCTTAGTATTTATCATAAATGTCCTTTGAGCATGATAAGTTATTTTGATTGCTGACAATTTTGAGCCCCAATTAATTAGGCCAAGATTACTGGACTATTGGTAATGTGACCCATCCTGTGTACTCGATCCATTTCAAAGCTTCTAATTTTTCTTTGATAAATCGTGCTTGCAATTCACGAGATTAGAGTGTGGGTGTGACCTGAATTCTATTGAAAATTTCATTGGAGGTCTATCTGGAGTTGATAGTATAATTTGAAGTTTTGAAGTAGTCCAAAATACAAATCACAATTTTGGTAGTTTTCTCTCATATTCTATCTCAAATACTCCATTATTTGATAAACCATTTATCTTTGGATTCCACCTTATGTTGGAATTATATTCTCCTAATGTGTTAGAGAATCTTTGATTATAAATATGTTGTGTACAACACATATTGAGATTGGTCAGTTGTCCAACTTATTAGTTTGGTTCCAAAAGATCCCTTTTAATCCTTACTTTTGATTATAGTGAATTCTCCACATTTGTCGTGATTTTTTCAAGTTCGATTTTCATGGAAATCGTGTGTTTTGTGATTGTTAATTTTATGTTACCAATTCTCTCGTCTCCAATTTCTAACAAATGGTATCATGGCTATCATCGATTTTCTAACAAGTGGTATCAGAGCAGATTTCGTCAGTTCCTAGGAGAGCCAGTTCGATTTCATATTAGAGCGAGGTTTGATTTTCAATAGGCAGTAAGATGTTTGATATTATTTTTTTTGGAGTGCAACACCAAATTTTTGTTATGGCGGATTTTTGTTTGGTGTTGGAGGGGAAGCAACTTAAGGAGTTAGTTGTGATATTGTTGCTCGTGGTGATAATTTAAGCAAACTTGAAAACTTTGATGAAGTTAGTTGTGATCTTGTTGATATTACTGCTTGTAGTAATAATTAGAGCAAATTTGATAACTCAATTGAAGTTAGTTATGATCTTAATGATCTTATTACTCGTGGTAATAATTCGAGTAAAACATAAGGTAATCCTGTTGAGCATTCTTGAACCCTAGACCTAATAACCATATTTTTCCATTATTGCACATTACTCCTTGACTTTTTTAAAACAGTACAATTCAATCATTTTGTTTACAGAATAGTCAATTACAAAATATCGAAAACCTAACACCATCTATAATTTTCTTCGTGCAAATTGTGAAGAGCGATGTTTTATGTGCTTTGTTGAATGCTAACCCCTCTTGGTAAGTGGTACTTATGTAATTTTTTAGAAGATTTCTTGTACACTTCGTGTTATCAGAGTTCAAGTTGTTGTAATCTTGACTTTTGCCTTGTGATTTGAGATTGTGCTAGTGAATTTGAGCGTAATTCTTAACATATGTTCAATGGAGAACTAAGAGTACATTTGATTGCAAGAATGAAATTTTGATGGAAAGAAAACGAATTTTAGGGAATTGAATTGCCTAAAACTTGTTTTATTGGTAATTGTCAATTAATTGTGTTTAATTGATATAATTTTCCACCTGAAAAATGTTGAAATTTAAAATTAAATAATGTAAAGAAAAATAATTTACCTTGCGATAAGAAGTTATTTTTGAGAATAGAAAATGCAAAAATTGAATAGTGTAAAGAAAAATTATGATTTAAAAATTAAATAGTGTAAATAATGTTTTTTCCCTTGCCAAGAAAAGAAAAAACTAGCTCAATCGTGGGAATTTCAATTCCTCAATTTTGTGGAATTAAGGATCACGCGAGGCCAAGTGAGAAAAGGAATTGCCAAGAAAATTTTTCCTATCAAGCAAGCTAAAACGATCTTTCATGAAAAATGTGAGCCTATCAAACAGGACATAAGTGTTAGAAATGATTAATAGACCTTCTAAGCTTTGGCCGACAAATCTTGTGTTGTTTATTGATTTCAGTTTACTATTTGAATTCTTGGTGCTGGTTAATTTCAAAAGTGGGACCAATGGAACGTAACAAAATTCATTGATATCCATTCTGCAGATTTTTGGATGTTGCATTTAAAACAGGGACCCATACATGTGGAAGTTAATTTGACTTACACGTACCTAGAATAGTTATTATTTTTAGCTCATATTTAGTGGTCATTATTTATCAAAAACAACGTTTAAAATAATAATTTTTTTAAGAATGTTTGATTAAAAAAACAGATTTTTTTAAAAAAATTTACGTAAAAAAATATTTTATTGAGTGATTGTATGATTAAAAATTAGTATGTATAAAAAATTTTAATTTAATGACTATAAAAAAATGCTTAATAATAAAAAAAAAAGGTACATAAAACAATAGTTTTTAAAATAAATAACACGTATTCTAAAAGATAGGTGTGAACGAAAAAAAAAAACGTATTACGTATTTATGCTGATGTCATTCAATAAATAATCATGATTTAATTTGCTGATGTCATTCATAAAAAATCTTGGATTACTAGAAGATATGTACCTAATTCCTTTTGATAGAATAAAAAAATATGCGAAAAATTTAATTAAACCCCTCTTTAATTTGGATAAAAAATAATTTTTAAGTAAATTTTGATAAAAGTTGATGAAATATGTAAGTGAAAATTTGTGAATCTCATAAAATATATAATTTAAATTAATTGTTAATTTAAATTTTAATATAACTATGTCCTCAAAAAGAAGAATCATTCGTAGGACACGTAAATAAAATGGCTGGAACACATACAATGAGACAGACCAAACTATCTAATCAAACGGCTGAACATGTGTATAAAACATATATTGCTTATTTAAAAGGTTGGCTCTTTAGAATAGAGAACATTTCATGTTTAAATAGTCTCTTGAAGATACTTTAAAGTTATTTAAGTATTTAAAATTTTTTACGTAGTTAATGTTTTTACCTAGTTAATAATTTTAGACTTGAGAAGGGAAATTTATTCTTTTAATTGAATAAATAAAAATAAATTGCTTATCTAAATTGCACGAGATTTCATGAGCGCCAGAGTTTTGATCATGTTAAATAAGAGTGACCAAATTATAATAAAACCTAGGAAAGGCTATGAACACTACTTTTACCGATGACGAGTCAAGCTGTGATAATCACAGTTAGAACTACAATCCTGATGAGGGGAAATTATATAACGTTCAATTATGTGGTTAAAAGTGAATATGTTGAGGAAAGCGAGACACGTGAGGACATAGAGCAATTTGATCTTTCAGATGAAGAATCGGGGATGATTGGGATATGCAAGAGGCCTATGACCCGTTGTATGTAAAGAACCTTAGGTTGAAGAAGGTTAATTGCTCTGCCTTTAAGAAATTGCATGAACTAGATATAGAAAAAAAAAGAGTTTACAAGTCAAACTTAATGAGTCGACTCATAGATTAAATGAGTTGAGGGTTGAGAAAGAGTTATTAGAAATTAAGTTTAAGACTCATACTAGTGATCTTGAGAAATATAATACCCAAATTTAATCTTTTTCTAGTGGTTCTAAAAAGTTTTATAAGATGTCAGGTTCGAATAAGCTATCTGGGAATAGGAGAGGCTTAGTCTTCAATAAAACGAGTACTCATACTGCTTCCTCTTCTAACAACAAGAGTGTACCTATTTCTATTAAATCTAAGAATATAAGAGCTCTAGGATAATGATCTTTTGCCCAACATAGGTTTTCTCAACCAAACGTTCATGACTTAAGACCTAGAACTACTCCTAGATTCATTTTCATTTCCCACAATTGTGATGAGTTATGTCACATTATACCCCAGGTGCCGTAAGCACTTGATTAGGAACAACAAACAAGATATAACTACTCATGTTAGATTCTTGACTAATCAAATAAGTCACTTAACTGAATTGATGACTTAATTGACTAAGATTATATCTTCTTTTAAGAAGATTTGGGTAAAAAAGAGTGAATTTACAGGTCAAAGTAATATTATTAGTTGTGACATTACTGGTGTTGCTCTTAAAGGTAAGAGCACTCGTGTTCCTCACTGAGTAGCTATTTAGGTGTGCATCTGCATTGTTCACGTGATCTACATATTCATGCATGCATGCATTTTTTTTTTCATTTTATGTCATTATCCTTTTTAAAATGAAAAAAAATAGAAAATATGGAAAAAAAAAAAAAAAAAAAGGAAAGGGATATCCTAGGATATCATTTTTCTTATGTTTAATGACTCATAAATTCTTAGTCTTGATAGAGGCAAATACAAATGCGGTTTTAAAAGAGGCGACGACATGAGAACTTGATTCATTATAGCCCAAGCCTCCCCTGTTCCTAGCTGGTTTGTTTAATCTTAAGGATTTTGTCAAACTACTTAGATCTACTGGAAAAAAAGAGTGAAGTTGTGCATTGAATTTCTCAAGATCGCTCACATGAGTATTAATTTTTTTTTCTAGGGACTCTTTTACAATTTTCAACTCATTCACCCTTCTAGTCGACTCCTCAAGTTTGTCCTCTCATTTTCTAACTCAAGGTCATGCAATTTCTTAAAGGTAAACTTATTTAGCTTCTTCAATTGAAGACTCTTCTCAAACAACTGATCATATGCCTTTTGGATATCACCTTCATCTTCTGATTCTTCCTATGAAGAGTTCAATTGTCCTATGTCCTCAACTTTTTCATCTTCTTCCACATTTTCACTCTTAACTATAAAAGCAAAAGCCATGTAGTTCAAACCCTTGACACTAATGTCACCTAACAAATTGAGACATCTTTTTAGCATTCCTAGCATTTTTCTTCTCTCTTTTATCATTCCTGTATTTTTTAGAGTCACACTTAAACTTCTCATAAGGTCTCTTATTGTTCCTCAAGAATCTTCTTTCTTATTATTTACTTGTAGTATAGTAGGTCTCTTATATTACAAATTGATTTGAAATGATAACAACATGTGTGATTCAATTTCTCCAACGAAAAGCTTCTTTGTCTTTATTGCTCTTTATATCTACACTTCTTTCTCACCTGCCCTCTTTCAACCAGTGATTGGGAGCTCCAGAGCATATAAAGATTAGTTTTTTTCCCTAAATTTGGGGAATAAGATATATTTTTCGAACTTCAATAAAAAATATAGTCATCTCTCTCATATTGAAAAACTAAAACAAGATAATTTCAATTGCAGTGGTGCTCAATGAAATCAAACTTTGAAGCGTACTATTTTTCATTTTGAATAATGAGAAAGGTCATCTTAAAGAGGGATGTTTTATGTGCGAACCCCCTCTTGATGAGTGGTACTTCTGTAATATTTGTGGAGATTTCTTGTACGTTATGTGTTCTTTGAGTGTTGTAATCTTGACTTTTATTTTGTGATTTGAGATTGTACAAGTGGATTTGAGCGTAATTCTTAACGGATGCTCAACGGGGGACTAAGTAGTAGAAACGGTCAATGAACATTCGGGGCTTAGGCCAAAAAAATCTTGTGTTCTTTGTTTTTTCAATTTATTATTTGTGCTCTTAATTCTGGTTGAGTCCAATATCGAGACCAACAAAATAGATGTTACAGCTAATATCCCAAAAAATCTTAAATACAACATGAAATTGCTGCATGAAAATTCATTAGAGAAATGATAGTTGTACATGTGTACAGCTCCCTCACATAGAGAGAGCCCGTGAATTTACAAGCATGGTGTACATGTAGCATTTCTCAATTCGTTAATGTTACTTTTATTGTGTCAAATCCCTCAAAATGTACCTTCTTTCGATGCAGATTTTTGAATGGTTGCATTTCATATAGGGGCCCATATATGTGCTACACATGGCATAAGAAGTTAGATTTTGAATTTGACGTCTATGTATCAAGAATAGTTAGTATTTTTAATTAATAAAAATAAAACAATAGGTACGTAAAACAAAAGTCTTAAATAAAAAACGCATATTATAGAAGATAGGTGTGAAAAAAATTAAAAAACAATATGGATTACGTATTTATGCTGATGTCATTCAATTAAAAGTCATCGATTATGCATTTAAGCTCATGTCATTCGTACAAAATATAGGATTACGTACGTAGTAGAACATGGTACCTAATTTCTTTTGATAGAATAAAAAATATGTGAAAAAGTTAATTAAGACTCTGTTTGGTAGAAATTAAAATTTAGATTTTATTCTAAGTCAAATTTAATAATTAATTTTAATCATATATTTTATGGATCTTATAACTTTTCAATCATACATTTTATTAATTCTATCAAAATCTATTAAAAATTAGATTTTAATCCCTACCTGTTTTAGATAAAAAATAATAATAATAATAAATCTTTATAAATTTTGATAAAAATGGATGAAATCTATAATTAAAAATTTGTGGATCTTGTGAAATATGTAACTAAAATTAATTGTTAATCTTAACCTAAATTTTAATATTACTTTTTAGTTTAACCAATCAAGAGCTAAATGTTCCATAGTAGAAGAATCTTGGATTACGTATTTATTCTGATGTCATTCATTGGATGTATACTGAGACAGACCAAACTACCTAATCCTGGAAAGTGACAGCATGCTACGTGTACTCTGCTGTATATGTGCTACACATGGCATAAGAAGTTAGATTTTGAATTTGACATCTATGTACCAACAAGAATAGTTAGTATTTTTAATTAATAAAAATAAAACAATAGGTACGTAAAACAATAGTCTTAAATAAAAAACACATATTCTAGAAGATAGGTGTGAAAGAAACATAAAAATAAAAAATTGATTACGTATTTATGCTGATGTCATTCAATTAAAAGTCATCGATTACGCATTTAAGCTCATGTCATTCATACAAAATATAGGATTACATACGTAGTAGAACATGGTACCTAATTTCTTTTGATATAATAAAAAGTTAATTAAAATCTTATTTGGTAGAAATTAAAATTTAGATTTTATTCTAAATCAAAGTTAACAATTAATGCTTGCATTCTCATCTTCAAGCATCATGTTCTTGATTGAGAAGCCTTGAAACTCGGTTGCATGCTCAGTTACACTTCGTCCTTCCTTGTACTTCAAGTTAACAAGCTTTTTGATTATCGTTGTTACGTTCCTATGATGTATTCCTCTCGTACACGAACTCCAACTTTTTCTAGATAACATCGACTTTGATTTCTTCAACGATGTGTACCTCTAAATTGGTATCCTTGTTAATTGGTATATATGTTTACCTCTCAATTTTTTAAATTTCTAAACTAAATGATTCAACATGGTATGAGGGATGTAAATAATCTTAGGTTCAAGTTTAATTGTCACTAATTAAATGAAATTGTGCACGTAATAGACTTTGATTGAAAAATGATCCCATCTATACGTAAAGGAACATATTGAAAATAATATTAAAATGATATAAATGCGTCACTCTCTAATAATTTAAATTTTTATATGTTGTCAACAAATGTAAACGAGTTTTATATGTTGTCAACAAACTTGAGTTTAACTTGTAGTGATAGAATAATAATATACATGTGTTAAATGGACAGTGCAAAGGATTCGGATGGTCTATAAATACCCTTCAATATTTGAACAACCAACCACAACAAAGTAGCGTGAGAAAATATGGAAGTAAGTAGCGTGCTCCACATGAATGGAGGTTTTGGAGATAACAGTTACGCAAGCAACTCAATAATACAGGTAAACTAAAGGTTCTTCACTCTTGCATATAGTTATTTTGATAACTCGAGAGATATTATTTCCGTGTTTGGTCAAAATTAAAATCAAATTTCCGCTCCGCGTTCGCACAAAAATAGTTGTGAGAGCATGCTCAACTAATGTATGTATTATTTGTTTAATTTTAAAAATGTTATTCAAAATTAACTCGAGATTAATTATGGCAGCGAAAGGTAATATCCATGACCAAGACAATAACAGAAGAAGCAGTTACTGGAATATATGGAAACAAATTCCTCAAGACTATATGCATAGCAGATCTTGGTTGTTCTTCTGGGCCAAATACTTTGTTCGTGGTAACTGAGGTTATGAAAATGGTCGACAAAATAAGAAGAAGCTTTGGTCGTCAATCATCACCAGAATTTCAAATATACTTGAACGATCTTCCTGGAAATGATTTTAACTCCATTTTTCGGTCCTTACCACGGGTCCAAGAAGAATTAAGAGAGGAAATGGGACCTGAATTTGGACCGTGCTTTTTCACTGGGGTACCTGGTTCATTCTATAACAGGCTTTGTCCTACTCGAAGTCTACATTTTGTTCATTCTTCATATAGTCTTATGTGGCTATCTCAAGTAATTAAACTTCTTGACCCTTAATTTCTCGAGAATTACATAGTTATTATATTTTTAACACGTCCCCTCACGTGCTCATTTTTTTATAAATAAGTAGCGACACAAAATTGAATCCACGAACTGTGTTTGTGTTTTCATCCCATCTATTTCAATATCGTATAAAATCGATGTGCATATTGAACAATTTTTTCATTGTTTATTCAATTTATATGTTTATCAGGTTCCTAAAGGGGTGGAGATGAACAAAGAAAACATATACTTGGCAAGTACAAGTCCTTCAAGCGTGATCCGAGCATACTACGAGCAATTTCAAAAAGACTTTTCAATGTTCCTAAAGTGTCGTTCAGAGGAATTAGTGAGTGGCGGGCGCATGGTTTTAACAATTCTGGGGAGAAAAAGTGATGATCCTACAAGCAAAGAATGCTGCTACATTTGGGACCTCTTAGCCAAGGCACTTAAACAAATGGTTTATGAGGTATCTAATACATATAGTAAATAAATATTTGTACTGAAAACATATAACTATTATGCCCATCAAGGACATGTTTTTATATAACATTGAATGGCATGAATAGGACGGTGAACATATACATATCTCTGGACTCTAATGTTCAGCATCAATTGAATGGCAATTAGGTAATTTTTTTAGTGTACCCAAATATTATCCTTACGCAGGGACTCATAGAACAAGAGAAGTTATACTCATTCGGCATTCCTCAGTACACGCCATCCCCATTTGAAGTGAAGGCAGAGGTCGAAAAGGAAGGGTCGTTTGCCATTGATCGCCTAGAGGCTTCTGAAATCAACTGGGCTGCCTGCGGCAATAAATTCAATTTGCCTCCTTTCAATGATGATGGATACAATGTAGCGAAATGCATGAGATCAGTGGCGGAGCCTTTGTTGATTGATCACTTTGGTGAATCCATAATGGATAAACTATTTCTTAAGTATGGGGAAATTCTTAGTGATTGCATGTCCAAAGAGGAGACGAAATTTATCAATGTCACCATTTCTATGACAAAGAAAGAATGAGTGGATGGAAAGTTTGATTAGTTCATTACTAAGAGACCAAACAGTGTGGTTTTAATGTATCTATTTTCAAGTTTGTTTCTATGCTTTTAATTAATGTGTGATAGTTCCAATGATGTTTCAGTATTAGCAAATATATTAGTCTTCGCATGGTTCATAAATATAGCATTGTATTCATTACCCTTCAAATATAAGTTGTCAGTTGCTATATCAATCTTGTTCTGTTTTTTGAAAGTAAAAGGGAACTTCATTCATTATCATTATTGTTAACAAGAAAACTAAGAATTTATTGTAAAAGGAGAATATAATGTAAGAAAAATGCTAGACGTCGCAAGGATGACCGCGCCCTCACAGTCGAGGCGCGGGTCCCACCCGAATAAAATAATCCCAACCCCCCATGTGTATGTATGTGTGCAGTCACCGGTGCGATCATCCCGCGGTTCCTGTAGCAGAGCTCATAATGTAATCATGTGTTTGGTGCAGAATTTGGCTTGATCATAGGCGTACTATTTGGCTTTTTACTTGAAGTAGTCAATGTGTTTGGTGCAGAATTTGTACTATGAAAAAGACCAATATAATAGATTTATTTACAATTTCTCTATTTCTATTTTTATTAGAGTATTTATTAGCAAAATGTCTAGGATCTCCACAAATATATCATTTATAGTCTTTTCTACGTTTTGACTTCTTAACATATCTATTATAATTTGGCCTGTTATATTTTTATATGTCCTACTTTATCTAATATTATATTTTTCTTGTTTTAATATTGTATTTTATATTTAAATTATTTACCTTTTTTTTATACAATTTTTTCTTTCTTCTATAATCATGTGTGGTGTATATAAGTCCGTGTCCGATCGCCACTATTTTTAGAAAATTGAGTTTTGAATAGTTTGAGAATGTGTGGTTAAAAAGTATAAAAAAAAATTGTAGATTTGCATACAAAATATTTTATTTTATAAATGTGTAGTTAAAAATAAGTACGAGAATCAATGAGTTTTGAAATACTGGTTGTCAAATCGGGAAAGTACGAACAAAGAGAATAATTTAACTTCTTTATTTATTTTATAGTTAATTCTTCTATACAATTTTTTTGGTTTATATTTTATAGTAGCTCTAATAGTTCTTTTTATTCCAGGTCAAGATTCTACATCATTTTTATTTTAATGTGATCAAATCCTACGATTATTTCTCTAATAAAATTATTAAAAAATTTATGATTATCTCCTCCAGTCATTTTTAATCTAATTTCTTTTGATTATCGTCTTTTGACAGTAAGATATGTCTAGGCTATTTTTCCTAAATAGGTTTCTAAGTCCATATTTCTTCTTCATTCATTTGTACAGATACATTATTATAAGCTTTGATAAATGCATTTTATGTATGTATTGGGGATTCTATTCTTACTCAATTATATGTAAATTAAGCAATTATCTATTTAATTTGTGCAAATTATGTTAATTGTAGGAAAGTTTTCAACTTGGATACAATTGGTGTGAAAATTGGCATTTTAGAGCTTAATTGGAGCCGATTCTAAGCAAATGAAGACTATCTAGGTTGCAATCAATCAATCAAAAATAGTAAATGGAGCAATTGGAGAAAACTCAAGTTTCAAGAGTTAAATTCGAGAATTAAAAAGTTTGGGGGACTAAATTACAAACTTTTGAAACTTGCATTGGATCAATATTTTATGATTTTAGAATAATGAAGGGCAAATATAAAGCTCTCAAGTTGAAGGACTTATGTTGCAAATATGGAAAGAAGTGGACTTAGTAATACAAATATTCGGTTTCAAATTGAATAACACATTTGGAAGAAGTTTCAACTAATACCATGCTGTTAGTCACGATAAGACAAAGGGCAAGTGTTCATCAGAATGAATGAGTGTAAAAGGCACGTAGACATTTATTTGGGTTGAAAGTGAAAGTCGTAAGAAATTGACAAAATGCCCTCAAAATTAATTCACTCGAGTGAGAATAGCAATATCGACTCTGTTATCTATAGCCACTGCAACATCTTCCGATAGAAACAATGAAAAGACGAAAATAGAGCTAAGCTTCGACATATCTATAGACATAGTAATACTATTTATCACCACGAGTGTTTTAACACCGTCTTAGATGGTATCATTTGTGTCATTAAATTACTGATTAAACTAAATACAATAATTTATGATTAATTTATTAGAACTTATCACATATTGACACTTTGACAGGAGATCTAGTGCTAGATAGTATTTTATTCTTATAAATTTGTTATCAATTATGTTATTGTAACCGACGGGCGGTGAGTCGGTGGCTAAGAGTTAGGAGTGGTTGAGATGGTGGTGTCATGTGGCTTGAAATTAGGGCGCGTACCAAGTACATTGCCTAGTGGGGCCATCAGCTTTATCCATAGTCATTGTCAAAATGGGACGATATAATACAAGGATTAGACTACATATATTCATATAATGATGGCGTCTGATACTGTTGTTGTAAGATTGGGTGAGAAAATAGGCAATGGGTGGTCCAGATTCCATCTGCTAAATTTTGTGAAATGTCATCTTCAAGAGTCATTAAAATCAGAGGGTCGAGAGAAATTCATGTGGAGTGACTTGTTGAAACTGTTTAAATCTTGTACAGTCTATCAATATGTTTGTTGGGTATCAATATGTTTGTTGGGAAGATTAAAATTTAGAATAATGCTATGTGTACACCTTGTGATGTACACAATACATTACACCCCCTTTGTTGGGAAGATTAAAATTTAGAATAATGATATGTGTACACCTTGTGATGTACACAATACATTACACCCCCCTCACATGGAGGGGGGCCCACAAATAATTAAGAGTCATGCTATGTGTACATAATAGGGGTTCACATAATGTGAGTGGAGGTAGGGCCCATGCTGCAGTATCGTGGGCTCCACCCCACTCACATTATGTCATTATGTGAATCTCTATGTGTACATCTAGGTACACATAAATTAATCCAATAATTTATTATTTGTGCCCCCCCCCCCCCCCCCGGTGAGGGGGGTATAATACATTGTGTACACTTATTTGTGGGTCCCCCTTCATGTGAGGGGGGTGTAATGCATTGTGTACACATAGCACAACCTTAAAATTTAAGGCCTGATTGAGTATCATTTTTTGTGTAGAATGTATTTTGAAATAATAGATTGCTGAAAAATGTGTGATTATAAATGAAGGAAAAAAATTTGGGTTACGTGTAATATTTATTTTGACCACGATTTTTACCTCAAGATCAATTCAAGAACTTCAGCTGCAAATATCTTGTTTTCCTATTTGGAGCAGAATTCTTCTTGGAATGTAATTTGACCACGATTTTTACCTCATTCTTGGATCTGTAAATACAATTTATAAAGGCTTGCACAGATTCAATAATACACAATTTATACAAGCCAAAGGGGCCTCATGGGATATAAAATTCATATCAAATACAAGAAAAGAGAGACGAAAAGGAGAGAATCAAGAAATGGGTTTCATGGTTTTTACAAGAAAAATGTGAATTCTTGATCAAGATTTTCATCATTTTCTTAAAATCCGGTGATGTACTTTAATTATGTCTTGCGTTTTTCTCTCATGATATGTAATTAATTATTAATTAGGATGAATGACTTTAATATATTTTGAATCTTAATTTTAAATATAAAGTTTTAATTCTCAATTGATGCTTGTCAATTGTTTTTACTTCCATTCTTAAAGCTTTAATTAATTGATCACTAATTCAATGATTTGTGAGCAATAACTATATCAAGAGGGAAATTATTTGTTTATACAAATAGTACAAACATGCAATTTGGATAGAATGATAAAGATACACTTTTAAGGTTGTCGCGATCGTTAAATGAATTCTTCGGTTATTGAACACTCTTTATTAAAACATATTCGGATTCACTTAGAGCTTTAGTGGGTTGACTTAATTGGGTATGATTGATCTGAACTCGAGAGAGGTAAATCAGTTAATTAAAAATAATTCGATCGGATACACTTAATCAATTATTATAAAAATTGATGATTGAGATTAAGGTGATAGCAATTATGAAATCATGAATCCTAGCACTTAAATCATCATGTTAAAAATTCATCTACGTCTTGTTAATTATTTTAGTATATTCAAAATAAAAATTACAAAAAAGAAAAGAATCACTACTAATTGTCATCAATCGAATTAAGTTAGGAATAGTTGAACCAATGGTTAGACAATAATTTTCACGGGAATCATAATTTGGTTTCTTAGATCCACTTTATTACCTGTTACGATTTATGAATTGAAAAATATAAAATTAACAATACGTTTTTGCAGTCATTCCCTCAGACTATTTTTACTTAATATTGATTTGAATTATTTCTAGTTTTTATTTGATTCTCTATTTTTTTTTTCAGCTGATCTATTTATTTTTCTTTGTTTCATTGATTGGAATTGAGAAGAAGGAAGTGACCAAAAATATTATGTGATGATTGATCCCGATATCGATGACAATAATATACTTGTTGGAGATGTCTTCGACATGATGGATATAATTTACTTTCCCAACTTGATGTGGGTGACTTGTTAGTGGGATTAATTCTCACACGGATTGTTCATGAAGTAATAAGTTTAACATGTGAATATCCTGGGACTTTACATTATATTAAAAATTTCTTATTGTTGACCACTCTTGATGAAGTGAATAAATCTTTTCAGGATGATCCATCTTTTCAGTATAACTCATATGGAGAAGATAATGATGGTCACATGGTCGTGGGAGATGTCTTTCCTATACTAAATTATACAAAATAATCTGGTGACCTACCTGTTGAGAATTTACTTAATCATGTACAACGAAAATAAAACAATTTTCAATTCCCACCAAAGATCTGCAATGTGTTTAGATAGAAACTGTGATAAGAATAATACCTTTGATAAATTCTGCAAACCCTTTTGCTGATTCTTGAACTCCAATGATCACGATCTGCAATCCGAGCTGTCCAATTGTCCAGCCTCAAATGTTGATCCACACAGAGAACAAGAATGACGGCTAGGATCATTCACAACCTTCATATGATTCTTGACACACCCGAACGATGCTGTGTTAGAGACCCTTAGCAGAGTAACATCCAACACCATCAAAGTATGACTGTCCTCATATAAGGTACTATGATGACCTCAAGTCAAAAGACCAATTCCACTACCGAACGTTAGAGATTAACCACTAACACTTAGATAGTTATCCATGTGGAATCTCCCAGCGGGTATCCAATGTTTTGTTCTGTAACAAAACATCCACGTGTACATTCAAGTGTCACCACACTTTAGCTTGTGAGATCAGCTACTTACTTCACTAGTAAGAATGCGACACATGATGATCTATCCTTAATAACGATATACATATCTCGTTATTACTTCGACTACGAACGATTTAAGATTCGTTCATATATAATTTGTATCTCACAATCACAACTCCTTGTGATTAACAAATCACAAAAACTTGAATCTACGGATTCTATTATTTAATTTATTAGAATATTAATTCAATTAAATAATAGATATTGTCATACATATGCATCAATTATATATATATATAAAGTGTTTATGTCCAAAATTGATTGGACCTAGAGCATAACAATTACAAACTCCCACTTACACTATATCCAATCACTTATGTATCTTATACCATAAGAGTCTAGATGACGATCATGTTTATGCCGGACAACTCTTTGTCAGTGGATCTGCAATTTAATAACTTGTGAGAATTCATTTTTTTCTTTACGTCATTTCATTGTATTATCTTTTCGATAAGATAATACCTCCTTAACACATGTTTAGATCATTGATAAGACCTTAGTTCCTTCGCTTGCACGATGGCTCCATTGTTATCACAACGCAGAAGCGTGTGATCAACAATATTAGGAACTACTCTAAATTCATTAATGAACTTCCTGATCTAGACCACAACTTTTGTTGCTTTGTAAAGTAATGATGTATAAGGCTTCCATTATTGAATCAACGGTTATTTCCTATTTGGAATATTTCCAACACACCACTTAAAAGTAAACCAATATCCTGTTTGAGACATGCTATTATTCTAATCTGACTAAAAGTTAGCATCGGTCTATCCATGAACTCTCAGTTCATTTTCTCCGTATAAAATCTTCTCGAAATTTTATCTATATAAATTGAGATGAGTTAAGTAATCATTTAGATTTATCTCTATAGATCAACTTGCTTCTCCCATATCTATTACAAAGAAGTATTTAACAACCATAATTTCAACAATTGAAATATAGAGATATCATTTCCTATAATATGTCTTATACATATAATATCCTAATACGACAATGCTCCCACTATCTTCTTGTAACCGCACAATTCATCTTCATTTTGATAAAATCAAAGATTTTGACTTTCTCATCAAATCAAAGATTTTAGCTCCAGAGGCTTGAACTTCAATGATCACGATCTGCAATCCGAGCTGTCCAATTGTCCAGCCTCAAATGGTGATCCACACAGAGAACAAGAATGACGGCTAGGATCATTCACAACCTTCATATGATTCTTGACACACCCGAAGAATGCTGTGTTAGCGACCCTTGACAGAGTAACATCCAACATCATCAAAGTATGACTGTCCTCATATAAGGTACTATGATGACCTCAAGTCAAAGGACCAATTCCACTACCGAACGTTAGAGATTAACCACTAACACTTAGATAGTTATCCATGTGGAATCTCCCAGCGGGTACCCAATGTTTTCTTCTGTAACAAAACATACACGTGTTCATTCAAGTGTCACCACACTTTAGCTTGTGAGATCAGCTACTTACTTCACAAGTAAGAATGCGACACATGATGATCTATCCGTAAGAAAGATATCCATATCTCGTTATTACTTCGACTACGAACGATTTAAGATTCGTTCATATGTAATTTGTATCTCACAATCACAACTCCTTGTGATTAACAAATCACAAAGACTTGAATGTACGGCTTCTATTATTTAATTTATTAGAATATTAATTCAATTAAATAAAAGATATTGCCATACATATGCATCAATTATATATATATATAAAGTGTTTATGTCCAAAATTGATTGGACCTAAGGCATAACACTTACAAACTCCCACTTGCACTATATCCAATCACTTATGTATCTTATACCATAAGAGTCTAGATGACGATCATGTTTATTCCGGACAACTCTTTGTCAGTGGATCTCAATTTAATAACTTGTGAGAATTCATTTTTTTCTTTACGTTATTTCATTGTATTATCTTTTCGATAAGATAATACCTCCTTAACACATGTTTAGATCATTGATAAGACCTTAGTTCCTTCGCTTGCACGATGGCTCCATTGTTATCACAACGCGAAGCGTGTGATCAACAATATTAGGAACTACTCTAAATTCATTAATGAACTTCCGATCTAGACCACAACTTTTGTTGCTTTGTAAAGTAATGATGTATAAGGCTTCCATTATTGAATCAACGGTTATTTCCTATTTGGAATATTTCCAACACACCACTTAAAAGTAAACCAATATCCTGTTTGAGACATGCTATTATTCTAATCTGACTAAAAGTTAGCATCGGTCTATCCATGAACTCTCAGTTCATTTTCTCCGTATAAAATCTTCTCGAAATTTTATCTATATAAATTGAGATGAGTTAAGTAATCATTTAGATTTATCTCTATAGATCAACTTGCTTCTCCCATATCTATTACAAAGAAGTATTTAACAACCATAATTTCAACAATTGAAATATAGAGATATCATTTCCTATAATATGTCTTATACATATAATATCCGGAATACGACAATGCTCCCACTATCTTCTTGTAAACGCACAATTCATCTTCATTTTGATAAAATCAAAGATTTTGACTTTCTCATCAAATCAAAGATTTTAGCTCCAGAGGCTTGAACTTCAATGATCACGATCTGCAATCCGAGCTGTCCAATTGTCCAGCCTCAAATGGTGATCCACACAGAGAACAAGAATGACGGCTAGGATCATTCACAACCTTCATATGATTCTTGACACACCCGAAGAATGCTGTGTTAGCGACCCTTGACAGAGTAACATCCAACATCATCAAAGTATGACTGTCCTCATATAAGGTACTATGATGACCTCAAGTCAAAGGACCAATTCCACTACCGAACGTTAGAGATTAACCACTAACACTTAGATAGTTATCCATGTGGAATCTCCCGGAGTACCCAATGTTTTCTTCTGTAACAAAACATACACGTGTTCATTCAAGTGTCACCACACTTTAGCTTGTGAGATCAGCTACTTACTTCACAAGTAAGAATGCGACACATGATGATCTATCCGTAAGAAAGATATCCATATCTCGTTATTACTTCGACTACGAACGATTTAAGATTCGTTCATATGTAATTTGTATCTCACAATCACAACTCCTTGTGATTAACAAATCACAAAGACTTGAATGTACGGCTTCTATTATTTAATTTATTAGAATATTAATTCAATTAAATAAAAGATATTGCCATACATATGCATCAATTATATATATATATAAAGTGTTTATGTCCAAAATTGATTGGACCTAAGGCATAACACTTACAAACTCCCACTTGCACTATATCCAATCACTTATGTATCTTATACCATAAGAGTCTAGATGACGATCATGTTTATTCCGGACAACTCTTTGTCAGTGGATCTGCAATTTAATAACTTGTGAGAATTCATTTTTTTCTTTACGTTATTTCATTGTATTATCTTTTCGATAAGATAATACCTCCTTAACACATGTTTAGATCATTGATAAGACCTTAGTTCCTTCGCTTGCACGATGGCTCCATTGTTATCACAACGCAGAAGCGTGTGATCAACAATATTAGGAACTACTCTAAATTCATTAATGAACTTCCTGATCCAGACCACAACTTTTGTTGCTTTGTAAAGTAATGATGTATAAGGCTTCCATTATTGAATCAACGGTTATTTCCTATTTGGAATATTTCCAACACACCACTTAAAAGTAAACCAATATCCTGTTTGAGACATGCTATTATTCTAATCTGACTAAAAGTTAGCATCGGTCTATCCATGAACTCTCAGTTCATTTTCTCCGTATAAAATCTTCTCGAAATTTTATCTATATAAATTGAGATGAGTTAAGTAATCATTTAGATTTATCTCTATAGATCAACTTGCTTCTCCCATATCTATTACAAAGAAGTATTTAACAACCATAATTTCAACAATTGAAATATAGAGATATCATTTCCTATAATATGTCTTATACATATAATATCCGGAATACGACAATGCTCCCACTATCTTCTTGTAAACGCACAATTCATCTTCATTTTGATAAAATCAAAGATTTTGACTTTCTCATCAAATCAAAGATTTTAGCTCCGTAGGCTTGAACTTCAATGATCACGATCTGCAATCCGAGCTGTCCAATTGTCCAGCCTCAAATGGTGATCCACACAGAGAACAAGAATGACGGCTAGGATCATTCACAACCTTCATATGATTCTTGACACACCCGAAGAATGCTGTGTTAGCGACCCTTGACAGAGTAACATCCAACATCATCAAAGTATGACTGTCCTCATATAAGGTACTATGATGACCTCAAGTCAAAGGACCAATTCCACTACCGAACGTTAGAGATTAACCACTAACACTTAGATAGTTATCCATGTGGAATCTCCCAGCGGGTACCCAATGTTTTCTTCTGTAACAAAACATACACGTGTTCATTCAAGTGTCACCACACTTTAGCTTGTGAGATCAGCTACTTACTTCACAAGTAAGAATGCGACACATGATGATCTATCCGTAAGAAAGATATCCATATCTCGTTATTACTTCGACTACGAACGATTTAAGATTCGTTCATATGTAATTTGTATCTCACAATCACAACTCCTTGTGATTAACAAATCACAAAGACTTGAATGTACGGCTTCTATTATTTAATTTATTAGAATATTAATTCAATTAAATAAAAGATATTGCCATACATATGCATCAATTATATATATATATAAAGTGTTTATGTCCAAAATTGATTGGACCTAAGGCATAACACTTACAAACTCCCACTTGCACTATATCCAATCACTTATGTATCTTATACCATAAGAGTCTAGATGACGATCATGTTTATTCCGGACAACTCTTTGTCAGTGGATCTGCAATTTAATAACTTGTGAGAATTCATTTTTTTCTTTACGTTATTTCATTGTATTATCTTTTCGATAAGATAATACCTCCTTAACACATGTTTAGATCATTGATAAGACCTTAGTTCCTTCGCTTGCACGATGGCTCCATTGTTATCACAACGCAGAAGCGTGTGATCAACAATATTAGGAACTACTCTAAATTCATTAATGAACTTCCTGATCTAGACCACAACTTTTGTTGCTTTGTAAAGTAATGATGTATAAGGCTTCCATTATTGAATCAACGGTTATTTCCTATTTGGAATATTTCCAACACACCACTTAAAAGTAAACCAATATCCTGTTTGAGACATGCTATTATTCTAATCTGACTAAAAGTTAGCATCGGTCTATCCATGAACTCTCAGTTCATTTTCTCCGTATAAAATCTTCTCGAAATTTTATCTATATAAATTGAGATGAGTTAAGTAATCATTTAGATTTATCTCTATAGATCAACTTGCTTCTCCCATATCTATTACAAAGAAGTATTTAACAACCATAATTTCAACAATTGAAATATAGAGATATCATTTCCTATAATATGTCTTATACATATAATATCCGGAATACGACAATGCTCCCACTATCTTCTTGTAAACGCACAATTCATCTTCATTTTGATAAAATCAAAGATTTTGACTTTCTCATCAAATCAAAGATTTTAGCTCCAGAGGCTTGAACTTCAATGATCACGATCTGCAATCCGAGCTGTCCAATTGTCCAGCCTCAAATGGTGATCCACACAGAGAACAAGAATGACGGCTAGGATCATTCACAACCTTCATATGATTCTTGACACACCCGAAGAATCTTTGTGTTAGCGACCCTTGACAGAGTAACATCCAACATCATCAAAGTATGACTGTCCTCATATAAGGTACTATGATGACCTCAAGTCAAAGGACCAATTCCACTACCGAACGTTAGAGATTAACCACTAACACTTAGATAGTTATCCATGTGGAATCTCCCAGCGGGTACCCAATGTTTTCTTCTGTAACAAAACATACACGTGTTCATTCAAGTGTCACCACACTTTAGCTTGTGAGATCAGCTACTTACTTCACAAGTAAGAATGCGACACATGATGATCTATCCGTAAGAAAGATATCCATATCTCGTTATTACTTCGACTACGAACGATTTAAGATTCGTTCATATGTAATTTGTATCTTACAATCACAACTCCTTGTGATTAACAAATCACAAAGACTTGAATGTACGGCTTCTATTATTTAATTTATTAGAATATTAATTCAATTAAATAAAAGATATTGCCATACATATGCATCAATTATATATATATATAAAGTGTTTATGTCCAAAATTGATTGGACCTAAGGCATAACACTTACAAACTCCCACTTGCACTATATCCAATCACTTATGTATCTTATACCATAAGAGTCTAGATGACGATCATGTTTATTCCGGACAACTCTTTGTCAGTGGATCTGCAATTTAATAACTTGTGAGAATTCATTTTTTTCTTTACGTTATTTCATTGTATTATCTTTTCGATAAGATAATACCTCCTTAACACATGTTTAGATCATTGATAAGACCTTAGTTCCTTCGCTTGCACGATGGCTCCATTGTTATCACAACGCAGAAGCGTGTGATCAACAATATTAGGAACTACTCTAAATTCATTAATGAACTTCCTGATCTAGACCACAACTTTTGTTGCTTTGTAAAGTAATGATGTATAAGGCTTCCATTATTGAATCAACGGTTATTTCCTATTTGGAATATTTCCAACACACCACTTAAAAGTAAACCAATATCCTGTTTGAGACATGCTATTATTCTAATCTGACTAAAAGTTAGCATCGGTCTATCCATGAACTCTCAGTTCATTTTCTCCGTATAAAACCTTCTCGAAATTTTATCTATATAAATTGAGATGAGTTAAGTAATCATTTAAATTTATCTCTATAGATCAACTTGCTTCTCCCATATCTATTACAAAGAAGTATTTAACAACCATAATTTCAACAATTGAAATATAGAGATATCATTTCCTATAATATGTCTTATACATATAATATCCGGAATACGACAATGCTCCCACTATCTTCTTGTAACCGCACAATTCATCTTCATTTTGATAAAATCAAAGATTTTGACTTTCTCATCAAATCAAAGATTTTAGCTCCGCAGGCTTGAACTTCAATGATCACGATTCGCAATCCGAGTCATCCAATTGTCCAGCCTCAAATGGTGATCCACACAGAGAACAAGAATGACGGCTAGGATCATTCACAACCTTCATATGATTCTTGACACACCCGAAGAATGCTGTGTTAGCGACCCTTGACAGAGTAACATCCAAGATCATCAAAGTATGACTGTCCTCATATAAGGTACTATGATGACCTCAAGTCAAAGAATCAATTCCACTATCGAACGTTAGAGATTAACCACTAATACTCAAATAGTTATCCATGTGGAATCTCCCCAGCGGGCCTCCAATGTTTTGTTCTATAACAAAACATATACGTGTTCATTTAAGTGTCATGACACTTTAGCTTGTGAGATCAGCCACCTACTTCGCAAGTGAGAAATGCCACACATGATGGTCTATCCGTAATAAATATATCCATATCTCGTTATTACTTCGACTACGAACGATTTAAGATTCGTTCATATGTAATTTGTATCTCACAATCACAACTCCTTGTGATTAAAAAATCACAAAGACTTGAATCTACGGATTCTATTATTTAATTTATTAGAATATTAATTCAATTAAATAAAAGATATTGTCATACATATGCATCAATTATATATATTTAACGTGTTTATGTCCAAAATTGATTGGACCTAGGGCATAACACTTACAAACTCCCACATGCACTATATCCAATCACTTATGTATCTTATACCATAAGAGTCTAGATGACGATCATGTTTATGCCGGACAACTCTTTGTCAGTGGATCTGCAATTTAATAACTTGTGAGAATTCGTTTTTTTCTTTACGTCATTTCATTGTATTATCTTTTCGATAAGATAATACCTCCTTAACACATGTTTAGATCATTGATAAGACCTTAGTTCCTTCGCTTGCACGATGGCTCCATTGTTATCACAACGCAGAAGCGTGTGATCAACAATATTAGGAACTACTCTAAATTCATTAATGAACTTCCTGATCTAGACCACAACTTTTGTTGCTTTGTAAAGTAATGATGTATAAGACTTCCATTATTGAATCAACGGTTATTTCCTATTTGGAATATTTCCAACACACCACTTAAAAGTAAACCAATATCCTGTTTGAGACATGCTATTATTCTAATCTGACTAAAAGTTAGCATCGATCTATCCATGAACTCTCAGTTCATTTTCTCCGTATAAAATCTTCTCGAAATTCTATCTATATAAATTGAGATGAGTTAAGTAATCATTTAGATTTATCTCTATAGATCAACTTGCTTCTCCCATATCTATTACAAAGAAGTATTTAACAACCATAATTTCAACAATTGAAATATAGAGATATCATTTCCTATAATATGTCTTATACATATAATATCCGGAATACGACAATGCTCCCACTATCTTCTTGTAAACGCGCAATTCATCTTCATTTTGATAAAATCAAAGATTTTGACTTTCTCATCAAATCAAAGATTTTAGCTCCAGAGGCTTGAACTTCAATGATCACGATCTGCAATCCGAGCTGTCCAATTGTCCAGCCTCAAATAGTGATCCACACAGAGAACAAGAATGATGACTAGGATCATTCACAACCTTCATATGATTCTTGACACACCCGAAGAATGCTGTGTTAGCGACCCTTGGCAAAATAACATCCAACATCATCAAAGTATGACTGTCCTCATATAAGGTACTATGATGACCTCAAGTCAAAGGACCAATTCCACTACCGAACGTTAGAGATTAACCACTAACACTTAGATAGTTATCCATGTGGAATCTCCCAGCGGGTACCCAATGTTTTCTTCTGTAACAAAACATACACGTGTTCATTCAAGTGTCACCACACTTTAGCTTGTGAGATCAGCTACTTACTTCACAAGTAAGAATGCGACACATGATGATCTATCCGTAATAAAGATATCCATATCTCGTTATTACTTCGACTACGAACGATTTAAGATTCGTTCATATGTAATTTGTATCTCACAATCACAACTCCTTGTGATTAAAAAATCACAAAGACTTGAATCTACGGATTCTATTATTTAATTTATTAGAATATTAATTCAATTAAATAAAAGATATTGTCATACATATGCATCAATTATATATATTTAACGTGTTTATGTCCAAAATTGATTGGACCTAGGGCATAACACTTACAAACTCCCACATGCACTATATCCAATCACTTATGTATCTTATACCATAAGAGTCTAGATGACGATCATGTTTATGCCGGACAACTCTTTGTCAGTGGATCTGCAATTTAATAACTTGTGAGAATTCGTTTTTTTCTTTACGTCATTTCATTGTATTATCTTTTCGATAAGATAATACCTCCTTAACACATGTTTAGATCATTGATAAGACCTTAGTTCCTTCGCTTGCACGATGGCTCCATTGTTATCACAACGCAGAAGCGTGTGATCAACAATATTAGGAACTACTCTAAATTCATTAATGAACTTCCTGATCTAGACCACAACTTTTGTTGCTTTGTAAAGTAATGATGTATAAGACTTCCATTATTGAATCAACGGTTATTTCCTATTTGGAATATTTCCAACACACCACTTAAAAGTAAACCAATATCCTGTTTGAGACATGCTATTATTCTAATCTGACTAAAAGTTAGCATCGGTCTATCCATGAACTCTCAGTTCATTTTCTCCGTATAAAATCTTCTCGAAATTTTATCTATATAAATTGAGATGAGTTAAGTAATCATTTAAATTTATCTCTATAGATCAACTTGCTTCTCCCATATCTATTACAAAGAAGTATTTAACAACCATAATTTCAACAATTGAAATATAGAGATATCATTTCCTATAATATGTCTTATACATATAATATCCGGAATACGACAATGCTCCCACTATCTTCTTGTAACCGCACAATTCATCTTCATTTTGATAAAATCAAAGATTTTGACTTTCTCATCAAATCAAAGATTTTAGCTCCAGAGGCTTGAACTTCAATGATCACGATCTGCAATCCGAGCTGTCCAATTGTCCAGCCTCAAATAGTGATCCACACATAGAACAAGAATGATGACTAGGATCATTCACAACCTTCATATGATTCTTGACACACCCGAAGAATGCTGTGTTAGCGACCCTTGGCAGAGTAACATCCAACATCATCAAAGTATGACTGTCCTCATATAAGGTACTATGATGACCTCAAGTCAAAGGACCAATTCCACTACTGAACGTTAGAGATTAACCACTAACACTTAGATAGTTATCCATGTGGAATCTCCCAGCGGGTACCCAATGTTTTCTTCTGTAACAAAACATACACGTGTTCATTCAAGTGTCACCACACTTTAGCTTGTGAGATCAGCTACTTACTTCACAAGTAAGAATGCGACACATGATGATCTATCCGTAATAAATATATCCATATCTCGTTATTACTTCGACTACGAACGATTTAAGATTCGTTCATATGTAATTTGTATCTCACAATCACAACTCCTTGTGATTAAAAAATCACAAAGACTTGAATCTACGGATTCTATTATTTAATTTATTAGAATATTAATTCAATTAAATAAAAGATATTGTCATACATATGCATCAATTATATATATTTAACGTGTTTATGTCCAAAATTGATTGGACCTAGGGCATAACACTTACAAACTCCCACATGCACTATATCCAATCACTTATGTATCTTATACCATAAGAGTCTAGATGACGATCATGTTTATGCTTGGGACAACTCTTTGTCAGTGGATCTGCAATTTAATAACTTGTGAGAATTCGTTTTTTTCTTTACGTCATTTCATTGTATTATCTTTTCGATAAGATAATACCTCCTTAACACATGTTTAGATCATTGATAAGACCTTAGTTCCTTCGCTTGCACGATGGCTCCATTGTTATCACAACGCGAGCGTGTGATCAACAATATTAGGAACTACTCTAAATTCATTAATGAACTTCCCGATCTAGACCACAACTTTTGTTGCTTTGTAAAGTAATGATGTATAAGACTTCCATTATTGAATCAACGGTTATTTCCTATTTGGAATATTTCCAACACACCACTTAAAAGTAAACCAATATCCTGTTTGAGACATGCTATTATTCTAATCTGACTAAAAGTTAGCATCGATCTATCCATGAACTCTCAGTTCATTTTCTCCGTATAAAATCTTCTCGAAATTCTATCTATATAAATTGAGATGAGTTAAGTAATCATTTAGATTTATCTCTATAGATCAACTTGCTTCTCCCATATCTATTACAAAGAAGTATTTAACAACCATAATTTCAACAATTGAAATATAGAGATATCATTTCCTATAATATGTCTTATACATATAATATCCGGAATACGACAATGCTCCCACTATCTTCTTGTAAACGCGCAATTCATCTTCATTTTGATAAAATCAAAGATTTTGACTTTCTCATCAAATCAAAGATTTTAGCTCCAGAGGCTTGAACTTCAATGATCACGATCTGCAATCCGAGCTGTCCAATTGTCCAGCCTCAAATAGTGATCCACACAGAGAACAAGAATGATGACTAGGATCATTCACAACCTTCATATGATTCTTGACACACCCGAAGAATGCTGTGTTAGCGACCCTTGGCAAAATAACATCCAACATCGTCAAAGTATGACTGTCCTCATATAAGGTACTATGATGACCTCAAGTCAAAGGACCAATTCCACTACCGAACGTTAGAGATTAACCACTAACACTTAGATAGTTATCCATGTGGAATCTCCCAGCGGGTACCCAATGTTTTCTTCTGTAACAAAACATACACGTGTTCATTCAAGTGTCACCACACTTTAGCTTGTGAGATCAGCTACTTACTTCACAAGTAAGAATGCGACACATGATGATCTATCCGTAATAAAGATATCCATATCTCGTTATTACTTCGACTACGAACGATTTAAGATTCGTTCATATGTAATTTGTATCTCACAATCACAACTCCTTGTGATTAAAAAATCACAAAGACTTGAATCTACGGATTCTATTATTTAATTTATTAGAATATTAATTCAATTAAATAAAAGATATTGTCATACATATGCATCAATTATATATATTTAACGTGTTTATGTCCAAAATTGATTGGACCTAGGGCATAACACTTACAAACTCCCACATGCACTATATCCAATCACTTATGTATCTTATACCATAAGAGTCTAGATGACGATCATGTTTATGCCGGACAACTCTTTGTCAGTGGATCTGCAATTTAATAACTTGTGAGAATTCGTTTTTTTCTTTACGTCATTTCATTGTATTATCTTTTCGATAAGATAATACCTCCTTAACACATGTTTAGATCATTGATAAGACCTTAGTTCCTTCGCTTGCACGATGGCTCCATTGTTATCACAACGCGAGCGTGTGATCAACAATATTAGGAACTACTCTAAATTCATTAATGAACTTCCCGATCTAGACCACAACTTTTGTTGCTTTGTAAAGTAATGATGTATAAGACTTCCATTATTGAATCAACGGTTATTTCCTATTTGGAATATTTCCAACACACCACTTAAAAGTAAACCAATATCCTGTTTGAGACATGCTATTATTCTAATCTGACTAAAAGTTAGCATCGATCTATCCATGAACTCTCGATTCATTTTCTCCGTATAAAATCTTCTCGAAATTCTATCTATATAAATTGAGATGAGTTAAGTAATCATTTAGATTTATCTCTATAGATCAACTTGCTTCTCCCATATCTATTACAAAGAAGTATTTAACAACCATAATTTCAACAATTGAAATATAGAGATATCATTTCCTATAATATGTCTTATACATATAATATCCGGAATACGACAATGCTCCCACTATCTTCTTGTAAACGCGCAATTCATCTTCATTTTGATAAAATCAAAGATTTTGACTTTCTCATCAAATCAAAGATTTTAGCTCCAGAAAGGCTTGAACTTCAATGATCACGATCTCGCAATCCGAGCCGTCCAATTGTCCGGCCTCAAATAGTGATCCACACAGAGAACAAGAATGATGACTAGGATCATTCACAACCTTCATATGATTCTTGACACACCGAAGAATCTTTGTGTTAGCGACCCTTGGCAAAATAACATCCAACATCATCAAAGTATGACTGTCCTCATATAAGGTACTATGATGACCTCAAGTCAAAGGACCAATTCCACTACCGAACGTTAGAGATTAACCACTAACACTTAGATAGTTATCCATGTGGAATCTCCCAGCGGGTACCCAATGTTTTCTTCTGTAACAAAACATACACGTGTTCATTCAAGTGTCACCACACTTTAGCTTGTGAGATCAGCTACTTACTTCACAAGTAAGAATGCGACACATGATGATCTATCCGTAACAAAGATATCCATATCTCGTTATTACTTCGACTACGAACGATTTAAGATTCGTTCATATGTAATTTGTATCTCACAATCACAACTCCTTGTGATTAACAAATCACAAAGACTTGAATGTACGGATTCTATTATTTAATTTATTAGAATATTAATTCAATTAAATAAAAGATATTGCCATACATATGCATCAATTATATATATATAAAGTGTTTATGTCCAAAATTGATTGGACCTAAGGCATAACACTTACGAACTCCCACTTGCACTATATCCAATCACTTATGTATCTTATACCATAAGAGTCTAGATGACGATCATGTTTATTCCGGACAACTCTTTGTCAGTGGATCTGCAATTTAATAACTTGTGAGAATTCATTTTTTTCTTTACGTTATTTCATTGTATTATCTTTTCGATAAGATAATACCTCCTTAACACATGTTTAGATCATTGATAAGACCTTAGTTCCTTCGCTTGCACGATGGCTCCATTGTTATCACAACGCAGAAGCGTGTGATCAACAATATTAGGAACTACTCTAAATTCATTAATGAACTTCCTGATCCAGACCACAACTTTTGTTGCTTTGTAAAGTAATGATGTATAAGGCTTCCATTATTGAATCAACGGTTATTTCCTATTTGGAATATTTCCAACACACCACTTAAAAGTAAACCAATATCCTGTTTGAGACATGCTATTATTCTAATCTGACTAAAAGTTAGCATCGGTCTATCCATGAACTCTCAGTTCATTTTCACCGTATAAAATCTTCTCGAAATTTTATCTATATAAATTGAGATGAGTTAAGTAATCATTTAGATTTATCTCTATAGATCAACTTGCTTCTCCCATATCTATTACAAAGAAGTATTTAACAACCATAATTTCAACAATTGAAATATAGAGATATCATTTCCTATAATATGTCTTATACATATAATATCCGGAATACGACAATGCTCCCACTATCTTCTTGTAAACGCACAATTCATCTTCATTTTGATAAAATCAAAGATTTTGACTTTCTCATCAAATCAAAGATTTTAGCTCCAGAGGCTTGAACTTCAATGATCACGATCTGCAATCCGAGCTGTCCAATTGTCCAGCCTCAAATGGTGATCCACACAGAGAACAAGAATGACGGCTAGGATCATTCACAACCTTCATATGATTCTTGACACACCCGAAGAATGCTGTGTTAGCGACCCTTGACAGAGTAACATCCAACATCATCAAAGTATGACTGTCCTCATATAAGGTACTATGATGACCTCAAGTCAAAGGACCAATTCCACTACCGAACGTTAGAGATTAACCACTAACACTTAGATAGTTATCCATGTGGAATCTCCCAGCGGGTACCCAATGTTTTCTTCTGTAACAAAACATACACGTGTTCATTCAAGTGTCACTACACTTTAGCTTGTGAGATCAGCTACTTACTTCACAAGTAAGAATGCGACACATGATGATCTATCCGTAAGAAAGATATCCATATCTCGTTATTACTTCGACTACGAACGATTTAAGATTCGTTCATATGTAATTTGTATCTCACAATCACAACTCCTTGTGATTAACAAATCACAAAGACTTGAATGTACGGCTTCTATTATTTAATTTATTAGAATATTAATTCAATTAAATAAAAGATATTGCCATACATATGCATCAATTATATATATATATAAAGTGTTTATGTCCAAAATTGATTGGACCTAAGGCATAACACTTACAAACTCCCACTTGCACTATATCCAATCACTTATGTATCTTATACCATAAGAGTCTAGATGACGATCATGTTTATTAGGACAACTCTTTGTCAGTGGATCTGCAATTTAATAACTTGTGAGAATTCATTTTTTTCTTTACGTTATTTCATTGTATTATCTTTTCGATAAGATAATACCTCCTTAACACATGTTTAGATCATTGATAAGACCTTAGTTCCTTCGCTTGCACGATGGCTCCATTGTTATCACAACGCAGAAGCGTGTGATCAACAATATTAGGAACTACTCTAAATTCATTAATGAACTTCCTGATCTAGACCACAACTTTTGTTGCTTTGTAAAGTAATGATGTATAAGGCTTCCATTATTGAATCAACGGTTATTTCCTATTTGGAATATTTCCAACACACCACTTAAAAGTAAACCAATATCCTGTTTGAGACATGCTATTATTCTAATCTGACTAAAAGTTAGCATCGGTCTATCCATGAACTCTCAGTTCATTTTCTCCGTATAAAATCTTCTCGAAATTTTATCTATATAAATTGAGATGAGTTAAGTAATCATTTAGATTTATCTCTATAGATCAACTTGCTTCTCCCATATCTATTACAAAGAAGTATTTAACAACCATAATTTCAACAATTGAAATATAGAGATATCATTTCCTATAATATGTCTTATACATATAATATCCTAATACGACAATGCTCCCACTATCTTCTTGTAAACGCACAATTCATCTTCATTTTGATAAAATCAAAGATTTTGACTTTCTCATCAAATCAAAGATTTTAGCTCCAGAGGCTTGAACTTCAATGATCACGATCTGCAATCCGAGCTGTCCAATTGTCCAGCCTCAAATGGTGATCCACACAGAGAACAAGAATGACGGCTAGGATCATTCACAACCTTCATATGATTCTTGACACACCCGAAGAATGCTGTGTTAGCGACCCTTGACAGAGTAACATCCAACATCATCAAAGTATGACTGTCCTCATATAAGGTACTATGATGACCTCAAGTCAAAGGACCAATTCCACTACCGAACGTTAGAGATTAACCACTAACACTTAGATAGTTATCCATGTGGAATCTCCCAGCGGGTACCCAATGTTTTCTTCTGTAACAAAACATACACGTGTTCATTCAAGTGTCACCACACTTTAGCTTGTGAGATCAGCTACTTACTTCACAAGTAAGAATGCGACACATGATGATCTATCCGTAAGAAAGATATCCATATCTCGTTATTACTTCGACTACGAACGATTTAAGATTCGTTCATATGTAATTTGTATCTTACAATCACAACTCCTTGTGATTAACAAATCACAAAGACTTGAATGTACGGCTTCTATTATTTAATTTATTAGAATATTAATTCAATTAAATAAAAGATATTGCCATACATATGCATCAATTATATATATATATAAAGTGTTTATGTCCAAAATTGATTGGACCTAAGGCATAACACTTACAAACTCCCACTTGCACTATATCCAATCACTTATGTATCTTATACCATAAGAGTCTAGATGACGATCATGTTTATTCCGGACAACTCTTTGTCAGTGGATCTGCAATTTAATAACTTGTGAGAATTCATTTTTTTCTTTACGTTATTTCATTGTATTATCTTTTCGATAAGATAATACCTCCTTAACACATGTTTAGATCATTGATAAGACCTTAGTTCCTTCGCTTGCACGATGGCTCCATTGTTATCACAACGCAGAAGCGTGTGATCAACAATATTAGGAACTACTCTAAATTCATTAATGAACTTCGATCTAGACCACAACTTTTGTTGCTTTGTAAAGTAATGATGTATAAGGCTTCCATTATTGAATCAACGGTTATTTCCTATTTGGAATATTTCCAACACACCACTTAAAAGTAAACCAATATCCTGTTTGAGACATGCTATTATTCTAATCTGACTAAAAGTTAGCATCGGTCTATCCATGAACTCTCAGTTCATTTTCTCCGTATAAAACCTTCTCGAAATTTTATCTATATAAATTGAGATGAGTTAAGTAATCATTTAAATTTATCTCTATAGATCAACTTGCTTCTCCCATATCTATTACAAAGAAGTATTTAACAACCATAATTTCAACAATTGAAATATAGAGATATCATTTCCTATAATATGTCTTATACATATAATATCCGGAATACGACAATGCTCCCACTATCTTCTTGTAACCGCACAATTCATCTTCATTTTGATAAAATCAAAGATTTTGACTTTCTCATCAAATCAAAGATTTTAGCTCCAGAGGCTTGAACTTCAATGATCACGATCTGCAATCCGAGCTGTCCAATTGTCCAGCCTCAAATGGTGATCCACACAGAGAACAAGAATGACGGCTAGGATCATTCACAACCTTCATATGATTCTTGACACACCCGAAGAATCTTTGTGTTAGCGACCCTTGACGAGTAACATCCAACATCATCAAAGTATGACCGTCCTCATATAAGGTACTATGATGACCTCAAGTCAAAGGACCAATTCCACTCTTGAACGTTAGAGATTAACCACTAACACTTAGATAGTTATCCATGTGGAATCTCCCGGTAGTGCAATGTTTTCTTCTGTAACAAAACATACACGTGTTCATTCAAGTGTCACCACACTTTAGCTTGTGAGATCAGCTACTTACTTCACAAGTAAGAATGCGACACATGATGATCTATCCGTAATAAATATATCCATATCTCGTTATTACTTCGACTACGAACGATTTAAGATTCGTTCATATGTAATTTGTATCTCACAATCACAACTCCTTGTGATTAAAAAATCACAAAGACTTGAATCTACGGATTCTATTATTTAATTTATTAGAATATTAATTCAATTAAATAAAAGATATTGTCATACATATGCATCAATTATATATATTTAACGTGTTTATGTCCAAAATTGATTGGACCTAGGGCATAACACTTACAAACTCCCACATGCACTATATCCAATCACTTATGTATCTTATACCATAAGAGTCTAGATGACGATCATGTTTATGCCGGACAACTCTTTGTCAGTGGATCTGCAATTTAATAACTTGTGAGAATTCGTTTTTTTCTTTACGTCATTTCATTGTATTATCTTTTCGATAAGATAATACCTCCTTAACACATGTTTAGATCATTGATAAGACCTTAGTTCCTTCGCTTGCACGATGGCTCCATTGTTATCACAACGCGAGCGTGTGATCAACAATATTAGGAACTACTCTAAATTCATTAATGAACTTCCTGATCTAGACCACAACTTTTGTTGCTTTGTAAAGTAATGATGTATAAGACTTCCATTATTGAATCAACGGTTATTTCCTATTTGGAATATTTCCAACACACCACTTAAAAGTAAACCAATATCCTGTTTGAGACATGCTATTATTCTAATCTGACTAAAAGTTAGCATCGATCTATCCATGAACTCTCGATTCATTTTCTCCGTATAAAATCTTCTCGAAATTCTATCTATATAAATTGAGATGAGTTAAGTAATCATTTAGATTTATCTCTATAGATCAACTTGCTTCTCCCATATCTATTACAAAGAAGTATTTAACAACCATAATTTCAACAATTGAAATATAGAGATATCATTTCCTATAATATGTCTTATACATATAATATCCGAATACGACAATGCTCCCACTATCTTCTTGTAAACGCGCAATTCATCTTCATTTTGATAAAATCAAAGATTTTGACTTTCTCATCAAATCAAAGATTTTAGCTCCGTAGGCTTGAACTTCAATGATCACGATCTGCAATCCGAGCTGTCCAATTGTCCAGCCTCAAATAGTGATCCACACAGAGAACAAGAATGATGACTAGGATCATTCACAACCTTCATATGATTCTTGACACACCCGAAGAATGCTGTGTTAGCGACCCTTGGCAAAATAACATCCAACATCATCAAAGTATGACTGTCCTCATATAAGGTACTATGATGACCTCAAGTCAAAGGACCAATTCCACTACCGAACGTTAGAGATTAACCACTAACACTTAGATAGTTATCCATGTGGAATCTCCCAAATGGGTACCCAATGTTTTCTTACGTAACAAAACATACACGTGTTCATTCAAGTGTCACCACACTTTAGCTTGTGAGATCAGCTACTTACTTCACAAGTAAGAATGCGACACATGATGATCTATCCGTAACAAAGATATCCATATCTCGTTATTACTTCGACTACGAACGATTTAAGATTCGTTCATATGTAATTTGTATCTCACAATCACAACTCCTTGTGATTAACAAATCACAAAGACTTGAATGTACGGATTCTATTATTTAATTTATTAGAATATTAATTCAATTAAATAAAAGATATTGCCATACATATGCATCAATTATATATATATAAAGTGTTTATGTCCAAAATTGATTGGACCTAAGGCATAACACTTACGAACTCCCACTTGCACTATATCCAATCACTTATGTATCTTATACCATAAGAGTCTAGATGACGATCATGTTTATTCCGGACAACTCTTTGTCAGTGGATCTGCAATTTAATAACTTGTGAGAATTCGTTTTTTTCTTTATGTCATTTCATTGTATTATCTTTTCGATAAGATAATACCTCCTTAACACATGTTTAGATCATTGATAAGACCTTAGTTCTTTCGCTTGCATGATGACTCCATTGTTATCACAATGCAGAAGCGTGTGATCGACAATGTTAGGAACAACTTTAAGTTCATTAATGAACTTCCTGATCTGGACCACAACTTTTGTTGCTTTGTAAAGTAATGATGTATAAGGCTTCCATTATTGAATCAACGGTTATTTCCTATTTGGAATATTTCCAACACACCACTTAAAAGTAAACCAATATCCTATTTGAGACATGCTATTATTCTAATCTGACTAAAAGTTAGCATCGGTCTATCCATGAACTCTCAGTTCATTTTCTCCGTATAAAATCTTCTCGAAATTTTATCTATATAAATTGAGATGAGTTAAGTAATCATTTAGATTTATCTCTATAGATCAACTTGCTTCTCGCATATCTATTACAAAGAAGTATTTAACAACCATAATTTCAACAATTGAAATATAGAGATATCGTTTCCTATAATATGTTTTATACAGATAATATCAGGAATGCGACAATGCTCCCACTATCTTCTTGTAAACGCGCAATTCATCTTCATTTTGATAAAATCAAACATTTTGACTTTCTCATCAAATCAAAGATTTTAGCTCCAGAGGCTTGAACTTCAATGATCACGATCTGCAATCCGAGCTGTCCAATTGTCCAGTCTCAAATAGTGATCCACACAGAAAACAAGAATGACAGCTAGGATCATTCACAACCTTCATATGATTCTTGACACACCCGAACAATGCTGTGTGAACAACCCTTGGCAGAGTAACATCCAACGTCATCAAAGTATGACTGTCCTCATATAAGGTACTATGATGACCTCAAGTTAAAGGACCAATTCCACTACCGAACGTTAGGAATTAATTACTAACACTTAGATAGTTATCCATGTGGAATCTCCCAGCGGGTATCCAATGTTTTCTTCTGTAACAAAACATCCAAGTGTTCATTGAAGTATCAACACACTTTAACTTGTGAGATCAGCTACTTACTTCACAAGTAAGAATGCGACACATGATGATCTATCCGTAATAACGATATCCATATCTCGTTATTACTTCGACTACGAACGATTTAAGATTCGTTCATATGTAATTTGTATCTCACAATTACAACTCCTTGTGATTAAAAAATCACAAAGACTTGAATCTACGGATTCTATTATTTAATTTATTAGAATATTAATTCAATTAAATAAAAGATATTGTCATACATATGCATCAATTATATATATTTAACGTGTTTATGTCCAAAATTGATTGGACCTAGGGCATAACACTTACAAACTCCCACTTGCACTATATCCAATCACTTATGTATCTTATACCATAAGAGTCTAGATGACGATCATGTTTATGCCGGACAACTTTTTGTTAGTGGATCTGTAATTTAATAACTTGTGAGAATTCGTTTTTTTCTTTACGTTATTTCATTGTATTATCTTTTCGATAAGATAATACCTCCTTAACACATGTTTAGATCATTGATAAGATCTTAGTTCCTTCACTTGCACGATGGCTCCATTGTTATCACAATACAGAAGCGTGTGATCAACAATATTAGGAACTACTCTAAGTTCATTAATGAACTTCTTGATCTAGACCACAACTTTTGTTGGTTTGTAAAACATTGATATATAAGGCTTCCATTATTGAATTAACGGTTATTTCCTATTTGGAACATCTCCAACACACTACTTAAAAGTAAACCAATATCCTATTTGAGACATGCTATTATTCTAGTTGACTAAAAGTTAGCATCGGTCTATATGTGAACTCTCAGTTCATTTTCTCCGTATAAAATCTTCTCGAAATTTTATCTATATAAATTGAGATGAGTTAGGTAATCATTTAGATTTATCTCTATAGATCGACTTGCTTCTCCCATATCTATTACAAAGAAGTATTTAACAACCATAATTTCAACAATTGAAATATAGAGATATCGTTTCCTATAATATGTCTTATACATATAATATCAGGAATACGTCAATGCTCCCACTATCTTCTTATAAACGCACAATTCATCTTCATTTTGATAAAATCAAATACTTTGACTTTCTCGTTAAATCAAAGATTTTAGCTCTAGAGGCTTGAACTCCAATGATCGCGATCTACAATCCGAGCTGTCCAATTGTCCAGCCTCAAATGGTGATCCACACATAGAACAAGAATGACGGCTAAGATCATTCACAACCTTCATATAATTCTTGACACACCCGAGCTATGCTGTGTTAGCGACCCTTGGCAGAGTAACATCCAATACCGTCAAAGTATGACTGTCCTCATATAAGGTACTATGATGACCTCAAGTCAAAGGATCAATTCCACTACCGAACGTTAGAGATTAACCACTAACACTTAGATAGTTATCCATATGGAATCTCCCAGCGGGTATCCAATGTTTTATTCTGTAACAAAACATACACGTGTTCATTCAAGTGTCACCACACTTTATCTTGTGAGATCAGCTACTTACTTCACAAGTAAGAATGCGACACATGATGATCTATCCGTAATAAGATATCCATATCTCGTTATTACTTCGACTACGAACGATTTAAGATTCGTTCATATGTAATTTGTATCTCACAATCACAACTCCTTGTGATTAACAAATCACAAAGACTTGAATCTACGGATTCTATTATTTAATTTATTATAATATTGATTCAATAAATAAAAGATATTGTCATACATATGCATCAATTATATATATTTAAAGTGTTTATATCCAAAATTGATTGAATCTAGGGCATAACACTTACAAACTCCCACTTGCACTATATCCAATCACTTATGTATCTTATACCATAAGACTCTAGATGACGATCATGTTTATGCTGGACAACTCTTTGTTAGTGGATCTGCAATTTAATAACTTGTGAGAATTCGTTTTTTTCTTTACGTCATTTCATTGTATTATCTTTTCGATAAGATAATACCTCCTTAACACATGTTTAGATCATTGATAAGACCTTAGTTCCTTCACTTGCACGATGGCTCCATTGTTATCATAATGCAGAAGCGTGTGATCAACAATGTGAGGAACTACTCTAAGTTCATTAATGAACTTCCTGATCTAAGCCAAAACTTTTGTTACTTTGTAAAATAATGATGTATAATGCTTCCATTATTGAATCAACGGTTATTTCTTATTTGGAACATCTCCAACACACCACTTAAGAGTAAACCAAAATCCTATTTGAGACATGCTATTGTTCTAGTCTGACTAAAAGTTAGCATCGGTCTATCCATGCACTCTCAGTTCATTTTCTCTGTATAAAATTTTCTCGAAATTTTATCTATATAAATTGAGATGAGTTAAGTAATCATTTAGATTTATCTCTATAGATCAACTTGCTTCTCCCATATCTATTACAAAGAAGTATTTAACAACCATAGTTTCAACAATTGAAATATAGAGATATCGTTTCCTGTAATATGCCTTATACATATAATATCAGGAATGCGACAATACTCCCACTATCTTCTTGTAAACGCACAATTCATCTTCATTTTGATAAAATCAAATATTTTGACTTTCTCATCAAATCAAAGATTTTAGCTCCAGAGTCTTGTTTCAATCCTATTGACTTTTTTCTTGTAAACTCATTTACAATCTATTGGTTCTAATCCATTAGGCAGGTAGACCAAGGTCCAAACATTGGTTATATACATCAAGTTCATCTCGAATTTCTATGGACTCTTGCCATTTCTTTAAGTCAACACTTGGCTATATTTTTGCGTAATTAGTAGGTTCATTATCCTTGATCAGTAATACATTATTGGTAATCATGGATTCGTACCTTCTACGAAGTCGAATGATCCTACAAGATTTACACGGAGCTAACGTGCCCTCAGAAGTCTCAACTTCCAGATCAAGAGTATATCCCTCAGCTGATGTAGGATAAAACTCAAGCTCATCTATTCGGTCAGTTATATCCGTGGACTCTTGAACTCTTTCAAGATTTATTCTACTCCCACTGTCTCTCCTAGAATAAACATTTTCTCTAGGAGTATGACATGTTTTGATATGAACGTCTTCTTCTCAACTGGACTATAGAATTGATATCCAATTATCTCGGATATCCACAAATATGTATTTATTGGATCTGGTCTCAAACTTATCCGATCTAATATGATTCACGTAAATATCACATCCCAAACTTTCATATGAGATAAGTTGGGTCTTTCCATAACTCGTATGAAATTTTGTCAACCAATTTAGAAGAGACACAATTTAGTGCACAACACGTGGCAATCAGTGCATGACATCAAAACGATTTTTGAATGCTCGCATGGTTTATTCTTAATTGCACTATATCTAATAATGTACGATTCCTCATTTCAGATGCACCATTATGTTGCAATGTATGTGGAGGAATCCACTGCGTGAGAATCTCATTCTCTTTTAGATAATCTAAAATTCTCCATTTTAGATATTCTTTACCTCGATCAAGTCTTAGTGTAAGAATATATTTACCTATTTATTTCTCTATTTTTAGCTTGAATCCCCTGAACATTTCAAGAGTTTCATGCTTGAATTTCATCAAATATACATGATCATTTTTGAAATGGTCATTAGTAAATGTGATGAGATAAGATAAACTTTACCTGACATTAATTGATATGGATCTACCTACATCACTATGTATCATTTTTATGCTTTTCAATTTCTATACTCACTATAAAATACTCAATATTTAGAATATAAATGTCATTTTGTAATTTACCATAACCATTAAGATCTTATCAAGATAAAAAGGAACAACAATTGTCCTTAACATTAAAATAATTCATGTAAAAATATGAAATTTATTTAATGCTCTTGGTAATGGTGAGAACAAATTAACATTTCTCTAATTCTAATATCAAGCCTAAAGGCAATGACAAGAAATATGTTTCTACAAGCAATGCAACAACTTTTGCTCATTTTCAACGTGTAGGTCAACTTCTTCCTTCTGTAGCGATCTACTTTTATTTAGTTTCTGCATATTTATACAAATATGAAATATATATATATATATATTTCCAGTATCTAATACCCATGAAACTAATGAAATAGATATAAGCCTTGTTATTTCATTTCCACTGACCCATCATTCCAAAATGATAATAAAGATCATCAGATTTGGTATTGTTCTTATTCGCTTTAACTGTCTTAGTTATGTTGGTTGCTTTCCTAAAGCATCCTTTAGACCTCCATATAGGAATCTATGACTAAGATTTGTCCACTACAAACACAGAGGTTGGATTTAATAGTTTTAAGCATGTTCAACAACTCAATGAACGTGCTTCGTGTTTATTCATATTAAATTCATAATTAGTTATGAATAACTCTCTGACAGAGATTGTAGAACCAAGTCTATACTTAGCTCATTGTTCATGACTGAACGCATTCAAGACAACTTCTCAAAGTAGTCAACATTTTCAGTACACGAGTACGGACTGAAGATTCTTCTGCCATTATGTACCGGTATAGTTGCTAGGAAATCTCATATCTTTCCATACGTGATTGTTCATCATTCAACGCCTTGAGATAAAAAATCATGTGTTAGCATCTACACTCTTATGTTGCTTTGTAACTCAGGTGACATAGTCATAAACATCACACATATTGTAGTACTATAGTCATCACTGTGTTTATTATAGTAGCCACCTCTTCCTTTGTCGAGTCATCAGCAAGTGTCTCTGGAAAGGGTTACTCAAGGATACAACCAATTTTTCATGCCTGAGAACAATTCTCAGATTACGGCGTCAATCAAGAAAATTCTCTTTGGTTGTTGGTATCCAATATGTCTCTCAAATATATATGTGGTTACTCATGATTCAATAAACGTAAACGACGAAAAGTAAAAGAAATAATATATATAAAGTATCAATTAATTTAACATGGCCTTTTATTAAACTAATTTCGCTCACATTGTTTAACTCAAATTTATGACCCTCTCACATAAATTTATGGAATCAGTACTTGATTCCCAGTGAGTTGGGATCCCATTTGTTATATTAAAACATTGAGTGTACTCAATAAACCCTAATAAAACATTTGGGTAGATACTTTATCAATTGTATCTCCATACAACTCTCAAATCATTAAACGACAACTCTTTATCTTCACACATCTTATGTATTAGCTTAACATGTCTCTAAGATTTATCTCCTTGAGTGTACTCAACAAGAGATAAATATTAGTTGAGTCAAACCCATCATTCAGAAATATCTAATATTTCATAGTGTCGAACATATCCCTAATAGACCAGCCTTGAGTGTACTCAACAAGTTAAGATCGATTTACAACTCTCATTTTCACTATAATGGTGGAAGACGAATATAAATATGATTTAATATTTTAACATGCCTCTACAATTTAACTTCTTCAGTGTGCTCAACAAAAGATAAATTTTAGTTAAGTCAAACCCATCATTCAGAAATATCTACTATTTCATAGTGTCAAATATATCTCTAATAGACCAGCCTTGAGTGTACTCAACAAGCTAAGATCGATTTAGGACTCTCGTTTTTCACTATAATGATGGAAGACGAATAACAAATTGACTTAATATTTTTAACGAGGGATTTTGCATGCAAAAGATCTCATCGTAATAATTATATATATTTTATTATACATTTAACATGCAAATAAATATACATATAATAATGTGGACGATTATGGACTTATACTATCTAGTCTTCTCGGGCCATAAGGAAGACTAGTCGATCATTTCCTAGGGGGTATAGCATTGATTCATACAATGCTCCATCTCTATGGTCTCCACCTCTTCTTGCATCTCCAATTAGTCCAGCTGCAACATGTATCATATACTAGTTGGCACGCATGCCTAAATAATTGAGCACGCAGACCCAAATAATTACAATAATAACGGACTCGCAGGTCCAAAATAAATTAAGAGCTCGCAGGCCCATAAAACAACAAAAATAAAAATAACCATTCAACACATCCACATGGTTGAGTACATAATCATCCACTAATAAAACATTCATCATATAAATGCATTCCTATATAATATCTAATATTATATGCAAACATATTTCAAGTTTCTATCAATTAAAGTCGTCTAAACTAATTTAGACAAATGGATCAGAACAATTAAATAATTAATTAATCAAATTAATTAATTAATTTAATTAGCGGACTTATTTAATTAAAATCAAATTTCAATTAAATATCAAATTAGAATCCAACTCTAATTTTACCATTATAGGACGAGACTATTTAATTCCAATCAAATTTTAATTAAATACCAAATTAGAGTCCAACTCTAATTCCAATAAGATTTTAGGGTAAGACAATTTAATTAAAATCAAATTTTAATTAAATGTCAAATTAAAGTCCAACTCTAATTATAATCAAATTAATAATTTAATTAAAATCAAATTTTAATTAAATACAAAATAAGAGTCAAACTCTAATTCCAAGATATTAGGGTGAACTTATTTAATTAAAATCAAATTTTAATTAAATACCAAATTAGAGTTCTACTCTAATTTCAAGAAAGATTTTAGGGTGAGTCAATTTAATTAAAATCAAATTTCAATTAAATGTCAAATTAGAGTCTAACTCTAATTTCAACAATATACTAAGGTGAATGATTTAATTAAAATCAAATTTTAATTAAATATAAGATTAAAGTCCAACTCCAATTTAATTGAATTAACATTTTAATTTAGGATAAAACTCCTAAATAAAACAAAATTCAATTTAGGGTCAAAATTTAATACTTAAGGGAAAATTCAATTTTAACGAAAATATAAATGTCGTCAATTTTTAAATAAAATTTTAAACGGGTCAATATTAAAATTTTAGGTCAAACCTATTTGAAAATCAAGTTTAAAACCATTTTAATATTTAAATTCAAAAACCCCTTTTTGAAATTGAAAATTGATCCAAATTTAAAAATTAAAAGCAAGGCCTTCAATTATCTTAATTGCATGACATGTCCTTCATTTAAAATTTGCAGATAGACCCTTATATCATAATTGCATGCGAGGGCTTGCAAATTTAAGAATTGCACTAGAGGCCCCCACCTCCACCCTTCCTCACCAGTTCTGAAACCCTAAGAATTTTTTTTCTTTTCGCGCTACCGGCTGCGGCGGGAACCACGACCTGTGAAGCCGCGTAAGAGCTGCTGCTCGAACTGCAGCGCAGCGACGATGATGCTGCTGCGATTGCAGTGGCAGCGTCTGCCGCGAGCATGGCAGCAGGCTACTGCACAAGCTTCGTGCCCCCCGTGGCGCCTACCACCGCGACAGCCGCCGCCGTCCTTTTTTCCGATTTTTTAAATCAAAATTAATTTTCGTTTCCAAAACAAATTTCGAACTGAAAATCAATTTTCTTTAAAAGTTAAAAAGAGAAAAATAATAATAATCGACTTTTGATTATTATATGATACGGAACAATTTCTAACAAACACAAAGTAGGCTCTGATACCACTGTTGAGAATTTACGTAATCATGCACAGCGGAAATAAAACAATTTTCAATTCCCACTAAGGATCTGCAATGTGTTTAGATAGAAACTGTTATAAGAATAATACATTTGATGAATTCTGCAAACTCTTTTGTTGATTCTCGAACTCCAATGATCACGATCTGCAATCCGAGCTGTCCAATTGTACAACCTCCAATGGTGATCCACACAGAGAACAAGAATGACAGTTAGGGTTTTCTTTTCTTGTGTTAGCAAGAATAATGAAAATTCTCTACAGTTTACAAACCTTAGCGGCCTATTAATATAAGCCCAAATGGGCGGTTCATCTCTAAACTTTACCCGATCCGATATTTAATTAATCAAATTAATTAAATTCGGTCGATGAATTAATTAATCAAATTAATTAATTCGGGCCTATTAATAAGCAACTCGATTAATTAATTGTCAAACACTTGTCAATTAATTAATTGGTAAATTTCATTCTTCTGGTTCTCTTTTGTGTGTGACCCATTAGGTTCCCGATCACGATACCTAATGACATGAATTATTATTTTGATCTAATTAAAATCGATAAATTAAAACACCTCTTTTAATTTAATACTAATTCACATTCGTCGTCCCAGATTGACATCTAGCAACGTGTCAGGGCAATACACGTGATGAGAAATGTCACGTGATGTGATAAACCAAACTTGTTCGTTTATCGTGAAATTATAATAGTTTCGTCAATATGATCCAATCAATAATGAGATATAGATATGTGTCAATCTCAATTATCGATCATACATTTTACCCCATTGTTTAGTTAATATAAGTCGAAAACTCTTTTTCGACTTATGAGTTCACATTGGCCAAGGATTTCATTATTAACTTAACATAATAAAATGTAGATCATAATTTCTTACTATCTAAGAGTGACGAATCTTGTATTGATCATTCACAACCTTCATATGATTCTTGACACACCCAAACGATGCTGTGTTAGCAACCCTTGGCAGAGTAACATCCAATACCATCAAAGTATGACTGTCCTCATATAAGGTACTATGATGACCTCAAGTCAAAGGACCAATTCCATTACCGAACGTTAGAGATTAACCACTAACACTCAGATAATTATCCATGTGGAATCTCCCTGCGGGTCTCCAATGTTTTGTTCTATAACAAAACATCCACGTGTTCATTTAAGTGTCACCACACTTTAGCTTGTGAGATCAGCTACTTACTTCACAAGTAAGAATGCGACACGCAATGATCTATCCGTAATAACGATATCCGTATCTCGTTATTACTTCGACCACAGACGATTTAAGATTCGATCATATGTAATTTGTATTTCACAATCACAACTCCTTGTGATTAACAAATCACAAAGACTTGAATCTACGGATTCTATTATTTAATTTATTAGAATATTAATTCAATTAAATAATAGATATTGCCATACATATGCATCAATTATATATACTTAAAGTGTTCATATCTAAAGTTGATTGAACGGAGGGCATAACACTTACACTACCAATTCTAAAAGTTGGAATTTTGGCAAGCAATAAGAATTTAAATAATACAATTCAAGTGTACCATCTTCTTTCTCATTTCGAAGAAAAGGTACAAAAGGAAGGTGTAATGTCCCGAATTTTATATTCTTAATTTGGTTGATGTAGCCCATTTAAGAAACGAAATATGGAAGCTCGGCCCATTTAAGGTAATGAAGTACAAGCCCTAAGTTATTTATAAGCCCAATAATTTAAGACATTAAGTTTAAGAAAATTTGGTTACAAAGATTTAATAAATAATTGGATTGCCACAATGGTCATTTGCATGGTATTTTATATAGGCAGCTCAGGTTCGAATCACTATGCAGATGTTTTTATAAAGTATTTTTGAAAAAAAAAACTCCTTATTGTTGCACATTAAGAACAATTATACCAAGTTAATTGGATGGAACAATTGTTTTATTAGTGAGCATTCATAGAGATAAGTTACAATCATATGAATAGTTCATTTTCTTAATTTTTTTTTAATTATATAATTGTTTTATAAAACTTTTTATAAGAATTATTTTTTTATGGGCTTAAAACTCTTTAAATTCCTAGTTAAAGACCAAATTTAACAAAATTAATGATAATATAACTCTCTCATTTAGTTTTTCACTAAAAAGGGAGGTTACAAAAAGAGGAAAATTATTTTTTAACTATACTCCCCTCAAATCAGAAAATTACTCTTATTTTCTCAAAAAAAAAAAAAAAAAAAAAAAAAATATATATATATATATATATATATAGCTTAAAAAAAATAGTAAGGATGTGAAGGAGAAAGTTCACACTTTCATCAAGGAAAAAGATTTTCAAAAGAAAAAAAAACATAGGAGAGAAGTAGATTTCTTAAAGCTTCGAGTGCCGTTGGGAAACAATATTCACCTTCCAAATTCATCAATTTCAAAGTTTCAAATTAAGGTAGGTAGAGGTGCAAGTATATATTTTGTTTTGAAATTATGATTTTTCATTAAACGTTTGAATGAATTGATACCTTCGGGTAGGGTGTTTCGGCACTACTATAGTTTGAATGATCATTCTCCGGCTCCACGTAATATGATAGTGCTATAGAAATCGAATTTTGCCGAAAATCCCTCTACGTGCAACGGTATGAATCTACAGTTTGAAATTTCTAATTTGATAATGAAATGCACCGATGATATCTATTGAGTTTCAAACTCATGATTAATTTCCCTCTTACATGTTGATTTGATATGCTTGGTGTGTGGATGATGGTACAGGATGATACAACATACTATGGAGATGCCAGTGACTTAACATTTTTAATTCGATTATGAAACATTTATGTTTTTCTTTATCTGATTTCTATGAACACCATATGTGGCACTATTCTAAGAACATTGTTATGAATAAGTTATGTTTAAAAGTAGTTATGTTTTATAGAAATTAACTTACAAGTCACCATTTACTACAAAAAGAAAGTGTTAACGATTTAGTGTTGTTGTTTTTCTAAATTTTCAGTTTCTGCCATTGACTTTAAAAATTCGTAACTCAATCGTTACTTATAATTTTTGGACAAAACTAGTGGCATTTGATAGCCTCTTGGATTAGCTACTGAATAAAGTCAAAATCATGTCGATCCAAAGTCTGTAGAATTTTATATGTCATTTTAAGTAAACTGCGCTGGATTACCTTCTAAACCGAGTCGCTGCGAGGTTTTGAAAAATATTTTAACATCTCATATGTTGCCGACTAAAGCAAATTTTTGGATATGTCATAATATAAAGAATTTCATACTTTACCATAAAATTTTATGAAGTTTCGAGATCGATAGTTATGCACATAAACTTATTTTTGAAATTGCCACTGAGATAGAAAACAAAAATAGCAACGTTTATTTTTCATTTTCTTCCTAGAATTTCACGTCAATAATGTGACTTTATTTCTAAGAAATTATTAGATAATCCCTTAATATGAAATATGATTTTATTTAGAATTAAATAATTCTCTAATTAAATTCTTAAATTAAATTTTTATGCTTTCCGCTAAAAGTATAGTTAATTATTTTATTAAATCTACGGTCTACGAGTAAAGTAAAGTTAATCTAGTGACGTTTCGATCCATGAGAGTCGGGGCGTTACAGAAGGATTGAAGCCCAAGTAATTCCGAATGAGCTAAATAAAATGCTTTTGGAGGATCAATTTGTCATTAAACTTGAGGAATCAATATCTAAAGAAGAAAATGAGGAATTAATCACTACGAAGCCAAACGAATCAATGGCATTCAAATATGGTGAAATTTAGCATGCAAACCTCCTATTTCATTGATTTTAGATTAGGATATCAAAGTATTCTTAGTTTAGTTCGAATTTAGTAATTTAAATAAGTCATCTCATACATAAGACGGTAAAATAAGATTTTGGAGGACATGCAAAGTGTGGTGCAAAGATTATCGATGCAAGCTAAACAAGACCTACATAGCCCTATTCAAAGTTTCATTAAAAAATCATTGCCCTTAGTTGAACTTGAGACCACAAATCAAGAACTAATGGAAGGAAACCTCTCTTTCTAATACTTAATTTTTTAATTTTACGTTAATGCATTGCATATAGAAAATATGATTGCATATTATCCCTTAAAAATGTTTTCCAAATTTTCTAAAAAAAAAAAATTAAAAAAAATTGGAGTTAACCGTGATCAAACGTGGGTTTGTAAATCACACTCAACTTAATTTTACTATTTGCTGTGGTCACCACCAAATTTTTTTTTTATTTTAAAAAATAAAAAATGAAAAAAAATTTATTTAACCAAAAAAATTCTAAAAAAGCAGTTTTTTAAGGTCATAACTAGGTTACATAAGTCATTCCAAATTAATTTAGCCTATACTCGTATGTGATTATATGGATAATTATCTTTCTTGTTCCTCTTTAGGTATGATGAAAATAATTTGCAACACAAGGAAAGCATAGAGAAGAAAGAAAAAAAAATAAAAAAAAATCAAGTACTAAGGGAGAGATCTTATACATGACGAGTATTGTAACTCTTCTTTAAGCTTATTTTGTGTACACATTGAGGACAATGTGCGTTTCAAGTTTAGGGTGTAGATAGTAACCGTACATTAGGGGTTTGACCCCAATCACTTGTCCCAAATAATAAAAGGCAATTTACTAGTAATGCCACATAGGAAAAAGTTACGTACATTGTTTTGTGAAACTAGTCTTGAGTAATCCGACCCTATTTATTACCAATGTTTACGAAAAGATCCATAGGGAAAGAAGCATGCGTGCAACTTGGAGCGAAAACTAGCTTCGAAAAAAAAAGACCCCCAAAAATAGAAGAAGTGACACAATGAATATATATATTAACACACAAAAGTATGTTGAGATATTGGCAAATAATTATAAGAACAGTTTATGTTCACCTAAATTTCGGATAATTAATTTAGGATTTAGATTTCTAGGAAGAGTTATTAGCCTAGGAGAAGCTTGATGGTTGAGACATCAAATACAGAGAGGATCTCCGCATATCGAGATAAAGTTCATGATGATTATATTGACTATACAAACATCGATCAAGCATAGAAAATGTAAATAAAGAGTTTTAGTTGCATTAGTTATGAACTTTTTATTAATTATAAAAGGGAACAATACATAATTCCTAATTTTAAAGTTTACATTTCATAAATAATAAACTTATTAAAATATTTCAAAGGTGGTAAATAAATTTATTAAATATTAAAATATAATATAATGTACATTAATTATTTACACCCCATGACACTTCACCCATCCCTCCATCTCCGGCACCTGCTCCGACGATGGCCCGGCGAACTGCTCCGGCGACCGCTTTGACGATTTCAAAATTTTCAGAAAATTAAAAATTGGAAATCACATTCCCAACCCATGGATTCACCTACCACCACCCCACCCCTACCTCCTCCTCCTAAAAAAATTACTGGAAAATTTTTTTGTGTTCAGTGTGATTGTATGTAACTAATGTGACCAAGTGTGTATTCAATGTGACTAATTGTGACCAAATTTGTGTTGAGTGTGACTGTCTATGATCAGGTCAATCTCAAGTCACAATCGGTCACAATCAAACGACTGAGAAGGCAACTAACCTTACCACCAACATAATCCTCACAACTCTAACTACTACTGAAACTCAAACAATTGGGTAAGCCGCTAGCCCTCCTCCACTACTAACACCCTCACCATTCCACTTATAGATCAAACTCAAACTCAAACACACAACTAGACATGGTAGATATTGGCAGCTCTATGTCCTGAAGAAGAAGATAGAACATTACAGATTGCTTCAGTTTAATATGAAGCAATTGATCAAAGAGGAGAGAAAATTTTCAAACTTCATTTGGAAATGTGAGAGGCTTTGCCTTTTTATTGCCAAACTCACAATGACTTCACCACTACCACCAGCGTGTCTTCCAAAAGAATTAGACAAAGCTGTTGCATCCGAAATGGATTTAAGCAAGTCCAAATCAGCCTTCCAAATGCAAGTTTACAAAATGCCACCAGACTTGAACAAGACTAACTGACTCCTCCTCAGAACTGGAAAATCAATAGTACAGTCGGGCTTGACTATCAAAGTCGATGCATCCGAAATGACATCATTTAAATCCTCGTCAACTATGGAAGAACTAGTGGAATAATCGAACTAAACATGATATACACTTTGTTGGTCGTCTTTAACTCTGTAGAGTTTCGAAACTACACTTCGCCGCGATTCGGCCTTGCGAGGCCGCTTCTCACAGTGGTATGCTGCTGCTGCACCACAAGTAACAACGCCTCAGTGTGCGATGTGAGTCGCCATTGCGGCTCCAAAATATAGAGGGGTGGGTGATAGAGAGAAAATATTGAGAAATGGAAGAGGGTTTTTTGTGATTTCGATTTTGGAAATGTAATTGGTGTTGGGATGAGAGAGAGAGAGAGAGAGAGAGAGAGAGAGGGCTTATAATAAATATTTATTAACAAATTCATCTATTTGATATTATTAAAATATTAATTAACACCTGATTTATGAAAAGAAAAGTTTAAGATCTAATATTTGAAAAGTATAGTTAAAATGTAGGGATTTGCTTAATTTTCTCATTATAAAATGATTTCAATATTTGATATGAGTTATGTAAATTTATTTAATGTTATATTTTTGTTTGTTTGCTTGTGTGTTTAATAGATAATCTTTTTCGAGATGAACTAGAGTTTAAGTTTTGGGTATTTGATAGTGCATTTTTAGAAATTATTTGGGATATCCATATTAAATTATAAATTGAGTGGTTATCTACTTAATTTTTGTAAATTATGTTAATTGTAAAAAAAAAAAAACCCCAACTTAGATTCAACTGGGGTGAAAAATAGCTATTTTGAGCATAATTAAAGTTGATTAGAAGCAATTAATGCCTGTTCGGATTGCAATAAGTCGATTGGGAATAGCAATGGAGCAATCAGAGGAAATTCATAAGTTTCAAGAATTAAATTCAACAGTGGGAAAGTTTGAAAGCTAAACTACAAACTTTCGAGACTAGCATCGAATCAATATTTTATGGTTTTGGAATGATGAAGAGAAAATTATAAGAATTTCAGGGTGAATGACTTATTTTGCAATTAAGGAAAGATGTGGTATGGAAAATTGAAGAATTTCGAGACATAATTGAACAACATGTAAACTTTAACTATAAATATCTTGCTTTCCTAAGTTGAGAATTCTTCTTGGAATGTAATTTGACCAAATTTTTACCTCATTCTTGGGAATGTAAATAAATACTTTAATCATACAATTAGGGGAGACATGAGGGGATTCATCATACACAATTTATACAACCCAAATGGGCTTCATCGAACATAAAATTCATATCAATTACAAGAAAAGAGAGCCCAAACGAGAATGAAATCAAGAAGCTAGGGTTTCAAGGTTTTTATAAGAAAAATGTCGGTGTGCAAGATTGATATGAATCCCATTGCAGATGTACCCTGGAATCCTCACAAGATTTTATATAAACCCCAAGAAAGCTAAAATCAGATGAAAAACCATGACCCAATTACTTATTGAATCAAGAACAAGGTTTGATGGATTGAACGTTACAAAGATTGAAATTTTTTTATAAGTTTTGAATAGTTCAATTAAGAACAATATTGAAAGCTATTCCTCATTTTATAATTCATCTCTCAAAAATAATGTGTTAAATTTGTACAATGAATAAAGACTTATATAGGTGGACTCAAAAACCCAAATTTAACTCATAAAACATCAAGATAATACTAAACAATTGGAGTTCTAAATGAAATAAAAAACTAATTCCATTGGCCAATTTTATACCATCCATGCACGTGGTATTACTCTATGTGTGCGCTTGGTTCAACATAATCAACCTTGAGCTGTAAATTCTCATTTGTTACATACGCCTACCATTAAAGATATGCATGCGCATGGCTTTCCGGCTAGTCTCCTGTCTCTGATTCTTCCACTTAATCTTGAATCAAATACATTAAGGTTAGTTCTTCTACTTTCACAACATCAAAAAAGGGCTTTTCTAGCGGCCAAAAAATGCTATAAAAGGTCTTTTGCAGTGTTTTTCCAATTGTTGTGGGGGTCGGTGTTGCCGTTGAGAGAAAACTTTTTGCAGCGTTTATTCACCGTTGCAAAAAACTCTTTTGCAGCGTTTTTTAAAAGTTGCGGTAGACCCTTTTGCAGCGTTTTTTCAACGTTACGGTAGACTTTTTTTGTTTTTACAGTCATGGTAATTGAGTAATTGACCCACAAAATAAAAAATAACACTTTGTGAACACATTTTGGAATTGCATAAAAATTGATAATTTCATTATAAAGTTTTGAATCAATACGAAATTCGAATGTGATACAACACAACCTATCTAAAACTGAGTAAGATAAACAATACAATTGTTTCATCCATTATTCCACTAACTAGATTGCTGGAAGAAGTAGAGACATAAAATATCATCCCAAATGCGTGTTCTGCAAATTCCTCTGTGCTACTGTTCAGGCAAAGGCTGCCAAAATTGCATATAAGAGGAATCGGACCCGGTGGAGCTTCGTATGTGACGTCAGTTCCACGATTTGATTTACAAGAATCCAGTTCCAAGAAGTGAGCATGAAATATATTTTAGGGTCTTTGCCAATATAATAGAGGTCGCTATACAACCACCTAATCCTGCGAGAGCTCCCTCCGCGTCTTTTTTAGGCTAGTACTGGTCAAAGGCGTCAGACCAAAAGCCTGCACTTGAATTCGTATGAGGGCTCATATATCCACAAAATAGTCATCTAGATTTGTTATATGATCACAAACACGTTTGAAACATGAAATAAGGAAATTACAAGGGCTAATTGCCATTAAGAAGTGCAAAAGTAACTGAAATAGATAATCTACTTCCTATTGATATTAATGAACCAAGACAATATAGATATGAAATGAAGGACAAAATTATACCTGAAAAGGGACTGTCTTTTGAGGCGGTTATGAAGACTCAAAATTTTAGATTGGACATACTTCACCAGAATTTCATTAATCATGCTTCGAGTCAAGATATCTTACTTGTGTCTAGCATAAGTGTTGCGCCATTAGGTTACTTTTAAACACCTAATGCTTTAGGCTTATATTCTTAAACAAAAAGGTAATCAAAATTTCAAGCAGAATTTAATAGAATCATGCACTATCTACACAGCAATGAGTTGAGTCGTAGCAAACTGAAAACATGCTTTAAGAGTTCTGATTAGCATTTGAAATAGTACTGCATAGGTCTAGGAGTTTCTCTTGCTCTTATTTTCATTTACTTCCATTTTTTTGTTCCTTACGTTTTCAATGAGATAGAAACTATCTATATGGTGCTACAGAGTTATCCATTGATTTCATCGATATCTTTATTTTGGGGAAGCATCCTAAAGACTAGCATTATCTATTACTCTAAAGATCACCATTATCAAGAAGGTATGTAAGCAACCAACAATACTATGACCAACCAGATGCTCCATGAAATATACATCATAATATTGTACTAACACGCAACACTGCAATACCTTTCTCCTTCCAGAACCAATTGGAACAGAGTATAAACTATCAAGCTTTAGAAAAACACTTACATTCTCTATTCTTCCTCAATGTTAGTCCCAAAGACTCATTTTCCGGAATGAATCAACAAAATTAGGCAAACTTTTCTTAAACATAATGTCAAACCTGGCCATAAGATGAAAAAATTATCAGCTAGAAAGTGCAAATAACAAAGACATGTTATATCTAAAATAAGTACTTAAAAAAAGAAAAAAAGAAAAACAGGTTACTTACGGGTATTTAGTGCAGGAGCTGCTAAACCGCATCGCAGCTTAATATCCATTTGATTAGTGAACCTTATTTGCTCCAAACAATGAACAATCAATAGTGCTTATCAAGCATAAAAAGTTGCATGGATCTTATTTATGAAGGAAATTCAGATTAAACAGAATAAAATTCAAAGTCTCACTGAACAACCTTCAATAAACACAAGACCAACAGTAAACTAAAACAGTCATAAAAATGAAAGCGAAACAGAGAAAGTAGAACTAATCCATCGATCATCATCGGATCTTTGACATAACAACAGATCTTCACTAGATAGATCTAAGCGAGTTGATACAGTCAGCGACCACAATAGGCTTAGAGGTCCCTCCAGAACTAGATCCAAACTTCTCGATGGCCTTCACAACATGCAGTCCCTCAACCAACTGTCCGAAGACCATGCGCTTGCCGTCGAGCCCAAAATATTGAATTCTGCAATATGGAAATCACTGTCGAGAGCAACACTCAGTTCTCCTTCTAGCTCCTCCTAGCAGCCCAACTCCCCGCAACGCGTGGAGGCCTCTCTCGTCGACGACTGCCATTAGAAAATCAATAATTTAGAAAATGTGGAATTAAAAAGAAGAGGGCCAAAAAAATATGGAGTACGGATTAGAACTCTGCACTATACGAAACTTGACATCGCATGCTACAGAGTTGAAACTTCATATAGATTAATAATTATTAAACATTGACATAATTGAAACTCAATATTGGGTAGTATTACAATAAAAATGTGTCTAACTTTTTTTCCTTCATTAACTCTATCCACTATTGTCCAGTTGAGTATCCTAGTAAAAGTAATTACAATAATATGACAGAAATATGGAAAACACTTCAAAAGACAAATTCCACAACTTTAAATAACAAGTAGAATTTCCCTCATATCTTAATGAGTGTAAGAAACATAAAACTTTCCTCAGAACATCGTCATACCCAATGATGATCAGATTGTGATACATTCTCTATAATTGGTGAGGGAGCTTCAGACAATGCCAGTTCATCAACTACAGCATTTGAAAAATTAAAATTTAGTCAGAAGGAACTCTTATTTTCAACCTTAAAAATTAAGAAAACAGATTATGAAGAGATTTTAACAATCAAATACTAATGCATCATGTTTCTCAATTTTCTATGGACAGACAGACTTGTTTACTGACACAACTCAATTAAACAGATTGAAATGGAGATACTCGAACAAGGATTATATGATAGAATATGAAATACAATTGCACGATCTACCCAACAAGATGCTCATCAATTTGATGCCATCTTCATTTAAACAAGGGTAAATTTAAAGGAGACTACAATAGTCATTCAGCCAGATCAAAATTGCATAATTTTATGTTGTCAATTTAAAAAATAAATAAAAATAATCACACTTTGAAAATTATGATACCAACCTGGTATATCATTCACCTAAATGCTCTACAAAAATCCTTAAAATACATGTCATCAAGGTTGCATTTATAACGAACAGATCAACAAGTGCCAGAGCACTTCTGACAGTTCTAACATCGAAAAAACAAAAACACAAGTAATTGACACATACATACTTTGATCCTCCTAAACTATATATTCACCATATATACTCTCTCTTAAATATATATTTCTTACTTCCACATAGTTTGTAGCTCCTCTGACCTCATTTTTTATCAAATAACTTCATAGCAAAATTTGCTTCAAAAAAGTATTAATAAGTTGCCTTTAACGTCTGACCCATGTGGCTACCTTTCTTCCAGCAATTTTGCAGGAACGTCTACCCATACATAGAGGAGGGAAAGTTAAAATCTTTCTAATGGAATTGACAGAATGAAGTTCATATACCGAGACCCATAAGCCAGAAGGTGAGTAACAAACGTGTTCGTGAATAAAAATTCAAAATAAAACTTTCTATAATCAAACCCCAACTTTCCATCAAAATCTTAATCAAGAAAACAATTGCATGTATTTTATGTGTACAATCAAAATCCCAATTACAAATTTTCACATAAAAACCCAATCTTTAATGTGTGTTCTTTTCATATATATATATATATATATGAAAAGAGACCTAAGGTAGATGGGTTACCGTGAAGAGTGAAGGAGTTTGAGGGTTTAAGAGAAACCCCATTTGAGAATCTGGGGAGTAATGAACCGAATGCTCTTATTGTTGAAGATGAAGGAGACGCCATTTTCACTTATTTTCTGGAAATTGGTCTACGCTTAAGACGACGCTTGTTGAGCCCCAAGTGCGATTTCCTAAACTCGGAGGGTGTCAGGTCGGAGAACTTGGTGACACCGTGGACAGCGGAGGGGTCTATCAGTTGGTGGCGCTTGGCACGGCACAGATTAGCCTTGAACACCGAGAATCTGTAATCGTGGAGATGATAGGAGAGGCGGAGACGAGAAGGAAAAAGTTAGGGAGGAAAAGTTAGGATTTGATTTTGATTTGAAGTAGTATAATATTTTTTGCAAAGTTTATGTTGCCAAATGATAAGAAAAAGAAAAAAAATTTGTGAAAAGAGTTTTTCGTAGCGTTTTTTAAACGTTGCGAAAAATAAAACTTACGCAACGTTTAAAAAACATTGCGAAAGACTCTTTTTTCGCAACGTTTAAAAAACGTTGCGAAAGATGCTTTTCACAACATTTTTTAAATGTTGCAAAAAGTTTTGTTATAAAAAATTTCGCAACACTGAAAAAACGTTGCAAAAAGACAATATTAGCAACATTCACTTAAAAAATGTTGCTAAAGCTCAATTTTGTTAAGAAATGGCAACATTCACGTATTAGAATGTTGCGATAGACCCTTTTAGCAACATTTAACTACCGAATGTTGCCTTTTATGTGTTGCAAATGGTGTTTATTGGTGTAGTGTTTCACGCCTGTCTTGAAGGTTGGTATCTTGATTGTTGCACTTAAGCTTCCAATCATGTAGATTGTGCAAGTCATTTCATAGCTTCCTTGATCTTATTTTCTCTTGAATTTGCTATCAGTTCCTCTGATACATTTAAATGATCCTTGCTAGCTTGTCCTCCATGAAAGAAAGAATCTTCACCTGCTTCAAAGAAAGAATGACCAGTAATATTAAAAGTAGTAGACATATTATAAACACTGGAAGGTCTAGTTAGTAGGTATCTCTTCTCAAGTCCAATTTAAACATTCTTTGGGCTGGAAAGTGCTCATTTTGCATGTGAACCCAAACATTATCTCTTAGTTCAAATGCCACATGTCTTCTTCCTTTATTGGTTTGATAAGCATAATGTCCATTGTTCTTTTCAATATGACAACGAACCTCTTCATGGATTAACTTCAAACATTTAGACTTCTTTTTCACATCTAAACTACATCTTTCATTAACAAGTAAATGAATTAAATCCAAAAGATCTAGTTGATTAAAATCATATACAATTTCAAAAGGAGAATAAGAAGTTGTAGAATGCATGACCCTGTTGTATGCAAACTCTATAAAATGTTAACAATCCTCCCAACTTTCAATTTTTTATTGATTATAGTGCGCAAAAGTTGAGTTAGTGTTCTATTAACTACTTTGGTTTGTCCATTTGTCTATAGGTGATATGTAGTAGAAAACAATAGTATGGTTTCCAATTTACATCACAAAACTTTTCGAAAGTAGCTAAGGAATTTAACATCCTTATCAAACACAATACTCCTAGGTATACCATAGAGTCGCACTATCTCTTTGAAAAATAAATAAGCTTCATTGCATCATCATTTTTATAGCATGGAATGAAATGTGCCAATTTACTAAACATATGTACTACCACGAATGTTGAATCTCTACCCCTTTTTGTTCTAGGTAGCCCTAATATGAAGTCCATAGACACATCAACCCATGACTCACTAGGAATGGGTAATGATGTATACAAACCATGTGGTAAAGCCTTAAATTTGGCCTTCTTACAAGTAATGTATCTACTACAAATTCAATTAACATCTATTTTCATTTTAAGCTAATAAAAATGCACATATAACATTTCGAAGGTTTTTCTAATAACAAAATGTTACATCAATCACCCGTTATGTGCTTTACGTATCAATAATTCATGCACAGAATAATTAGGCATGCATAATTTATTTTTCTTAAACAAATACCCATCATGCTTGTAAAATTCATCAAAAGCAACCTTATCACATGAACTATATACCTTGGAAAAATCTGCATCATTGGCATACATATCTTTTATATACTCAAATTCAAGCATTTTGGCATTTAAGAAAGTAAGAAGTACATACCTTCCTGATCATCAACAACTACGTTCTCTTTACCTTGTTTATATCAAATGACATATGAAAAAGTCTCGATATACTCCATCTATCTCACATGCCATTTGTTCAACTTACCTTGGCCCTATAGATGTCTCTATGATTTATGGTCAATTTAAATTACGAACTACTTCAGCCATAAGCAGTGTTGCCGTGTTTCAAATGCTTGAACAAGAGCATAACGCTCTTTATCTAATGTGGGATAATTCTAAGCCGTCCTGCGAAAAAAGGCTATGAGCCACTTATAGCAGCTCCAATTTTGATTCATGAGACATTATATTCAATATCAAAAGTTTTGTAAAGTTGTGTAGTGTTAAAACAAATGTAGAACACAACATATCCTTAATAATATTAAATGCATGTTCTTGTTCAATGCCCAAACAAAATCCAACACTTTCTTTAACAAAATGCCTATAAAACTAGCTAAACAATGAAAGCTTTTTACAAAAAGATGCGTTTATGTCTTGATCACTCCTTGATAGCTTTAACTTTCTCTTCATCCACCTCAATACCTTTCGTACTAACAAAAAAAAACCAAGAAAATTGCTTTTCCATGCAAAGGGTATATTTCTTAAAGTTAGCATAGAGTTTTTCTTATCTTAAAACAAGAAGCACACATCTCCAATGCTTAACATTCTCATTTAAACTCTTACTATATACTAAAATATCATCAAAATAAACTACTGTAAATTTACCTATGAATGCACACAAAAAATCTTCATTAATCTCATGAAAGTACTGAGTGCATTATTAAGACCAACCATTCAATATGATCCATATTTATTTTTAAAGGTAGTTTTCCATTCCTCTCCTTCTTTCATTCGAATATGTTGATAGCTACTTTTATGATCTATTGTACAAAAAATACATGACCCATGTACTTCATCAAGTATATCATCAAATCTAAGTATGGGATGATGATATTTTATCGTTGTATTGTAGACTGCCCTACAATCAATGCACATTATTCACATCCCATCCTTTTTAGGTACAAGTAGCACTTGTACTGCACATAGATTCATGCTTTTCCTCACATACTCTTTGCCCACCAAGTCTTCAACTTACCTTGACGCTCTTTTGTCTCCTTGGAATTAATCCTATAGGGTGGTCGGTTTGAAATAACAACTCTAGGTACAAAATTAATTTGATGGTCAATGCCTCTAATGGGTGGTAACCTACAAGGCATTTCCTCGAGGAATACATCCTCAAATTCTTGAAATAAAGAAATAGCCAAACTAGAAAGAGATTGGTTTGCTTCTTCAAGATTAAGATAGGATTCCTTGTATACCAGCAACATCAAAGGTTGGTTTTCCATGAAAGTCCTATTAATCTCACATCTTCTTCAAAAAAGCTCATTTTTGCCTACCCTTTCCTCTCTATAGGCTATCCATCTTTTTTTTTTCTTGTGGCGCTACTCTTTTCATCATTTTCAGCCACCTCTCTATTTTCTGTCTCACTCCTTTTTTTCTTGAAGTTTCAATCTCATTCTCATTCTCAAGTTTTAGATACATCAAGTAGATAAAAGACATATACATCTAGTTTAAAAGCAAAAATATCTACTCCAAAATCATATCTATATACTCCCCATTTTTGTCACAAAATGACAAGGGTAAACCTAGAAACTAGGTATCACTGGCTGCATCATTTGAATCCATCCTTTCCTCGGTAGCAGCATCGTCTTCCCAATGATGGTGAATCCATCGGAATCCATGCTGAATATAGCCAACAACACCCCGAAGTGTAATGAACTCGGCAGTGTGTCAATCCACGGTAGCACGCAGTTGTGTGATCTCCGCCATCATCCGAGCCTGCTGTTCTATCAGCACGGTCATTTGTCCCATGAGAGAAACTGAAGGGTCAATAGGAGCAGAAGCAGAAGGTACAAACTCGGTAGGAAGAGGAACATAAGCTGAAGGAAGAGGAGTCGAAGTCAACGAGATATCAGAGGACGAAGGAGCAGTAGAAAAAGAAGGAAAATTCGAACGGTCAAAAGAAATGAGGTCATCAACAGGATCAACTGGCACAGTGGGGTCAACAAGCTGTGCTAGCTTAGATGAAGCATGTGACTGACTCTAGGCGATGGTAGTATGGCCAATCGACCGAGAAACCCGCATCGGCACCCCCTCCGGGAAACTAACTCCTAAGGTTGTCACTAACCTATATATCAGGCAAGCATAAGATAGCCCCACCCTCGTCCCCGTGACACAAAAAGCCCGTAAAATTTGCTGGCAAATGAAAGATGGTAAATCGACGGAATCTCCATGCAGCAGGGCATATAGAAAACGAGCTTTCTCCATAGGTAATGAAGAAGTGTAAGACATGGGCTAAAGATTTTTGCACATGATGCGCAACAGAATTTTGTGATCAGTCGTAAGAGACCCAGTACGAATCGCACCTGGACCTTCCTCCAATGGTGTGTTAAACATAGTCGAACGTACTATAGAGTCCGTCGGAAGAGAATTAAGAGTCAAGTAGGGGAATAAAGAGTGGATGACTCGAGGAATATGAATAAGACTTGAAATAACGTCTGGAGTAATCTTAACAGTCCTTCCCCGAAGAAGAACCCTAAAGAACGATCCATTAACATCATGGATGTTAGCATAGAACTCCTGAACTAACTGATTTGGCGGAGGGACTAACTCAACTAACAATGGTTCCCAACCCTGATATGAAAAAATAGCGACGAAGTCAGGGGATAGGTCAGACATGATGACCTCGCGCTCGAATAAAATGGGACAAAGAGAAAACTACGACCCAAAAGTGTCTTGGATGACAGTAGAGATGAACCTACTCCGACTATAAGAAGTGGATGTACTAGGAGTAGAAGCGGCTATGCGTTGAAAAGAATTGAACCAAAAACATTAAGACCTCGATAAAAGAAATGCTAACACATTATATTCATGAGATGCATGAATTTACGAAAATCGAGGTATATAAGGTAACATGCAACGTGCCTTAGCATGAATGCACAACGACATGCAGTGATGCCTAGACGTAGGTGCCGTGAAGACAGGATGCGTGCTATAATGTCATGACGTAGTGACGTGACGTGACGTCACCATGTGGTGCCAATGACAATCACAATGCACAAAAGATAATACACACTCTGAACCTCCAACTCGACACTCTAACGTACCAAGGTAAATCCCAAACAACCAACCGCAATTCAATTGAAAAGACCAAAGACGACATGAAATCAAAATCCAAGCCAAAATCACCCAAACTACGACCACGACCACGACCACAACCTCAACCACCCAACTCACAAACCATTCACTAAATCCAATGCAATGTACATCAACTAATCATGCAACGTGAGTGACTAAAGTGAAAAAACACAATAAACCATCAAAAGCATGCCAAAAACGAATCAAAAATCCATTCTTTTTGTTGAAATATCATGCAACAATGGATGATAATCTATGACAATGTTCAAAACATGTAGTGTCTTATCAAAAACTCAAGCAAGAATGATCAAAAAAATAATAAAAAAAAAAAAAACAAGTTAATTGCAAAAATGAGAAAACAACAAAAAAACAAGTGTTTCGAAATTTACCTTTTAAGTTCGATGTTTTGATGAAATACCACATTCAATGAATGATTTTGAGTGTTTAAGGGGTGGGTAAGCCTCCAATTTGGCGTGAATTATGAAGATTTTAGAGAAATCAAGAGGAAAATGGGGATAAAATGCGTAAAACCCCTGAAAATTTCGTTAAAATTCAAAAACACGAGCTGTCGCTTGAGCGAGGATCGAGCGACAAACGAGAAAGGTAGCTTCTATTGCTATCACTCGAGCGTGGCCCAACGATAAGCTGGGGAAAATTGAATTGACAGAAATAGCACTTAAAATTTTAAAATTAAGAAAAATAGCATTTTTTAAAAATAGTACTTAAATTGAACAAATTAAGAAAATTTTTCTTTTCTCAATAATAGTTAAATTAAGCAAATTAAATTCTTGTCAACCCGATGATCATAACCATACATGCATTCACAAGTCGAGCATTATCAATAAAGACTTTCTCACCTACTCAATTAAGTTCAAGATGAAGTAAAGTGTATAAGTGACTCATGCATGTAAAGTGCCACTATTTTCTCGTGAAATGACTCTAAATCTTAAATTTGTCAGAAAGAACTTGCAAAAATCACTGTTAAGTAAGTATGTTCCCTACTAATGAAAGTCAAGCCCAAATGAAATTTTAGCACTTGAAAACAAGCTCAAGTACATAGCTAATTTTATTTTCTCTCCTTAATATGAGCATGTAATTTTTTTTATATCACTTTTCTGGTAAATTATATCTTATGTCCAGACTCTTGTCCATTAACTGACTAAGTTGACCCCTGTAACGAGCTTTAGGCCAGTTAACCCAAGTCAGTTAACCAAAGGCACCAGGTTATGAGAAATCCATCGGGCTTAATTGCTCGAGTCAAATAGGTTTCGAACAAAAGTATAAAATGAACCAAACTGGTATGCACATTTTTCATTTTTTTTTATTTTTCAAACAATGCAGGGAGACTCATCAAAAGTAAGGTCATCTAAATGTAGGTCAATTCACATTCGAGGTCACCTACTAACATGTGACTGCCATCCCAAATCTCACACACGCGGTCTAGACTCACTCACAAGATCATAGTGTGTGCTGTGCAGATGGTACATAAAGAAACATATACTCAATACTCTAAAGTAAACCGAATCAAGTAATGGAAATAATAGTATATATCAGATAACGGCATACTCGGTTACAAATGCAATGTTTAAGAGCATCATAAATTGTTTAGAGCCAAATTTTTTAATGTAAATAAAATAAAAAATCAATATCTAAAGGACATAAATACAAACCGAAATAAAACAAAATGCAAATAAATGAGATGCATGCACGAATGAATAGACTTAATGAACTACATATGCATACACCTAAGGAACTAATCAAGTAGAACAATGGATGCTCTTTCCTTTAAGAGCACGATCAAACTCACGACCTTCGAGGTCACTTTTCTTAACCCAAGCTTACTTAGAAGTAGAAGTGATTTTAGTTAACCTTATCAGATTCTATAGTAGCTATAGATGTGAAGGCCATGAACTTTTGATTATCTTCACCACCAGAAGTATAACTCTGAGCACCAGAGTCTGATTCATCATCACTTAAGGTCACTGCTAAAGCCTTACGTCTACCATTATTTGACTCTTTTTCAAGTTAAGACATTCATTCTTATAGTTACTGTAACCCTGACACTCATGTGATCTAGCAGATTGTGTTTTCTTATAAGCAGTCCTAGAGTCACTCTATTCACGATTATCTTTCACGAATTTACTAGGGAATCCATTTTTCCGTTCTTGAGGCTTTTTCCTATTTCTCATCACTTTCTGAATTTTTTTTAACGAAATAAGCTATTTCATCGACTTTGAGTGACTCAACATTAAATACTCACTCTCTTCTTTTCTAATAGTGTTCATGACTATAGATTTAACCTTTTTAGGTTGAGAGACGGTGAGTTCATAGTTTTGAAGTGATCCTACAAGTTCTTCTATCTTAACTGCATCTAAGTTATTACTTTCTTCTATTATAGTAACCTTAGGTCTAAACCTCTTGGGTAGGGATCTAAGGACTTTTCTAACGATTTTGGACTCTGGAATCCTTTCGCCTATGTTAAAGCTTGAATTAACTATGTTATTCAACTTCGCATAGAATTCATTGAACGATTCATCTTCCTTCATTCTAATCTCTTCAAACCTAGTGGTTAATATCTCTAGTTTAGAATTTTTAATCATTTTAGTTCCTTCGTGTATTGTTTCTAAGATATCCCAAACTTTCTTGACAGTTTCACACATCGAGACTCTCTTAAATTTTTTAGCAAACATAACCATGAACAGGGCATGAAGGTCCTTGCTATTCCAATTACAGTCATCTAAGTTCATTTTAGTCCATAGAGAGATATCAATGGGTGTGACTACACCAGCAACGTTTGTTGAAGGTAGAGCCAACCCATTTTGATCGTTAATCTAAATACGTTCATCCAAAGATTGAAGGAAGACTCTCATTCGAACTTTTCAGTACGCATAGCTGCTTCCGTTGAAAAATGGAGGCACAGACAATGACTGATTCATCAAGAATATATAAAAACGATCAGGAATCAATTGAAGGCTCTGATACCAATTGAAATTTACATAGTTCGACCCTAACAATATCTATACGAGGGTGAATATGTATATTATGGGGAATTAAAATTATTAATTAATTGGCAACATGTCACCAATTAATTATCTCTAGATGATTAAACATACAAGTCAATTTAACCTATGTCTAAATACCGTAATTAATATAATCAGTAAAGAAAGGAGTAAAAACATACGGTATGATCACGGAGAAACTCCAACTAGGTAAAAACTCTAGGCACTTTGTGAGTTAACAATCCACTATAAACGATTTATAACTTACAGTCTACCAGACTAGACGACGACATGTACTATCTGATCTCCTGACTGCAATTCCAACATCTTTCCTAGATTCTGTGCTCCTGCACCACTCCCAGCTGTAGTTTCAAAAGCTCTCCTGGATTGTGCTCTCTTGCAGCAACTCCTAACTTTGTGCAATCATTTATCTCATATGGATCCACGAAGAACACCGTATTCTTCAATGAATGGAAATCAAGTCAACTTCTCTCGATCTTCAGCAACTCCGACAGATGCTGTGGAAAGAACAGTTTGGTATTTGGATTAAGAAATTGATGTTTTTCTCATCAAAACAAACTCACATGACGAATGTTGAAAGTAGGAATATGTAGGATTTTTCTCTGATGAAGCTCTCTCAATGATCAACCTTATTTTTTACGGTCAGATGTGTTTTGGTATTTATAGGTAGGTTAGAAAAGTAATGGGCTAGAGAAAAAAAAGCCTTTAAATCGCAAAATAAAAATTTTCCGGACAACACTGTCGCTCGAGCGAGGGCTCAGCGACAGGTTGTCACTTGAACTAAGGTAGGGCGACAGTCTAGCAACAAAGGTTCTGTTTTTTACGCTCGAGCAATTTGGATAAAATGGTAGAGATACACTTTTATAGTTGCCGTAGTAATTAAATGAATTCTTTGGTAATTGAATGCAATTTACTAAAGATTATTTGGATTCACATAAAGATATGGTGGGTTGACGTAATTAGATAGGATTGGTTTGAACTCGAGATAGATAAATCGATTAATTTAATACAATTTGATTGGATAACGCCACATACTTGTTTTTGGTCATTATCATGTCTATCCAGATTATTTTATTTATGTTACATTTATTGGTTCGTTAATATAATTATTTTCATCATGACTAATTATATTGTTGCAGTGAAATGTGCCTTGAACGCCCTAGAAGATCGACGTGCCCTTTAATTAAAATTTATTGTGTCAATAGTTCTAGTAAGTCTATATTAATTTATACAATATATTTATATTATTTTGTGCTTTTAACCTATCTTATAGACTTATCCTTGAAAATACTAGTAATTCTATAGTAGGAAGAATTAATTTAGTCCAATTTGATTAAGAACTAACCATGAGATGGGGATTTTGACCGGATATAAATAGGCTTATAATTAGACAATTAATATAATTGTACTTATATAGATACATAGGGTAACAGTCAAAAACAGAAGAAAAACCTTGTAAAAGAAAAGAAAGAAAGGGGATCTCAGTTACAGTCATAGGGCACATCGTAGTCATTTTCTCTTTTTCTGGAATTTGACTATTGCTCAACGTGAAGGTATCAACGTCTTTTCGGGAATGAATGCAAGTTTAATTTGGATTTCATTCTGTGGCATATTATTCCGTACCCTCACGTTCATGTACATATATACAAGTATATGTTTGTGTGAAAATAAATATTTGTATATTTTAATGATGTTATTCTTCTTCCATTTAAATTCCAATTTTCACATATTGAATTTAAGAAATGTACATCTTCAATTGTTCTTAAAGAGATTAAATTCTACAAATTGTCATTTTTATTTATTGATTGTATGTGTTCACTCTTTTAATTATCTTAAGAGTAACAGCCAGGTGGTAATTAATTACATCAAGGGTTAATTAATGCATGAAATTTTATATTTGACTTGGAAAAAAAATTAATAATAATAATAAACTCACTGTCTTTTATTCATCAAAGTTATTATACTTCTAATTGATTTTTATTAACTTCATTCTCAGATATCCTGATCAATTTAGAAATCTTTATATCTTAGTTGTTAAGATTTATGAAGAATATATATGTTATAACATGAGCATCTCTTGACAAGTCTAACATTATTTGGTTTTAACTTTTTAACACTTACCAGTAAACTTTTGCAAAATAAGCCGAATAAGCCCCCTTATTCAATAAGTCAAGGAATATTTTTGAAGGTATGTATCCCGAATGTTTTATTACGAGGTGTATGCCTATGATATGAAATGTGTGAGTAGGAAATGGGGCGGGGGGACCGGCGTAGCCAACTAATGTTCAAGGTTCAATGATACAGTACTATCGATACGACTCGACTGGGTTCCAAATAATAATTGCCCACCGCATCCTGATTGGCTAGGAGATCGATAAATCAAGTGAGCTCACGATGTCAACATTGAGTTTTTAAAGAAAATAAAGAAAAGGGGATGCATATTGAGAAATGTTTTTCTTATTTTAAAATAATTCATATGCATATCATAAACATGCATCATATGCATGCAGTTTGCTTATTGAGCATTAGCTCATTCCACGTTATCCCTTCCCATTTTTCAGATGATGAATGCAAAATGTTTGAATATTACCCCTTAGAAATTTTTCCAACTTTAGCAAAAAAAAAAAAAAAAAAAATTAGAAATGGGGGGTTGACTGCAATCAACCGTGGGTTTGTAAATCCCTGTTAAATTAATTTTACTATTTGTTTTGGACAACTAATTAAATTACAAACTTTTGAAACTCGTATTGGATCAATATTTTATGATTTTGGAATGACGGGGAAAGATTTATAAAGATTTCAATGAGAATGACTAATGTTGTAATTTACAAAGGACTTGGACTAATTAATAGATGAATTTTGGGACCTAATTGAATAAAATTTCAAGAAAAGAGAGCCCAAAAGGAGCAAGAAATCAATCAAGAACTTAAGATTTCAATGTTTTTAAAAGAAAAGGTCAATGTACAGGATCTAATAGCCCAAAAATAACTAAGAGGAGTTGAATTGGTTTTTGTAAAACTTTTTCAAATAGATTAAACAAATTTTAAGCTTCAACAAAATAACAATAAATAAAAGGGTAAAGAGGATGCAAACAATATAATTGTGGAGATTCGATTCAAAGCAATAATTTACGTTATCCGTTACCATCACGAGTAAGACATTTTCACTATATTGGTTGACTTATGGTGCAATTCAAACCCTTATAATGATTTTCGCGACTTACAAATAAGGAGTACCGATTCTCACACAATATTGAACTTTACAGGACCTCAATATTACCCTACCTATTAAGCTTTTAAGGAACCTCAATATGACCCACAAATATGAAAAATGTTTTTACACTTGAAACTTCTCTTCTAATAAATGTCACAATTGAATTAAGTACCCAGAGAGGATAACACTTCAATGAATTGCAATAAATAATAGCTCAAGTGTTAGATAAGAAAACTTTGATAAAAATGATGATTTCAAAAATTGATTCAATCAATAAATTTTTTTCTAAGTGAATAAATTGATGAAATAAATAATATGTAAGCTCAAATAATTTTTGCTCAAATGTACCTCACGTTAATGCTATTAAAAGTCTTGCAATGAATGCAAGGAGTGAACGTATTTATAGAGTTCAATGAGCAAAACAGACAGTGAAAATGGACAAGCAATTGGACGTCCGCCCTTGTATCCGGATGTACAAAAGTAGTCATTATGCATTAAAAATTAGAACGGTAAAAATTATATTGTTGCATGAACTGGTTGTCCACTTGGTGGATCCGGATGCCCACCTCCCACATTTTTCTTTTGATCGTTCTGACTTGAATGTTTTGAAAAATGTAGTCTTTTGAAAATCATTTTCCACTTATTTTTTAAGGCAAGTGATACTGCAAAATATGATCTAAGTTTAAATATCAATTTGAAAATTTTACATTTGATCAAGAACTTTTTATGCGAGTGTTTATAAGACTTTTTGTCATAAAACTTATTTGTAGAGCTTTCATCATATATTTCTACAGATTAAAATGTTTATACCTTTAGAAATGAATAAGAGCGTCTAGTATATGATCTTTCGTTGATATTTGACTTTTAAGATCATATCTCAAATGATTTGATTTGAATGCTTAACTTCAATCTTGACCTTTATTGTGAGCTCGATTTGTAATATAAAAGTCTTGATAACGACTTTTTGGCCACTATTGATCAATTTAACATTGAATGTTTTGAAAACTATGATAACTTAAATTCAATTGTTAGAAACAAGATTAACTTGCTTGTCATGATCAAGATACAAAGGATAAAGTCAACCATAGGTCAAACGTTTCTCCCTTTTTTATTATAACAAACAAGATGATTGCAAAGTAAGATCGAAACAATTGATAAGGAGATAAATCATGTAATTCATATATTCTCCCCATCTTTTACAAATCAATAGCCATTCATTCAAAGCATACATCTATCTCAACTCAAACATATTCTCAATCCAAGCATATAATTTCTCATATTAAGCATATTTTCAATTCAAGCATATCGTGTCTCATATTTTTCCCCTTTCAACATAAGCAAAAAAAAAATAGGAGAGTAAGCATGTAGCACTAGCTATGTCAATGAGCCGAGCCGAAAAAAATAAGACTCGGCCCGAGCTTTGGCCGGAGCCTTAGCGGGCCGAGCCGGCTCGATTTTTTATTTATTTTTTCTTTCTTAGCTGCCTACAGGCAGGTTTTAAAATTTTTTTTTATTAAATTTAATTTTTTTTTATTAATTGCCCCGAGCCTAGGCTCGGTTCCACAGAGCCCGAGCCGGGCCCGGCTCGAACTTTTTTCGAGTTGAGCCCGAGCCGATGACCTTTTTTGCCATCGCTATGTAGCACTTATGAACAAAACACAACCATTGGAAACAATAAAATTCTTGCTTAAGTGAAGACATGTCGCCAAGCAATGTAAAAACAAAATAGAAGATATCACATTCATAGCATAAACATAACAAACCATGAGTTTACGAAAGTTAAAAGACATAAAAAGTTAGAGCAACATAAAATGTAAATAATATCTAAGGCTCCGAAGGAGGCAATGGAGAAAAGTATGTGTCGAGTCATGCGTAGAATGCATTTTGTTGAGCTTGAAGTGCCACTTGTTGAGCATTGAGTGCCTCTTGTTGAACATTTAATGCATTTTGATGAGATAGAAATTGGTGAAGTAATCCAGTTACCCGTTAACAGAAGAGGCAAGTGAATTGATCCGTACTTTCAAAAGATTATAATCATCCTAGTAATTGTGAAACCTCTGGCAGGAGGAGGAGCACTAGAGCTCGGAGCATCATGAGGTATGCTAGAAACACGTGGTGAATCATCGTCGTTGTCATGTTCATCTCCTTCGAAAGGTAAAGTCGAAGGACCCGACTCCGGAACAAAGCCTTACTTCTTGACAATTTTCATGCATTTGAGAGTCTGAATGTTGATAATATCGGTCAGATGGAGTTAAATGGAAACCTCACCATTTAAGGATACGTTAAGGTGTTAAAAAATTTGGTGAGTAGCATGCCATAAGGTGTGGCCTTGATGCAAGTGGCAGATTTAACAATTTTCATATGGCCGATAACAATAGTTGGAGAATCCAATTTCCACCTAACCAAGAAGGAATCAAAAATAAAAAGATTGAAGTTATTAAATTCATCCCAGTGACTTTTTTGAAGAAGAATTGTTGACCTATTGTTGACTTTATCTTTAATGTTTTGATAATAAAAAAGTTAATTTTGGTTCTAACAATTGAATTAAGTCTTTAACGAATGCGATGTAATACTGATTAATCAAGGACAAAAAGATAAACTTTCACATTACAAATCGTACTCACAATGAAGGTAGAGATAAAAGTCGAGCGTTCAAGTCAAAATCATTCAAGGGGTTCAAAAGTCAAACACCAAAGGAAAATCTTAGACTAGACATTTTCATGCATTTGTAAAGGTATAAATGCTTAAATTTTTAGCAATGAATAATTAAAGCTCTACAACATATTTTTAATTCTTTGCATAAATATTTTCCGAAGTTGATAATTTCAAATTGATATTTGAACTTAGATAACATTGACAATATCACTTACCTATTGAAAACGTCCCTCAAATGCCTAAATTTTCAAAACATTCACATCGGATCAAACAAAACTAAAACGGACAAAACTTGTAAAATGCTAACGCCTGGTTCAAATAGTGAACATCTGATACATCCGAACGTCCAGATCGTCCATGGGACGTCCGGTTTATGTAATGGTTACTTTTTTTCTGTTCTGAATTTTGGCACACAATAACTAGTTTCGTACGTTCAAACACGAAAGTGGAAGTTCGGTTGTTTGTCCGATTCCACAATTATATTGTTTACACAGTCTCTTTCCTATTATTTAACGCTTTTATATTTGTGCATAATTACTTGATTGATTTATTTATTCATAACTTGTTTAAATTTGGATACATTTCTCAAAAACGTTTTGAAAACCAATTTACCCCCTCTTGGTTAGTTATTTTTGGGATATCAAGAATGACACGTTCAATGATAGTTTATAAGACTTTCAAAAGTAGTTCAAGTTTGTGTACACTAAACTTGATAACATGTTCAAAATGTTTGCCCATAATTCTACTACATACTAAGATGGGATTATATCCTTCAAAAGTAGGGTGAGCCATATAATCAAAAACTTGATTTTCAAATTCTGCAAGCTCAAGTAAAGTTTAGTGAAGATGTTTGGTTATGTTAATGTGTTTGCCTTTGAGAAACCATGATATACTATCCGAACTAGGATTAAAAGCTATGTTTTTATACAAATCTTTCATTAGCTAGGGATAAGCTTCTTCTTCTAAAGTGGCAGTCGGTACCCAACCCATATTTCAAAGTATTCTTCAATGTGAAAAGTAGAGGCTTCAAAATTGAAATTGGCAAAATCAATGTTTTTACCAATGAGAATGTGTGATTTTTCAAATGGATTATCTGGCATATGGGGTTCGTCATCGGAAGAGGGAGGAGACGTCGCCTCACGGTACTTCTTAGTATTTTGCATGTGCTCTTGTCCCATATCTTAGTAGAAATTTGGTTGGAAGAGTTGGAAATAAATTTTCGGACCTAGGGACTTCCGCTAAAGGGTGGAAAAGTGAGGTTTTAATGGATAGGAATTGGGGATTTTGATAGTTTTGAAGTAGAAGAGTGATGGGTTTTTGAAATCTAGTAAAGAATATTCCACCATTAGTTTGTTTGATTTGGAGTCCAGGGAAGAATTTGAGTTCCCTCATTATACTTATTTCAAACTCCTTGCTTATATAATTAGAAAATTAATCACAAAGAGAAATATTAGTTATATCAAAATTAATATCGTCGACATAAATTTAAACAATAATCATATCAGTCTTTTTGGTTTTGATAAAAAAGGTAGTATCATCTTGACCCATCGAAAAACTGCTTGGAAGAAGAAATTTGTTCAATCTTTTATGCCAAACTCTAAGAGCTTGCTTTAAATCGTAAAAAGTCTTTCTAAGTTTGAAAACATAATTCGGATACTTGTGATCCTTAAAACCGGGGAGTTGCTCTATAAAAACTTCTTCTTGAATAAAGTCATTTAGTAATGAACTTTTAACATCCATTTAATAAAGAGAGAATCCTCTATGGCAAACAAAAGTAAGAAGCATGCGAATTGATTTTAATCTAGCAATAAGTGTAAATGTTTCATCAAAATCGATGCATTCTTCTTGATTGTAACCTTGGGCCACTAATTTAGCCTTATTACACAATTATCTCATTTTCATCTCGTTTATTTCTAAAAATCCATTTCCTTATGATTTTATCATTTGGTCTAGCGACGAAATCACAAGCATGATTTTTTCAAATCGATTTAGTTCTTCTTGCATAGCTAGAATCCAAATTTGTCAAACTCGGCTTCTTTAAAATTCTTTGGTTCAATTTGCAAAATAAGTTCACAATTATTGAAATGTTTTCTAGTAGAAGCTCTAGTATTTATACCTTTTGATAGATCACCAATAATATGTTCTTTTGGATGAGAAGAGCCAAACCTCCATTCCTTAGGTATAGTTGATCATTGTGTGCTTCGGGGTGGCTCTATTTCACCTTGTTGTACATTTTCTTCTATCTCATGTTGATCTTAAAGATTTTTAGGATCTTCCTTATTTTGATCTTGGATGTTCGTTTGCTCAAAATGAATTTTCAAACCTACATCATTTACAATATCTTTTTGTTGATCAAGAGAATTGGTTTCATCAAATGTAACATTCATAAATTTTTCAACGACTACAGTTCTTTAGTTAAAAACTCTATAGGCTTTGCTAGCGGATGAATATCCAAGAAAGATTTCATTATTAGATTTTAAATCAAATTTCCCAAGTTTAAAATAAAACATTTACAATCAAATACTTTGAAATAACCGATATTGGGAACTCTATTTTTCCAAAACTTATATGGATTTTTTGTTTTCTTTCGACTAACTAAAACTCTATTAACAATGTAAAAAGTGGTGTTAATGGCTTTGGTCAAAAAATGTTTTTGTAAACTATTTTTATTTAGCATAGTTCTAGCCATTTCTTGCAACGTACGATTCTTCATTTCTACTACACCACTTTGTTGAGAAGTTCTAGGAGCCCAAAAATTACGTTCTTATCTATTTTCATTGCAAAAATTATCAAATACGATATTATCAAATTCTCCACTATGATCATTTTTAATAGTTTTAATAATATATCTCTTTCATTTTGAACCTTTTTAAGTAAGTGTTTAAATATATTCAAGGCTTCATCCTTCAAGCTCAAAAATAAGACCCAAGTAAATCTAGAAAAGTCTTCGACGATGACGAAAGCATAATGTTTACCATTTAAGCTAATGATTCTATGTGGTCCAAAAATATCCATGTAGAGAAGTTGTAAATATTTTGTAATCGAAAAGCGTCGCTTAACTCTGAATGTACCTTTATTTGTTTTAAAAATCGACATGTATCGCAAATTTTATCTTTTTCAAATTTTAAATTTGGCAATCCTTTAACAAAAGAATTTTTGAAAATTTCTAAAAGTAGGTCCATGCTAACATAACTTAATCTTGAACTCCACAACCAAGTATCAATTTTTAAACTTGATAAACATTTTTCTTCACTTTCGAATTCAATATTTATGATAAACATCTTTACTTTGACTTCCTATAAACATAACATCTTTGATGTAGCATCATCAATGAGGCAGTTGGAGATATCAAATTTAATACGATAACATTTATCACATAATTGACTAATACTAAACAAGTTATGTTTAAGGATATCTACTAATAAAATATTTTTAATTGAAGGAGATGAGTGATTAACAATATTTCCAATGCTAATGATCTTTCTTATGGCATTATCTCCAAAAGTGACATGACATCCATACTTCGTCTTAAGGTTTGACAATAGAGCTTGATCTACGGTCATGTGCTTTGATTATCCACTATCCAAGAACTATTTGCTCTTAATTTTCTTTGGTACTTATAAGAATAATTCAATTTTTTATCTTTGATACCCATACAACTTTGGGTCATTCGTAATTCAAGTGAACTCTTGAATTCACTTATGTTTGCTTTCAAAGTGTAACCTCTTTCTGGTTAAACAATTAAAAACAATATGCCTATTTTTATTACAAAAACTACATGAGTGTTTGAAAGAGATGAATTAGATGCTTTGACAAATAAAATTTTGAAAGATTTTTGTTTCAAAAAGGGTTTGTATCCGATTCATCCTTTGTCAAAACCACATTTTTGTTCATCAAGAATTGAGTCAAAAATTTTCTTGCTTTGAATGAACTTGTAAACAATCTTAGACAGTTCTACAACTTTCTCTATTAAAGAGAAATTCTCTTTAATCAAATAATTGTAATCAATTTTTTTCTTTTCCAAGATCCTTTTGAGTTTCTAAAATTTTCTTTACTTCATTTTTCAATAAAAAGTGTTTCCTTTTGATGGTAGAATGATATAGAGCAAGTTTTTCAAATTCCTAGGGAATCTCATCATAAAAAGTAGATAAACCATCGTATGAAGATTTTTCATTAAAATTTACTTCATCTTCGATTGCCATGAAGCACATGTTGGCAACTTCCTCTTGACTTTCATTTTAATCAGGAACTTCATCGTTACTTTCATCCCATGTTGCTTGGAGTGCTTTCTTTTTTATGAATATTTTCTTTCTCTTCACCCTTTTCCTCATAGCAATCATAGCAGATGATCTTTTTACTTTTCTCTTCATCATTTCCTCTTTCTTTTAAAATTGTCGATTGTTACGAAAACTTCTCCATTTCTTAACAAGAAGAACTAGAACGCCAAGTTCTTCATCACTCATATTCTCGCTTATAGTGCTTTTATCAATTGTCGATTTTAAAACATTTTGGCACTTAGAAGGTTCTTTTGTTTCTTCTTTGTTTTTTCTTGTTTTTACCTCTATCTCGGCATTATTGAACTCATGAGTCATCAAAGTACCATAGAGCTCTTCTAATGGATATGTGTTGACATCTTTGGTGCTTTCTATCAACATCTCTATTGGGTTCCAACCCTCCGAGAGAGGCCTAACCATTTTACTTACAAGTTCACCGTTAATAAATTTTTGATCAAAGCTTTTAAGATCATTAACAATATCGGTAAAACGAGCAATTATATCAACACCAGGTTCATTTTCTATTTCATCAAGAAATTTTCAAACTCTTTAATAAAAAGATTTATCTTAGTTTATTTTACTTTGCGAGTACCCAAGTGAATAACTTATATGGCATGCCAAATATCAAAAGCAGAATCACATGTACTAATACAATTAAATTTAGCTTTATTTAAAGTACAATAAAGTAGAATTTATCCTCAACTCCTCTCTAGGTTTTGAAATGGTTTCATCCGATTTACCATCAACCTTAATAATTTTTGTAGGCAAATATGGATCAAATTCATCAACTTCCCAAGCATTATAATCTATTGAATGAATATAAATCATCATTCTAACCTTCTAATAGTTATAATGAGTACCATCAAAGAAAAATGACGTTTTGTAGAAAACCCCTCAAGATTTTAACGATTGTGGTTAGTCATTACTCAAAATTGTAAAATCTTAATTTTAAAGAGATCGTCTTGCTCTAATACCAATTAATAGCTCAAGAATAACTAAGACGGGGTCAATTGATTTTTAAAACTCTTTCAAAAAATAAAACTTATATTAGGCAAGTCGAGAGAAACTATATCAAACAAATTGTAAGCTTACACAAAATAACAATAAATAAACGGGTAAAGAGAATGCAAATGATATAACTATGAAGATTAGATCCAAATCAATAATCTACGTTATCTATTACCAAGCTATTCGTCATGAACAAAGCATTTTCATTATATTGATTGACTTATGATACAATTCAAATCCTTACAATGCTTCCAGCGACTTACAAACAAGGAACACTGATCTTTATATAATCTTGAGCTTTACGGTACCTCAATATGACCCACAAATATGAAGAATGTTTTTAAAATTGAACGATTGTAACCTAGTTTGTACCTTCATTTTTTAATTTTAAAGTTTTAGTGTTCAGTTGATACTTGTGAGTTATTTTTACTTCCATTCTTAATGTTTCGAATTACTTGATCACCAATTCATTTATTTGAGAGCGATACTTACATTGAGAGGAGAGTTATAAAGTGTATAAAAACCTACAAATTGGATAAATGGGTAGAGATGCACTTTTATGATTGTCGTGATTGTTTAACGAATTCTTTGGTGATTGAATGGCAAGTTTATTCAAATTCACATAGAGATATGATGGGTTGACAGAATTGGGTAGGATTAGTTTGAACTCGATATGGAGGTAAATCAATTAATTTAGAAGAATTCGATCAAATACACATAATAAATTATTATATAAATTGGTGATTGAGATTAAGTGAATAGCTATGGTGAATTCGTGAATCCCAACACTTAATCCATCATATAAAAAATCCACTTACACATTTGTTGATTATTTTAGAAGATTCAAAATAAAAATCATAAAAAGAAAAAAATATTATTAATTATCTTCAATCAAATTGAAAATAAAAATAGTTGAGCCAATGGTTAGATAGTACCTCATGAAAACAGTAAGACAAACTCCTAGGTCCACTTATTACTTATTTCGATCCGTACACTTACATAATATAAAATCAATAACAAATATTTGTAATCATAGAATTTTCCATTTAGTCATTGTACTAGGTCAATCTTTAGGTTTACAATTATTAATTTCTAAAATTAATCATCTATCACTTGCTAATAGAAATCTACACCCTTCTTCTACTTGTCGTTTTCCTGAATTTTAAATTTTTTTTATCTTTCCATTCGTATAATGTTCTATGGGGAAAGGATTTCCTCCAATATTCTTAGTGTAAGTGTTATGCCCTAGGTCCAATCAACTTTGGATATAAACACTTTGAATATATATAATCAATGTATATATATGGCAATATCTATTATTTAATTGAATTAATATTCTAATAAATTAAATAATAGAATCCATAGATTCAAGTCTTGGTGATTTGTTAATCATAAGGAGTTGTGATTGTGAGATACAAATTACATATGACTGAATCTCAAATCGTCCGTGGTCGAGGTAATAACGAGATACGAATATTGTTATTACGGATAGACTATCGCGTGTGGCATTCTTACTTATGAAGTAAGTAGCTGATCTCACAAACTAAAGTGTGGTGACACTTGAATGAACACGTGGATGTTTTGTTATAGAACAAAACATTGGAGACCCGCTGAGAGATTTCACATGGATAACTATCTTAGTGTTAGTGGTTAATCTCTAACGTTCGGTAGTGGAATTGGTCATTTGACTTGAGGTCATCATAGTACCTTATATGAAGGCAGACATACTTTGGTGGTGTTGGATGTTGCTCTGTCAAGGGTCGCTAATACAGCATTGTTCGGGTATGTCAAGAATCATATGAAGGTTGTGAATGATCAATAGAGGATTCGTCACTCTTAGATAGTAAGAGATTATGATCTACATTTTATCCAGTTAAGTTAATAATGAAATCCTTGGCCAAGGTGAACTCATAAGTCGGAAAAGAGTTTTTGACGTACATTGACTTAACAGTGGGATAAAAGATATGATCGATAATTGAGATTGACACATATACATATCTCATAATTGATTGGATCATATTGACGAAAGGATTATAGTTTCACGGTAAATGAATAAGTTTGGTTTTGTCATGCTACGTGATATTTCTCGTCACATGTATTGCCCTGATACATTACTAGATGTCAATCTGGGACAACGAAAGTGAATTAGTGATAAATTAAAAGGGGCGTTTTAATTTATCGATTTTGATTAGATCAAAATAATAATTCACGTCGTTCGACATCGTAATCGGGAACCTAATGGGTCACACACAAAAAGAGAATCAGAAGAATGAGATTTACCAATTAATTAATTAACAAGTGTTGGATAATTAATTAATTGAGTTATTTATTAATAGGCCCGAATTAATTAATTGGATTAATTAATTCATGGACCAAATTTAATTAATTTGATTAATTAAATATTGGACCGGGTTAAGTTTAATAGATGGGTCGAGCCCATTTGGACTTATATTAATAAACTATTAGGGTTTGAAAACAGTATGGATTTTTATTATTCTTGCTAGCACAAGAAAAGAAACCCTAGCCACCATTCTTGTTCTCTGTGTGGATCACCATTGGAGGCTGGACAATTGGACAGCTTGGATTGCAGATCGTGATAATTGGAGTTCGTGAATCAGGAAAGGGTTTTGCAGAATTCATCAAAGGTATAATTCTAATCACAGTTTCTATCTAAACACATTGCAGATCCTCGTTTGGGAATTGAAAATTGTTTTATTTCCATTGTGCATGATTAAGTAAATTCCCAACAGTGGTATCAGAGCCTACTTTGTGTTTGTTAGAAATTGTTTTGCATCTTGTAACAATCAAAAGTTGATTGTTATTGTTTTTCTTGCTTCTAGCAATTGAGAAAAATTGATTTTCTAATTGTTAAATCTGTTTTTAAAATTAAAAAAAAAATGGATCTTGAAAAATCGGCGGCATGGCGCCGCTTCCGGACCTGGCGGTGGCGCCGCCAGAAGGAGGTGCAGCCGCGCCGCTTGCAAGCGTGGGCGCCGCCGACTTTGCACGCGGCAATGAGGTCGCTGCTGCGTGTCCCGCCAGCCGACCTCGGCTGTTCGCAGAAGAACGGTCGTCGCTGCGTGTTGTGTTAGCCGAACGTCGCCGCCGTCATTGGTATCGCAGCGCCGCGCGATGCTGCAATAGCGATGGTGCGGCCGTGCACCACCGCTATTCCACTGCAGGCGGCGAGTCCGGGACTCGCCAGTGAAGAAGCGCCGGCGGGAGGAGGGTTTTCAGCTACGGGTTTGCCGGTTTGGGGTGAATGGAGGCGGGGGCCTCTAATGCAATTTCCGAAATTGCAGGCCCCCGTCTGCTATTATAGAAAGGGGTCATTTTGCAATATTTAAATGGAGACCCTGTCATGCAATTTAAATAATTGAAGGGTCTGTTTATAATTTTAAACTTGGGTCAATTTACAATTTTCAAAAGGGTTTTGAATTTAAATATTAAAATGGTTTTAAACTTGTATTTCAAATGAGTTTGATCTAAAATTTCAAAATTGACCCGTTTAAAATTTTATTTAAAAGTTAACGATTTTTATATTTTCGTTAAAATTGGATTTTAACTTAAATCTTAAACTTTGACCCTAAATTGAATTTTATTTTATTTAGGAGTTTTATCCTAAATTAAAATGTTAATTCATTTTAAATTAGAGTTGGACTTTAATTTAATATTTAATTAAAATTTGATTTTAATTAAATTATCCACCCCAGTATATTGTTGAAATTAGAGTTGGACTCTAATTTGATATTTAATTGAAATTTGATTTTAATTAAATTGTCTCGCCCTAAATGCTTCTTAAATTAGAGTTAGACTCTAATTTAGTATTTAATTAAGATTTGATTTTAATTAAATATGTTCGCCCTAATATCTTGAAATTAGAGTTTGACTCTTATTTTGTATTTAATTAAAATTTGATTTTAATTAAATTCAACCTTATTAATTTGATTATAATTAGAGTTGGATTTTAATTTGATATTTAATTAAAATTTGATTTTAATTAAATTGTTTTGCCCTAAAATTTTATTGGAATTAGAGTTGGACTCTAATTTGGTATTTAATTAAAATTTGATTTTAATTAAATAATCCCGCCCTATATTTGTAGAATTAGAGTTGGACTCTAATTTGATATTTAATTAAAATTTGATTTTAATTAAATAAGTCCGCTAATTAAATTAATTAATTAATTTGATTAATTAATTGTTTAATTGTTCCGATCCATTTGTCTAAATTAGTTTAAACTACTTTAATTGCTAGAAACTTGAAACATGTATGCATATAATATTAGATATTATATAGGAATGCATTTATATAATGAATGTTTTATTAGTGGATGATTATGGACTCGACCATATGGATGTCTTGAATGGTTAGTTTTATTCTTGTTGTTTTATGGGCCTGCGAGCTCTTATCTATTTTTGACCTGCGAGTCCGTTGTTACTATTATGGGCCTGCGCGTCCAACATTATTCAGGCTTGCGTGCCAACTAGTATAGGATACAAGTTGCAGCTGGACTAATTGAAGATACAAGAAGAGGAGGAGACCATAGAGATGGAGCATTGTATGAATCAATGCTATACCCCCTAGGAACTGACCGACTAGTCTTCCTTATGGCTCGGGAAGACTAGATAGTATAAGTCCATAATCGTCCACACTATTATATGTATGTTTATTTGTATGTTAGATGTATAATAAAATATATATAATTATTACGATGAGACCTTTTGCATGAAAAACCCCTCGTTAAAAATATTAAGTCAATTTGTTATTTGCCTTCCATCATTATAGTGAAAAACGAGAGTCCTAAATCGATCTTAGCTTGTTGAGTACACTCAAGGCTGGTCCATTAGGGATATGTTTGACACTATAAAATATTAGATATTTCTGAATGATGGGTTTGACTTAACTAATATTTATCTTTTGTTGAGTACACTCAAGAAGATAAATTTTAGAGGTATGTTAAAATATTAAGTCATATTTATATTCGCCTTCCTTCATTATAGTGAAAAACGAGAGTCCTAAATCGATCTTAGCTTGTTGAGTACACTCAAGACTGGTCTATTAGGGATATGTTTGACACTACGAAATATTAGATATTTCTGAATAATGGGTTTGACTTAACTAATATTTATCTCTTGTTGAATACACTCAAGGAGATGAATCTTAGAAGCATGTTAAGCTAATACATAAGATGTGTGAAGACAAAGAGTTGTCAGCTTAATGATCTGGGAGTTGTATGGAGATACAATTGATAATAGTATCTACCCAAATGTTTTATTAGGGCTTGTTGAGTACACTCAAGGTTTTAATATAACAAATGAGATTCCAGCCCACCGGGAATCAAGTATGGATTCCATAAATTTATGTGAGAGGGTCATAAATTTGAGTTAAACAGTGGGAGCGAAATTAATTTAATAAAAGGCCATGTTAAATTAATTCATGCATTATATATATTATTTCTTTACTTTTCGTCGTTTACATTTATTGAATCATGAGTAACCACATAAATTTGAGAGGCATATTGTATGCCAACAATCAAAGCAAATTTTCTTGATTGACGCCGCAATCTGAGAATTGTTCTCAGGCATGAAAAATTGGTTGTGTCCTTGAGTAACCCTTTCTAGAGACACCTGTTGATGACTCGATAAAAGAAGAGGTGGCTGCTATAATAAACACAGTGATGACGATAGTACTACAACATATGTGATGTTTGTGACTATGTCACCTGAGTTACAAAGCAATATAAGAGTATAGATGCTAACATATGATTTTTCATCTCAATATGTTGAATGATCATACTAGGAAATATATGATATTTCCCAGCAACTATACCAGTGCTTAATGACAGAAGAATCCTCAGTCGGTGCTTGTGTACTGAAGATGCAGACTACTTTGAGAAGTTGTCTTGATTGCGTTCAGTCATGAACAATGAACTAAGTATAGACTTGGTTCTGCAATCTCTGTCAGAGAGTTATTCATAACTAATTATGAATTTAATATGAATAAACTCGAAGCACGCTCATTGAGATGCTGAACATGCTTAAAACTGTTAAGTCCAACATCTGTGTTTGTAGTGGACAAATCTTAGTCATAAATTCCTATATGGAAGTCTAAAGGATGCTTTAGGAAAGCAACCAAGATGACTAAGACGGTTAAAGCAAATAAAGACAATACCAAATCTGATGATCCTTATTATCATTTTGGAATGGTAGATCATTGGAAATGAAATTGCAAGGCTTATATCTACTTCCTTAGTTTCATGGGTATTAGATATTAGATATGGATCTCATATTTGTATAAATATGCAGAAACTAAATAAAAGTAGATCGCTGCAAAAGGGAGAAGTTGACCTACACGTTGAAAATGAGCAAAAGTTGTTGCATTGCCTGTAGAAGCATATTTCTTGCCATTGCCTTTATGTTTGATATTAGAATTAGAGAAATGTTAATTTTTTTTTCACCATTCCCAAGAGCATTAAATAAATTTCATGTTTTGACATGAATTATTCTAATGTTAAGGACAATTGTCGTTCCTTTTTATCTTGATAAGATCTTAATGGTTATGGTAAATTACAAAATGACATTTATATTCTAAATGTTGAGTGTTCTATAATGAGTATAGAAATTGAAAGGTATAAAAATGATAATCTGAATAACACCTATATCTGGCATTGCAGATTTGATCACATAAATGAGAATGCAATTCCAAACTTACATGGAGATGTATATTTGGGTCAAATAATTTTGAATCATTTGACAAATGCGAATCATGTCTGTAAGACAAAATGACCAAATCTCCTTTTACTTGAAAAGGAAAATGATATGCACAATTATTAGGTCTAATACATAGTGATGTATGTAGATCCATATCAATTAATGTCAGGTATAGTTTATCTTATCTCATCACATTTACTAATGATCATTTCAGAAATGATCATGTATATTTGATGAAATTCAAGCATGAATCTCTTGAAATGTTCAAGGGATTCAAACTAAAAGTTGATAAACAAATAGGTAAATATATTCTTACACTAAGACTTGTTCGAGGTAAAGAATATCTAAAATGGAGAATTTTAGATTATCTAAAAGAGAATTAGATTCTCATGCAGTGGATTCCTCCACATACATTGCAACATAATGGTGCATCTGAAATGAGGAATAGTACACTATTAGATATAGTACAATTGAGAACAAGTCATGCAAGCATTCAAAAATCGTTTTGAGATCATGCACTGATAGCCACGTGCTGCACACTAAATCGTGCCCCATCTAAATCGATTGACAAAAACTCCATACGAGTTATGGAATGGCCCAACATATCTCATATGAACGTTTGGGTTGTGACACTTATGTGAAGCGTACTGAATCGGATAAGTTTGAGACTAAATCCGATAATTATATATTTGTGGATATCCAAGAGATAATTGGATATCAATTCTATAATCTCGTTGAGAAGAAGATGTTCATCTCAAGACATGTCATACTCTTAGAGAAAGTGTTTACTCTAAGAGAGACAGTGGGAGTAGAATAAATCTTGAAAGAGTTCAAGAGTCCACGGATATAATTAATCGAATAGATAAACCTGAGTCTTATCCCACACCAGCTGAGGGACATACTCTTGATCAGGAAGTGGAGACTTCTGAGGACACGTTAGCTTAGTGTAAATCTTGTAGGATCATTTGACCTCCTAGAAGGTACGAATCCATGATTACTAATCAAGGATAATGAACCTACTAACTACATAGAAATAAAGTCAAGTGTTGACTTAAAGAGATGGACTTGTTGTATGTAACCGAGGTTTGACCTTGGTCGACTTGCCTAATGGATTAGAACCCATAGGTTGTAAATGAGTTTACAAGAAAATGTCAATATGGATTGAAACAAGCCTCTTGGAGCTGAAATCTTCGATTTGATACAAAAAGTCAAAATGTTTGATTTTATCAAAAATGAAGACGAAATGTGCGTTTACAAGAAGATAGTGGGAGCATTGTCGCATTCCTGATATTATATGTATGAGACATATTATAGGAAACGACGTCTCTATATTTCAATTGTTGAAATTATGGTTGTCAAATAATTTCTCCGTGATGGATGTGGGAGAAGCAAGTTGATCTTAGAGATAGATCTAGAAGATTGCTTAACTCATCCCAATCTATACAGATAAAATCTCGAGAAGATTTTATATGGAGAAAATGAACTGAGAGTTCATGGATAGAATGATGCTAACTTCTAGTCAGACTGGAATAATAGCACATCTCAAATAGGATGTTGGTTTACTCTTAAGCGGTGTGTTGGAAATGTTCCAAATAACCGTTGATTCAATAATGGAAGCCTTATACATCATTGCTTTACAAAGCAACAAAAGTTGTGGTCTGGATCAGGAAGTTCATTACTGAACTTAGAGTAGTTCCTAACATTGTTGATCACACGCTTATGCATTGTGATAACAATGGAGTCATCGTGCATGCGAAAGAACTAAGGTCTCATCAATGATCCAAACATATGTTAAGGCAGTATTATCTCATCGGAAAGATAATACAATGAAATGACGTAAATAAAGAACGAATTCCCACAAGTTATTAAATTGCAGATCCACTGACAAAGAGTTGTCGCAGCATAAACATGATCGTCATGTAGACTCTTATGATATAAGATACATAAGTGATTGGATCTAGTGCAAGTGGGAGTTTGTAAGTGTTATGCCCTAGGTCCAATCAACTTTGGACATAAACACTTTGAATATATATAATCAATGCATATATATGGCAATATCTATTATTTAATTGAATTAATATTCTAATAAATTAAATAATAAAATCCGTAGATTCAAGTCTTGGAGATTTGTTAATCATAAGGAGTTGTGATTGTGAGATACAAATTACATATGACTGAATCTCAAATCGTCCGTGGTCGAGGTAATAACGAGATACGGATATTGTTTTTACGGATAGATTATCGCGTGTGGCATTCTTACTTGTGAAGTAAGTAGCTGATCTCACAAGCTAAAGTATAGTGACACTTGAATGAACACGTGGATGTTTTGTTATAGAACAAAACATTGGAGACCCGCTGAGAGATTCCACATGGATAAGTATCTAAGTGTTAATGGTTAATCTCTAACGTTCGGTAGTGGAATTGGTCCTTTGACTTGAGGTCATCATAGTACCTTATATGAAGGCAGACATACTTTGGTGGTGTTGGATGTTGTTCTGTCAAGGGTCGCTAATACAGCATTGTTCAGGTATGTCAAGAATCATATGAAGGTTGTGAATGATCAATAGAGGATTCGTCACTCTTAGATAGTAAGAGATTATGATCTACATTTTATCCAGTTAAGTATATAATGAAATCCTTGGCCAAGGTGAACTCATAAGTCGGAAAAGAGTTTTTGACGTACATTGACTTAACAGTGGGATAAAAGATATGATCGATAATTGAGATTGACACATATCCATATCTCATAATTGATCGGATCATATTGACAAAAGGATTATAGTTTCACGGTAAATGAATAAGTTTGGTTTTGTCATGCTACGTGATATTTCCCGTCACATGTATTGCCCTGATACATTACTAGATGTCAATCTGGGACAACGAAAGTGAATTAGTGATAAATTAAAAGGGGCATTTTAATTTATCGATTTTGATTAGATCAAAATAATAATTGTCGTTCGGCATCGTGATCGGGAACCTAATGGGTCACACACAAAAAGAGAATCAGAAGAATAAGATTTACCAATTAATTAATTAACAAGTGTTGGATAATTAATTAATTGAGTTGTTTATTAATAGGCCCGAATTAATTAATTGGATTAATTAATTCATGTACCAAATTTAATTAATTTGATTAATTAAATATTGGACCGGGTTAAGTTTAATAGATGGGTCGAGCCCATTTGGACTTATATTAATAAACTATTAGGGTTTGAAAACAGTATGGATTTTTATTATTCTTGCTAGCACAAGAAAAGAAACTCTAGCCACCATTCTTGTTCTCTGTGTGGATCACCATTGGAGGCTGGACAATTGGACAGCTTGGATTGCAGATCGTGATAATTGGAGTTCGTGAATCAGGAAAGGGTTTTGCAGAATTCATCAAAGGTATAATTCTAATCACAGTTTCTATCTAAATACATTGCAGATCCTCGTTTGAGAATTGAAAATTGTTTTATTTCCGCTGTGCATGATTAAGTAAATTCCCAACACTTAGTCTGTTTCTTGTTTAGGTCTTTTATTACTTTTATTGTTTTCTTCATCTTAATTTATTTGTTCTTTTCTTTCTATCTTCTTCCATGTGAGCTTTAATTTCTACTTCTACAGATTTTCAAATATTCATGTAATATTCCAAATCTATATATCCAATTTCTTTCTTATAATCATCACTCTCACTTTCTTCAATGTCTTCACTTTGTAAACCCTAAATTCCAATCTAATCGTGCATTTATTTTAGCTATAATGACTTTTATACATTTTTGTCCTAACATATTAATTACTTGATTGCTTTCTAATTTGTAATTAGTAGTGCTATTTTCATTAAGCGTTCCTTTAGATTTTTTACAATTTAATAGATTATCTTCACCATCTTTTTCATTTGATATCCTCTGACTTTTATTCTTATTTTAATGTCTTTTGTAAAACCTTTTTGTTTTAACTAAATAATATAGTATAAAATATATTATTCCTCCTTTATTACTCATATCTAATTATATACTTCCTAATAATTCTTGTTGGATGTCTGTAAATCTAATATCGCCCTTGTTTTTCATTCTTTCAAATTTTAAATTGTTTGTTACAGTATAATTCTCCACCACACATTCATATAATCAAATATTCTACACAAATCAATAAAATTTCCTTACTTTTTAACCACACATTTTCCATCAATCTACTATTCTATAATACATTACAAGAAATTAATAACTCTCAAACAGGGCCATAATATAAACACAGTGTTCTAAAACGGGCGCATATGCTCAATGCTTTTTCGAAATGCTTCGCATATGGGGTATGCACGCGCAATCAACTCATTTCGTAGACTGCATATGCATGTTTAAATGTCAAAAACGCATTTGTGCTAAAAATTGTGTCAAAATTAGCTTAACAAAGCCAAACACATTTTTATAACTTAAAAGAAAGCAAATTGAGCACAACAAATATCAAATTAACTCAAATCACTCAAGCCCATGATTATATACAACAATATGTAGGGTTTTGATGTTCAGAAAAAAATAAAAAATCATAACAATTTTTTCGTAGGGTTGAAACTATCTACGTCGAGCACGAACCTCCTATTTCTTCGGTCTTTCTCTAATTTTACTCGCAAGTGATGCTAGTAATGAACAATCATGAACTGTTAATGGTTGTGATGATGAAGATAATGTTAATAATGATATCCTACCATTTATAAAAGGTAATAGAAATTCTCAAATTAAAATAAAGGAGCCCGATGAATATGATTTTACATATGTCACAGAAGATTACTTGAATATATGAAGAGGAGTTTGAATTAGAATTCGATAAAAAGTTCGAAATTTTTTAGAATTTTTTAAGTGATGTTCGTGTCTAATCTAAATGTAGGAATTGATTACCAAGTAATTATAGCATTTATGATTTTGAGCAATATTGTTTCTTTTGAAAATTTAAAGAATGTGTATAAAGTTTAAAGAATGCATTTATTTATTTATTAGTTTAAAATATTAAAAATAATATTAAAAATTGAAAAACTCATAATTATGTATATCTTCGCATATGCACGCACATTCTTGTAATGCTTGATTCTCAACCGAAACGCGTTGTCCCGCATTACACATTTTAGAACCTTGTATAAACATATTAATGCTTTAGCCTTTAAGTTTTCTCTATTTAGGACTTTTACTTTATACTATTATTTATCCTAAATGAGTTTTTTGAAGATTTTTATTAACTATTTCTTTATAAAATTCTTTCTCCGTTAGATCTAAAGATACTTGTTGGTCATGAAACATATCTTCTCCATAATGTAGGATATAAATATTTCCTTTCTTATATATGTCTGTTGGTTTTACTTTTTTAAATTTATTGTCTTAAAACTTAAATTTATTCTTCAAGTTCTATCAAATCTTCTAATCTTGTTTCTAATTCTATTTTTCTACTTAATTAGTGAGCATATACGAGTTTTTTATTATTCTACTACTACTAGCTACAATTCGCTTTACTTTATCCATTAACTACAATTTTCCTTAGTTTTCTTAAATCTACTAAATTCTTTTATTTTTCCTAGATATAATTTTTCTAACTTATTTATTAAGTTGTCTAGGTCCTGTTTTATTGAATTATCTCTTTCCAAGGTTAGTATTCCACTTTCTAAATTGTCTAAGTTGGTCTTTTGTAGATTATTACAAAAAATTTATAAATTTTCAGTTTGTTTCAAAGATTTTTCTTAGGGAATTATGATATCTATTTCACTTTTGTGACAGAATTTGTTCTTAAATATTTCACTAATTAATTTTTAATATATTCTAAATTATTTTCTAAAGTTATTATATTTTTATTTAATTTTACTAATATTATTTATATTCTTCTGTTATTTGTTAAAATATTTATTTCTAAACTTTCTCCTAGATTTGCAATCAAATCTACTATAATATTTAGCTATTTATCTTTAGTATTGAAAAATATATTTAATTTTTTTTTAATGAAAATTACAAATTAAATAGATTGTGTCTAAACTGTCTTTCTTTTAAGCATAATTATTATATCCGACCCCTTCGTTGACGTGGACAAATCATTGGGTTATTGGTCAATGGTTCAATCTGTGGGTAAGTGGTTCAACCGTTGGGCTATATATATATATATATATATTTCTTATATTTCCCCACAAGATGCACATGCTCGATTCTCTCCAAGTTCAAGTGTTATATTAAATTTTGCAATGAACCAATTTGCAACAACCGATTTAGATTGAACCGGATCCAATTTGCACTCAAGTTGCCTGGTTCGGACGGTTATGGACCAGTTTGATGGGTTCTTGACCGGGTTCTTTAACGATTGACCAATTAATGTCAACAGAGCCAGATCGATCGGTCCAATCGGACTTTAATAGTCAAAGGACCAATTAATGCCAACAAAGCCAGACTTATCGGTCCGATCAAACTTTAATAAATATTCTTTTAAGATTCTCGAGAAGCTCTAAATTTAAGTAATGTATTCTTTCAATAAACTAAGCTCCTATTTGAATCTGGCAATTTAAATGTTAAAAAATTCGGCGTGCACGATACATTTGTCAGAAATGATAAATTGGTCAATTTCACCCTTGTTTTGTAATTCAATTTCCAAAAGTACCCTCCCATTCTTTACCCTATCATTCTCTCATTCCGGAACCACTGAGAAGTGGGCTCACACATGCTTTCATCTGTACCTATTGACGCAAATAGCTGAAATCAATTTTCGAGTTCCCAATTTGAAACGCCGGAGAACTGATCCGACATATGAGAAGCACCTACCTGTACACCTAAAAATTGTCTTTCATCCAGATCCAGGTTCCCATTTTCGAATTTTTGGATAACTGTCGGAAACAGTTATTCTATTACCATGTGGGTCATCTTGAGGTTCCGTAAAGATCAATTTTGTATAAGGATTGATGATCCTTGTTCGTAAGTCACCAAAAGCAATGTAAAGGGTTGGATTGCACCATAAATCAGTCAATAAAGTGAAAATGCCTTACTCATGCTGGAGAGCTTGGTAACGAAGGAAGTAATCATTGTTTTGGATCGAACCTCCAAAATTATATCGATTGCATCATCTTTTCCTTTTTACTTATCGTTTTTATATTTGCATTTATTATTTGAATTAATATATTTAGTCTTTACTTGCACGAATTTAGAGTAATTATTCGAAAAAAAATAATTTAAAAACCAATTCACTCCATTTTGGTTAGTTATTCTTGGGCTATCAAACCTAAATGAGCTTCAGGGTACCTCTTCGAACTAATCACAAGTTGAAACCATTGGACGAAAACCGCAAAATAGAATGACAAAGAGTATAATTTTTTTCTAGCCACTGATGAGCATGTTTTAGCAGAAAGACATTGTAGCAGAAAATACTTTTGAGGCAAGGTTGGGATAAAATAGTAGCATTGTTCAACAAAAACGCTGGTAAGAATTGGAATATCGTCTAGCTGAAGAATCATTGGAGTGTTATGCGAATCAAACACAACCAACTCCATGATTTGCTGTTGAATGATGATAAGGAAGCTAACCAGCTGGCAAGTGAGGTGTCATCACAAATCATCCAGATAAGCAGCAATGGAGGTCCAGTATGCAAGGAATGATCTAGAAGAGAAAGGATCTAGAAGGATTCCACCACATGGAGTTTTTTATTTTGTAACCATATTTGATTCTTTGTAATTATTCCCTTTTTTTGGCATCTCGTTTTGTATATATATGTGAAGTTGTATATTCTTTGAAGATAGGATAAATATAATTCAATTGTTAAGCTTTTCCATCTTCATCTTCATCTCCATTTTCATTTGTTATATGGTATAGGGCCAAACCATGGCTGATCAAAATGTGGAAATGCAACAGAATTTTGAAGTCCAAAGTAATTCATCAAATGCTAGTGCAAATCAAAACCCAAATATTAATCCTGAAAATGGATCTAATTTCAAAACTATTGACCCAGCACATCCAAGCAGCCCCTATTTCATTGGAAGCAATGATGGTAATGGAGGTGTCTTGGTTACTCATACACTGGAAGCAAACAATTATCATTCCTGGGCTAGGTCTCTAAAGCGAGCCCTTAGAATCAAGAACAAATTGGGTTTCATAGATGGAATAATCTGTGAACCAACTGACCAGAACAACCCTCTAATGGATCACTGGCTTAGATGCAACGATATTGTTATTACCTGGCTCCAGAACACCATGGCAGTGGACATTAGGTGCAGCACTGTGTATGCTGAGAGTGTAAATCAGTTATTGCAGGAGCTCGAACAGTGTTTTGCACAGCAGAATGCACCTAGGATCTATGAAGTTAAACATGCCATCATGATCTTAGTTCAAAGCAAAGATGATGTAAGCATTTATTTCTCCAATTTTAAAACTCTCCTAGATGAGCTTCTGAATTATGAATCCATCCCCATTTGCACTTGTGGAAGACTGAAGATAGTAGTTCAGAATCAGCAATGAGACTTGATGATGAAATTTTTAATGGGATTAAATGAATCATACAAAGATATTAAGGAACATATCCTATTAATGAAGCCATTTCCTACTTTGAATGAGGTCTATGCTACCATCCACCAGGAAGAGAAAAGAAGACAGATATCAGTAAAAGAATCTGTGAATGAGCATCTATCATTTGTGGCCAAAGGAAACTGGAGAGAAAGTGGAAAATAGAACTCCTCACTACAGAAGAAAGACTACTATTGCACATACTGTAAGATTGCAGGAAACTTCCTTGAAAGGTGTTTTAAGGCCAACCTAAATAGGCCTTTATGCTCCCATTGCCAAATACCAGGTTGCAAAATTGATAAGTGTTTCAAACTCCATGGATCCATCAACCCTCAAATGTGATGGAAAAAACAGATACAAACCAGTAGTAAAACAAGCTACTGCTACTATATCTCTAAATCAGGAACAGAACAACAAAGCTCAAGTGCTAATGACTCAAGAGCAATATTTTCAACTCATGGCTATTATGAAATCACCAAACCAGGGTCAAAACATCGAACCAAATTCTGAGAATATTGTTCCAAAAATCTGTGGTGTATCATATTGCTTGTCATTTGTAAGAACTAAATGTATTGACAAACACTACACTCCCTAGTTTAGGACAGTAGTGCAACAAATCATATGATCTGTTCACCATCACACTTCTCCTCCAGTAAATCGTAAATTGATTGTTTTGTTGCTCTTCCAAATGGGAATGATGTCCCTGTTACATAGATTGGGACAACCCAAATCACAAAATCTTTAACTCGTTATGATGTCTTGTGTGTCCCCTCTTTTGATTTTAACTTAATATCTGTTAGAAAATTGACCTCAGAATCACAATGATGTGTTATATTTCTTTCTGACCTTTGTTACATACATGACCTTTCGACTTGGACAACGATTAGAATGAGTGAGTTGAAGTGAGGCCTTTACCTATGATGAAGACACCAGTATCTCCTATAGCCCTTCAGCAAAGTTTGAACCAACTAATACAAATACAAACTCCTTCCATTGCAGCACTTGCGATCAGCTCCCCTAAAGGTTTTGATATCTGGCACTACAAACTAGGACATCCATCATTTTCTATTTTTTCTTCCAACAAAGCCATTCCCAAATTAGATAGTTCAAAGCCATGTTATGTTTTCCCTTTAGCCAAGATGCACAAGCTTCTCTTTCATGTAAGTCAACACAAATTAGAAGCATGTTTTGATTTAATACACATTGATCTCTGGGGACCTTGCAATGAAATAAGCTATGATGAAACTCGTTATTTTGTTATAATAGTTGATGATTTAATAGGTGTACTTGGGTATACATGCTGAAATTAAAATTTGAAGCATTTAAGGCTCTGCAAGCCTTTTATCTCATGATAGAAACACAATTTAAAACTACAATAAAGGTCGTTCGATCTCATAATGGATGAAGGAATTATACCTTGAAAAAGGAATCATACACCAAAGATCATGTGTTGAGACCCCTCAACAAAGAGACCCCTCAACAAAATGTAATAGTTGAGAGGAAGTATCAACATTTTAAACATTGCAAAGGCCCTGAGATTTCAAAATGGAATGCCATTGAGAGGGTTAATACCCTAAATAGTCATTGAACTTTGTCAAAAGTTCCGAGGAGGTCACCAAACTTCAAAAGTTCCCTAAATAATCACTAAACTTTGCAATAAGTTTCTAGGAGGCCACTGAACTTCGTTAATACCCTAAATAGTTACCGAACTTTGCCAAAACCTCCCAAGAGGTCACCGAACATTGTAAAATAAGACCCCATACATCAATGGTTCATTGATCAATTAAGAATTTTTTGCAAAGTTGAGTGACTATATAGGGAAGTTTTGGCAAAGTTCGGTGACTATTTAGGGTATTAACGAAGTTCAGTGACCTCCTAGGAACTTATTGCAAAGTTCAGTGACTATTTAGGGAACTTTTAAAGTTCGGTGACCTCTTGGAAACTTTTGACAAAGTTCGGTGACTATTTAGGGTATTAACCCGCCATTGAGATATTAGAATGATTGTGTTATGACTGCAGTATATCTCATCAATAGAACACCCTTAGCTATTCTAAATCATAAAAGTCCTTTTGAAATTTTATTCCAAAAGGAACCAGCATACTCCCATATGACGGTCTTTGGTTTCCTCGTCCTTTCTACCACCCTCACACAAAGTAGGCATAAGTTTGATTCTAGAGTCAATAAGTGTGCATTCCTTGGATATCCATTTGGGATTAAATGATATAAGCTTATTGATTTACAAACTCAAAAGGCTTTTGTGTCCAGAAATGTGGTTTTCTATGAAACAATTTTTCCTTTCAACGAAGGCAAAACTACAGAGGTCAATGATGTAGGATGTTTTACTGATCTTTCTCAAAATCCACTAATTCCTATTCCAAACAACCACACATCCTTGGAACCTGTAGAGCCAAATGACTAGCATGTCTCAACTCCTAGTCATGGTCACACTGAACACAATGATGCAATTCAAACCCAAATAGAACAGCCAGACTTACGAACTACAGATATTGAACCAATGAATTCTCCATTACCAAGAAAATCCACCAGAATCAAAAGAGCTCCCCAATATTTACAAGATTTCATATGCCAACAAGTGACTTCATTCACTCCATTGTAGGACTTGACCAAGACGAAGGAGCCTGTTATCTCAGGTAAGCCTTATCCCCTTAGTAATAATGTGTCTTACAAAAGGCTAACCATTCCTTATAAAGCCTTTGTCAGCTCCATACTTCTCAAATTGAGCCAAAATATTACTAAGCAGCTACTAAACACCCTGAATGGTGTGAAGCAATGAGGACAAGAATTAAAGCTCTTAAGTCCAATGACACATGGGTGATAGTTGATCTGCTGCCTGATAAGAAAGCGATATGGTGCAAATGGGTATATCAAATCAGGTTTAAGGCAGATGGAAACATTGAAAGATATAAGGCAAGGCTGGTTCCAAAGGGGTACACACAACAAAAGGGTTTGGATTACCATGAAACTTTTTCCCAAGTGGCAAATGTTGTCACCATTCGAAATTTATTAGCTCTTGCAGCCATAAAGGGGTGGTTCTTATATCAATTGGACATTAATAATGTGTTCTTACATGGTAATTTAAACGAGGCTATGTATATGCAATTGTCCCCTGGATATGGCACTAATGACAAATCAAAGTGTGCAAACTACATAAAAGTTTATACGGCCTGAAGCAAGCTTCAAGGTAGTGGTATGCCAAGTTATCTGCCTTCATCACTCAACATGGCTTCATCCAATTGAAGGTAGATTATAACTTATTTACTAAGGTCATACAGAGTTCCTTTACAGCAATCCTGGTGTATGTGGATGATGTTATCCTAGCAGGGAACTGTAAGGATAGTATCAATGAGCTGAAGGCTGAACTTGATGCAAAATTCAAAATAAAAGACTTGAGAAAATTGAAGTATTTTTCTAGGAATCGAAGTAGCAAAGACAGAGCAAAGGATACACATATGTCAAAGAAAATATGCCCTGGACATTTTGGGAGATTCATGCACCATAGGGTTAGCACCTTCCAAGATACCCCTTGATAAGAATATCAAGTTGAGAAAAGATGAGGGTGATCCACTTGCTGATCCCTCTATTTATAGGAGGTTAATAGGACGACTATTATACCTAACTATAACAAGACTAGATCTCTCATATTTGATTCAGCTGCTGAGCCAATACATGGACAAAGCCAGAATACCACACCTCCATGCAGCATACAAAGTGTTGAAGTATATCAAAAGGACACCGGGACAAGGATTAATTTATCCTACTACTTCTGATGTGCAGCTAAAAGGGTATTCTGATTCAAATTGGGCTGCTTGTCCAGAAACTAGGAGGTCTGTGACGGCTACTGCGTGTTCATTGGTTCATCATGTGTATCATGGAAGTCGAAGAAAAAAGGCATATGACACCACCTCATATTTTGCAACATACGATTCTTGAAAAAAGCCATATGACACCACCTCATCTTATGTGTCTATCAGATTTTCCTTGCCAGAAAAAAGGCATATGACACCACCTCATATTTTGTAAATACATTGTTGCCTTGAATTAGTGAGGAAGATTATAAGGGTTGTTACAGGTTTCCACGTCATCGACCACGTGCTGGATGACGTGGACATACGAACTGAATTCATCTACCACGCCGCACACTTCGTCACACCTCTAACGGACTTACCAATATTACTAACTGAAATCAAGTCCGAAGTTGTGAGACCCAGAACGCGATTACCATTCCTGCCGTAAATCGTTCCACTTCGACCCTGTGTACTTGGAGATCTTTTACGTAAAGATCTCAAGAATAAAATCCTTAAAACTGATTGATGGCATGATAGACTCCAAAATGTCAAATCACGAACTATTGTGTCAGGAAGCATTAATTAAACTGCCTGCTTATAGATTGACGGAATGACACCTATGAAAGGACATGCCGCCCAAGATTCAAAGCCACGTGCTTAACATCTAACGGTTCTTCTCTTACCTCATTTCACTATAAATACTCAACTTATGCTATGGCAAAAGGACGGTTTGGGAGAAGAGAAAATAACATAGGTTCTTTGTATTTTCCATGTACACACACATTTATCTCGATAGTCACTTCCGATGATCATCACCACTACCGAATATCCTCATTTCTATTTACGAATTTACTAACTTAACCGTCGGAGTGCTCACATCTGCTTCCATTCCCACTGGAAAAAGGCAACGAGCAACTAACGGTGTGTTACCACGTGCAAGAAGGAGCTTACATGAAAATTATATCCTATTGACCACATGTTTGAGTCATTTTTCGAGGTCAACAGATTGACATCATCTATTGAAAATTGTTACAATAACCACGAGCATCCCCGTAAAGAAAAAGCTTACCAAAATGTTCACTTGGCCTCCCCCTTTGTAAAAGGAGTTTCTCTTGAGTAAAGAACAAACTGAGGCCCCAAAGAAGAAATTCGGAGTTTCATTAATTACTTCTTGGAAGAAAGAGTTTGCATGCCCAAAATAATGACTTAGGCAATGAAGATGTGAATCCGAGATAGTAATGGAGGTCTCTGAAGAAGAGATCCTTCGAACCAATGTGACACACCAAATGTCTCACCACCACTATTATAAAGGTGGAAGAATTGCTGCATGGTTAACTACTGAGGTGGCTCAGATGGCTATCAACATGAGAAGCATTGCAGCCCAAAATGCAGCTATGCATGAAGGAGTTCATGCAGGTCCAAAATCAAAGAGGCTTCCAAGTGCCTCAAGGTATCCCACAATCAGCCTATAACCAATGCCAGGCAGAAGTAAGGCAGAGCCAAAGGACCCATTCACATCGGCATAGAAAAGAGGCCGTCGTTGAAAGGAAGTGGGGATACATGTCTCTTCCAACTACACTTTCAGGTACCCTGCCAATGATGCTCAGGTCAGAGGGGACAACTTGATCCCAAACTATGAAAAGTAGCCTCAAAGGTTCGTAAGTGTGTTCGATTGGATTGGACAGAGGCCTATAAATATGAAGCAAGTCGCCCATCAAACAGCTTGACCACAAGAGCAAGTACAAATCCAAATAGCCCGGGCTCCTTCACCTTGGAGCAGGCGAGAGAGGCGAAACCTGATGAACAAGGAAAATCAAGGAGAGTAGTTCCAACCCTCACCTCGTTACTTAGCAGATAAAAATGAGTCTGATAGACCATGTAGGTCCTATGAGCTCGACAACGATGATGACAATCTCCTATTCTCCAAAGAACTTTGCAGTTTTCCCATGCCTCATAATTTCGTGTGCCCTGAAATTCCTAAGTATGAGGAAAAAGGCAACCTTGAAAAATACCTCAATAAATATGAAACACAGATGAGTCTCAAAGGCACATCACTAGCTTTAAAATGTAGAGCCTTTCACTTAACCCTGGGTGGAGCAGTCGAAGTGTAGTATGGTAGGTTGACACTGTTTAGAATCAGGAGCTGGCTTGACCTCAAGAAGGCATTCTTGAACCAATTTTGCCTAAAAAAGAGGGAGAGGCACTGATCCAGCACCTCCAAGAAATGATGCAAGCAACGGGAGAAACACTGAAGAATTACCTAGCTTGTTTCACTGATGAGTTAACTTATCGCGAGCAAGTTATGGACAAAGAACCCTTCTCAACTCTAAAAAGAGGACTAAACATGAACACGCTATTTTGGAGAGACGTCCGAAGTAAAAACAGGGCAACACAGGGACGATGAAAGTTGAGATTGTCAATGAAAAGATGATCGATCATCGAAACAGGGTAGCACAGGGACTCCCCCCCCCCCCCCCCCGCCCCTCCACCCAGGGCAGATGGGGAGGGGCCTACGTCACATTTGGTAAACCAGTAATGGACTTAAGCCAGGCACATTGTAGTTCCCCCTTCGGGACAGGTGTTGGCGACGTCGACTCTAGATGTTGTACCTACATTAGCTTACGAAAATGGTGGGCCTAGTGCAACGCTGGAGTCGAAACATCTAGAAGATCTTCTAACCCAAGGTATAGATAAAGGGACAGAAGACTTAGAAATAGGCCCCATAAGGAGGTACGACATATTGAACTTTCCACCGTTTCTATGGTCATGGCATGAACGAATGTTTAGAAGTCCCCCGATCCACTAAAGAAGCAATCCCCGCAATAAAGGATGGAGGGTCGTCTTCAAGATAGAGCTCCAAGGTAGAACTCGCTTAGGAGAGGTGAGACGAGGTAACATTCACCATGACATGGCATAAGTGATGATTGGGATAGACTTAGGAGTGGACAGCAACCCAATAGGGATCCTCCCGTTGCATCTGAGAATACGCCCATTCGAGAGATCGACACTATTATTGGAAAACCGCTTATAGGAAGCATATCTCAAAATGCACAAAAGATTTATACTAGAGAAGCTAAGGACCCGTCCATGGCTAGCTATATAGTGAACCGGCCCAAAGAGTGACACCTGTAAAGGACATTCCATTCACTCAGGAAAAAATGACGGGCGTACACTATCCTCACTGCGACGCATTAGTAGTAAGAGGCACAGTGGCTCGAAATGAACTGAAGCGCATGCTTTTAGACAACAGTAGTTTGGTGAATATTTTGTTTGGTTTCGCCTATCATAAGATGGTGGTGGATCACGAACTTACTCTTATGACTTCCCTTCTATATGGATTCATTGGAAATGCCACCCCGGCTATCGAAATGGGGATGCCACCTCTTGTAGCTCACCAATTTATGGAATTCTTGGTAGTCAACCATCGGTCTGCATACCATGGAGTATTAGGGAGGTCACCCTTAAAAGAGTTGTAGGTCATGACCTACATTCATCATTTGTGCAAGAAGTTCCCTATCGAGTAGGGAATAGCTACTGTCCAGAGTGATCAGATGGGGTTGAGGGAATGTTATCTCAACTCTCTGAGAAAGTTCGGACCTCGGGGAGTTAACATGGTTCTTTTTTATATCGAAATGGTCGATGCCCCTGAAGAATGATGGACCTCTGCGCAAGGAAAAGATGTCAAGATGGTAGAAGATCTTGGAAACAACATTTATGAAGAGGTAGTTTTGGACAAGTTAGACCCCCCGAATCATTGAGTTAGAATTGCAAACTACCCCAATAGAGGAGCTAGAGAGTTTTCTTGTGGACCCTCAAAATACCACTAAAACTCTGCAAATAGGAAGAAATTTGAAAGATGAAGTATGAGGAGCTGATGAATTTCTTGCGCAAGAAATCAAACATCTTCACATGGAAACATGAGGGTATGATAGGAATATACCCAAAGGTTAGCTGCCACCGCCTTAGGGTTGATCCAAACCAAACCCTGTACAGGCATAAGAGAGGGCGTTCAATGCAAATAGGTATGAGGCTTTGAAGGAACATAATGAGAAATTAATAAGCAATGGTTTTATTAGGGAGGCTACCTATCCAAAGTGGATATCCAATCCTGTGTTGGTAAAGAAACATAATGGCAAATGGAGAATATGCATCGACTTTTCCAACCTCAACCAAGCCCGCCCAAAGGGTAATTTTCAGCTTTCTCGAATAGACCAATTAGTAGATTCAACTGCAGGGCACGACCTACTAAGTTTCATGGATGCTTACTCAGGATATAACCAGATTCCCATGCACCTGGTGGACAAACACAACACCTCTTTTATTATAGATAGGGGTTGTATTGTTATAGGATGATGCCTTTCGGACTGAAGAATGCTGGAGCCACCTACCAAAGGTTGGTGAATAAGATGTTCACTGACTATATTGGTAGGACAATGGAGGTTTATGTGGATGACATGTTGGTAAAAATCCTCCAAGCAAAGGATCATGTAAAGCATTTAGATGCTGCATTCCAAATTATGAGAAGATATAAGTTAAGGTTAAATCCACTCAAATGCGCATTTGGTGTAGCTTCCGGTAAATTCCTCAAGTACATTGTGAATCAGAGAGAAATTGAGAATCCAGAAAAATTCAAGGCTTTTAATGAAATGAGATCGCCACAGAGGCCTAAGGAGGTATAAAAACTTACTGGCAGAGTAGCGACACTCAATCGCTTTATTTCCCAGGCCAGAGATAAGTGCCTTCCCTTGTTTAAGATTCTCCAAATGGGAAAAAGGTTTATGTGGACATTAGAGTGTAAAGAAGCATTCCAGGCACTGAAAATTCACCTCATATACAAACCTAAGGCAGGCAAGCCTTGTTACTCTAACTAGCTGTATTCGATGACGTGTCAGTTTGGTTCTTATAAGGGAAGAAAACACAAACCGACTTCACATTTATTAAATAAGCAAGGCCTTACTACCTGCAAAATGCATTACCAGGACATGTAAAAGCTCACCCTCTCCTTGATTACTGCATCTCAAAAGTTAAGACCATAGTTCCAAGATCTTAGCATTAATGTGTTGACGAACTTCACACTTAAGCAAGTCCTTCAGAAGTCGGACACCTTAGAAATGTTGTTAAAATGGGTAGTTGAGCTCAGTAATTTTGATATAATGTACAAATCAATTACCTCGATTGAGGGTTGGGCTCTCGTATACTTTGTAGCTGAATTTACTTGAGCTCCTGAAATGGAAGTAAATATGGAACCAGGGGAACCTTTCACCTGGAATCTTTTTGTTGACAGATCGTCGGAGGAAGCTGGTTCGGGAGCCGGAGTAGTGTTGGAAAGCCCCAAAGGTCATAGGCTCAATTGCGTTGTGAGGTTCAGGTTCAAGGCATCAAACAATGCGGTTGAATATGAGGCATTCCTAGTCGACCTCTGCTTAGCAAAGGAAATGCAATTAATAAGGTTACTTATCAGTAATGACTCGCAATTGGTGGTGAGCCAAGTCAATGGCAACTTTTCGGCTAGAGACAAAAGCATGGCGGCATACCTCAAATTGGTCATAACTTCCTCCCCAACTCTGAGAGATTAGAATTACAAATCCTCAATCTTGAGAACACCTACGCCGATGCTCTAGAGAAGTTGGCTAGCAAAAAGGATTTCGAACTTCTCAAAGTGGTTCTTGTAGAACCCTCAATCATGGGAGGAAAGGAAGTGATGTAGATCAAGGGCCCCCAGGATGGATGTAGCCTATTATCCCTTTCCTTAGATAACAGACTCTACCTAGCGATAAATTTGAAGCTCACGAGCTTAGGAGAAGGGCGACTCATTTTTTTATAAAAGACGATGTGTTGTATAAACAGAGTTTCTCGTTCCCTCTCTTTAGGTGCACAAGGGAGAAGAAGCGAACTATATCCTAAGTAAAATCCATGAAAGAGTCTATAACAATCATCCAGGAGGACCAGTACTGGTACACAAGGTGCTTAGGCAAGGGTACTACTGGCCCACCCTAAAAAGGGACTCGATACAGTTTGTGCGTAAGTGTAACAAGTGCCAGCACTTCTTGAATGTGCAAAGGTAGCCATCACAAGAGCTTACGGTAATATCAAGCTGGTATCCATTCGCCAAATGGGGGGTTGATTTCATAGGACCATTGCCGAATGGGAGGGAAAATGCTTGCTTTGCCATAGTTACGATCGATTACTTTGCAAAATCGGTCGAAGTGGAGTCCTTGTCAAAGATAACTGAGGTGAACATTTCCAAGTTTCTTAGGAAGAATATCATATGCAAGTTCGGCATTTCCCATTCTATCATGTCAGATAATAGCAAACAGTTTGATAATGGGAAGTTTGGGGATCTGTGTAACGAGCTTGGAATTAAGAAACATTTCTCAGCACCTCGTCATCCCCATGCTAATAGATAGGTCGAAACGGTCAACAAAACCATTAAACACACCCTCAAAAGGAAACTGGATGTTTCAAAGAGGGCCTCAGTTGATGAACTTTCCCAAGTTCTATGGGCCATACGCACTACTAGTAGAACTTCAATTGGAGAAACTCCATTTTTCATGACTTACGGAGCTAAGGCTATGAGCCCAAAAGAGGTTAGAGTACCTTCGACTCGTCGCATCCACTTTAATGAAATGACTAATGATGAACTAATGAGGTACAAGCTTGAATTCCTTGAAGAAAATAGGGAAGATTCTCAAGTTAAGCTCGCCATATACCAATGCAAGATGGCTCACTACTACAATGCTAGAGTAAAGAAAATGACCTTTCGCATAGGTGATTTAGTACAATGAAAAATTTTCCTATCCTCGAAGTAGCCAGGAACAGGAACATTGGGGCCTAGTTGGGAAGGCACATATCACGTTACCGGGGGAGGTGCGCCCAAGTACCTATAGGAATGAAAGATTGGAGGAAAATTGATGCCTCACCCTTGGAACATTAAGCATCTGAGAAGATATTACCAGTAGAGAAACTTTCAAAACAAAGTGTAACTTTGGCCATATAAATAGTTTTGTTAATGGAATGAATTAGTTTTCACTTCTCTATTTTTCCCGGCATGATGCCTCCCACGGGGCCACCTCTATCGAGAATGTCTACTTCATTTTGAGAGGCGGGTGATGCCACCACTGGGGTCGCTTCATTTGCCCTTCGAAATTAATGCTCTCCACGGATGTACCATCCACCATGGAAAACGCCCTTGAAGAGGTTTGTGATGCCTCCCACGGGGCTACCTCTGTCAAGGATGTCCACTTCCTTAGGAGAGACCCCCACAGGATCGCTTCGTTTGCCCTTCGAAAGTAATGCTCTCTACGAAGGCACTATCCACGGTAGAGAATGCCCTTGAAGAGGTGTCCAATACCTTTCATGGCGTTGCACTGTCAAGGATGACTACTTCGTTATGAGAGGCACATGACGCCACCATTGAGGTCGCCTCATTTTTCCCTTTGAAAGTGATACTCTCCACGGATGCACTATTCACCGTAGAAAAGACCCTTGAAGAAGTGCTGATGCCTCTCACGGGGCCACCTCTGTCAAGGATGTCCCCCTGTTCATACATTTAAACAAGGTATTTACACTTGTCCATTTGTTTAGGCGAGGTGTTCACACTTAAATTCCATTCGCTTAAGCAAGGGGTTTACACTTAAATTTCATTCGTTTAAGAGAGGTGTTCACATTTGTTCATACATTTGAGCGAGGTGTCTACACTTGTTCATTTGTTTGGGAGAGGTGTTTGCACATTTCATTTGTTAGAACGAAGTGCTTATATGTTTCGTTCATTTGAAGTAAGGTAATTACACAAGTTTCAGTTGTTAAGAAAAAGATGTGTCTATGTTCATTAAAATTCATTATGGCCGAAGCCATTACATGATCAAAGATCTAAAACTACGATGGCCTCACCCCCTATTTCCCCTTGAGGGACTTCTTCTTCTTTGGCTTAGACTTCAGGACGACTTCCAGTAGGTCCACTGAACTCATCCTCAAAGAAGCCAATGTCTAGTTGTGGATAAACTTCCCTCAGGCGAGCAAGCATCTGCTGGGCACTCCATGAAGCCCAATAGTTGGCGAAGTCATCATACCCATTCGTTTGATCGAAGTTGTCGATGTAGTTCTTCATTGACACCTCGCCTACTGTCTTCGCTTTAGCCTTCAGAGATTCTATCTCCTCCTTTTGGGCTTCAGTTAACATCATCAACTCAGCTTTATCCCTGTTAGCCCCCTCCAATGCCTCAGAGGGGATCCGTTGATGTTCATTAGATTGGTCAATCCGCTTAGTCGAGGCTGCCACTTGAGAAATGGACTCATGAAGTTCATTCTTCGATTGGTTTACTTGTATTTCAACAGCCTCCAATTTTACCTCCGCCCCAGTTCTTTCCATTTCAGCCTCTTCCGCCTCACTTTTTGCCTTTCTGGCCTCTTCTTCCCATTTCTCTAAGGCCTCTGACCTTTGGCTCAATTCCTCATTTCATTGGCGAAGACTCCGAATCAAATCTTTTGTCCCAGTGCTATTACTCAGCGCGCTGGCCACACAATCATTGTTGGCAGCCAGTAAATCCTCATCCTCACAAGAGGCGACGTAATCTTATCATTCCTCAGTCCATAATTTATTGTGAACCCCGTGTAGCAGAGGCTGTTTCGAGAGGTAACATCTCCAGGACTACATCGGGAGCTTATCTTCCTTGCTCCCAAGGAAGTCAGATACCTTGTTACGATTAAGGGAATTTGCAAGTTTCTTTGACCTTTTCCAAAGCAATTTTACTGGTTGGCCGGTAAGATGTGACAGGCAATTTTCTTCATCACCACGCCAACGGCACCTCGGAGGTAGTTTCCTTAGCCACCCAATAGGGATAATAGGAGGTGGGGTGGTTTATCCATGGTTGCAATCGAGGATGATGCCCCATATGGGCCTAGCTTTCTCTTCTTATTGGCGAATTCCACCGCCTCTTCCTCTATAGGTGACTACCTTTTGCTCAGAAGGTTCAATTTTTCCGCCTGCTTCTTATACGCAGTTGAACTAGTCTTCAAGGCCCTTACCTCAGCCAAGCTTCAGCATGTTATGGTAACATTCGGTCTCAATGGTTTCTTTTTCAGAAAACTGTCTATAAAAATAGTGTTAATACGTTCGAGTAGGCTATTAGATGGAACTGAAAGTGCAGATAACTCACCCTGGGATGCCATCAGTCCGTTTAGGCTAAATTGTGTGTTCTTGTCTATCAGCTCGTTGTAGCTCCAGTCTTATGGTGGTTGCTGATAGATGTAGCTAATAATATCCCATTGCTCAGTAGAAATCTCACACATCATCAACAAGCCTACAAACAAAGGAAGTATTAAGCGATAAGAACCCATTGTTAAGTTCAGACAGTTAGGTAGAAGAACTTACTGGCAGAAGAGTAGGCAGTTGTAACTGTAAGAGGGGCCATATGGTCATCTTCCCTTGTGTCCCCCCCAGACACTACCCTTTAAATGTAAATTGTAAGTTGCTATTATTATACATTACTTCACAAATCTTATTCAGTTTTTTTAGAGTTAAAAGAGTGTGAAGATATTCTACAAAATGTAAATATTCCATCCAAAAGTTTTCTTTTAATTCAAAATGACCAATATGTAGTATCAGAACAAGTGATTACTAAGATTCGTGGAAGAACATCCACTTTGAATTCTAAAGAGAAGGTAAGACTAAACCAATCCATAATGATCTATCGGAAAATGTAATATTTTTATTATTTGACCAACCATCAAGAGAAGCAAATACGAAAGTGACAACCGCGATACTATTAGAAAGTACGGTTTCAATATTTTTCATACGCAATCCTTTGCATAGACTTTGTGGCAGGTGGGCAGGCGGGCGGACCCTAAGATGGAATAGACCAGCTAAATACTTGAAATATTACTTTTTTTTAATTTTTCGTTTCCATATAATTATTTTCTGTGTAATTATCTATAGTTTTTTTTCTTTTATTTCTAAATTTGTAATTTTATATTATATTTCTCCTAATGTTTTATATATTTTATTTATTTTATTATCTTTATTAATAATTCTATCTTCTAATCTTTCTATAATTCTCTATAGTCTTTATTTTATTATAAACTTGCTTGTTTAATTCCTAAGCAATTATTACATTGTATTTTATAAACAACTTTCACATTGATTTTTATTTTTATGTCTTGAATATATTTTACATAACTACATCTATCCATTATTAACCATTGTCCTCTAATCTATTTATGTATACATTCTTGTTTTGTATTCATCATTTTTATATCACGAATTGAAAATTATAATTCTTCTAAAATATTATTACTACTATCTTCGGAACTATTTATTTCTAAATTGTCTAATTCTTCATCTATATAAGTACTATATACTGAACTAAAAATTTCATTATCATGTAATTATATAATATTACATTGTATTTGTTCAATTATCATAGATTTATTTACAATTTTTATTTTTATTAGAACATTTATTAGCAAAATGTCTAGAATCTCCACAAATATAACATTTATAGTCTTTTCTACGTTATGAATTTTTAACATATCTATTATATTTTGATCATTCATATTTTACTATTTGCCATACTTGATCTAATATTATATTTTTTCCTAATATTGTATTTTATATTTAAATATTTACTTTCTATATGAAATTTCTTCTTTCTTCTATAATCATGTGTGTGGTGTATATAAGTTAGAACAAAAAAAATATTTAATTTCTTTATTTTTTCTAGATACTTCTTCGATACAATATTTTAAGTTTATTAGTTATAAATTTTATAGAAGCACTAGTAGATCTTTTTATTCCACTGATTCTACATTTATTTCTTCTACATCCATTTTTATAGATACATTATTATATGCTTTGATAAGTGCATTTTATGTATCTATCTATGTTTCTATTCTTATTCAATTATATGTGAATTGAGCAGTGATCAATTTAATTTGTGTAAATTATGTTAATTGTTGGAAAATTTCCTACATGGATACAATTGGTGTAAAAACATGGGTATTAATTGGAGCTTATTCAAAGCAAGTGACAGCTATATGGGTTGCAATCAATCAATTGGAAGTAGTAATTGAACAATCAAAGGAAACTCATAAGTTTTAAGATTTTAGATTCGACAATTGGAAAAATTGGAGACTAAATTACAAACTTCTGAAACTTTCATTGGATCAATAGTTTACGATTTTAGAATGGCGAGGAGCAAATTATAAGGATTTCAAAATGAAGGACTTATGTTGCAATTAAGGAAGGAAATGGACTTAATAACAGAAATTTTCGGGAACTAATTGAATAAGAGGATTAATTCAAGAACTTAAGCTATAAATATCATGTTTTCCTATTTTAAACAGAATTCTTCTTGGAATGCAATTTGACCAATATTTTTACCTCATTCTTGAATCTATAATTACTGACTTTTTGTAAGGATTTTTTAATCAAACATGTGGGCTTATATGTGAAATATTGTGTATTAAATTAAAGGCTATCAATTTCGGTTAAGCCCATTTAAAGCGATCTAATAAGGTTTCGATATTTTGGGTTTTGAATCATCTAATTAAAGTATGGGCTTATATGTGTAAAGACCGGACCTATTCCTAATTCCATGATGGGCCGAATTAGGTCAATGGGCAATTATTATAAATATACGGTTATGGTCCCCGGATCACATGTTCTGTTCATTCTATTCTGACCCCCATCTTCAGAGAGAAATTAAGGAATGACGTGTTGATCTGGAAGACTAAAACCGTATGACTTATTTATTACGATAATCATGTCTAATCCAGGTAGCTTCCGCTTTTGGTTAATTAGTTCTTAATGATCCAACATGAACGATCTTATGACGGTAAATATTATTATTTTATCCAACAAGTGGTATCAGAGCATCTTCATGTTGAATCATTGAGAATCGAAACTTTAATTTTGTTTTTGTAATAATTTCATTATTTTCGAATTTAACAATTCCGAATTTAGTTTGTTAAATTTGAAAATTATTCGGTCAACATCCCGGATTTTCAGTATAAAAAAAAAAAAAATTATTGGTGGCACGCCGATCGCCGATTTCTGACGGCCGGTAGCTGTAAGCAAGAACGCTCTTTCTGAAATAGCAACGCTCGCTTCTTGCGAGACGATAACGTCTACAATCCGGCGTGATGTTCGATAAGTTGCATGATATATGAATATAATAATCATTTAATCATGCATCCTTACATATTGTCTTCATAAATAAGCAAATCGATGATCAAATGATCTAATTAAAGTTCTGATGAGCTTTTGTGACCATCATGTAAACATATAATCTCTTAAAGTTTCGATGAACCTCAGCGATCATGAGTTAAACATATACTCTGTTGGAAATAATATTGAATGAAAATCAGATTAGTTTCTTCAGTTTCTTCTACTTCCGTTTCAGCCATTCCTCTAAATCAGTTTCACCCGATTTGTTTCTTTTCAGTTTCATCCGTTTTTCTCTTCAATGCTATAACTCCCCATTCAAGGCATTAATGAGTTGGCTCCTCCTCTATGAGTATAAATAGGAGAGCTCTTGGTTGGAAGGAAACATAACATACAGCAAACACAACAAGGAAAATAGTTTCCTCATTCATTTCTTTCCAGCAGCCTCCGGGTTGTTTTCTCTTCTTCCCTTTGCTAAGTTCTTTGAGAGAAAAATACAGCTAGTTCGTAGGCAGTTAACGTAGTGCGGCGGTTAACGTAGTGCAGCGGGAACCGACAACCGATTGTATTCTCGGAATCGAACACTGATCAAAATCTCGTGCACTTCGGTGAGGCGGCGAATTGGATTTAAGGAAACCGTGTAAACACGGGCATTCGGTTTGATTTGATTTGATTCTCCAATATTTATCCCACAAGCTTAAATCAAATTCATTTCAGGGGGAAAAATTGTTTACTGTTGTTTTTTCTTCTTCTTTGGTTGCTGGTTACTGTTTTTTTCTTTTTCTCCCCACTTCAGTGTGCTTGCTGTTTACATAATCTATTTAATTAATTATGTGCGGTAAGTTTATTCGTAATGAATCAGTAAGGTCAAAGGAAAAAAAAATTGAGTTTTTCTCTGCCTGCGTATTTTAGTAGTTTGCATGGTTTCTTATATGGTTTTGCATGATTTTATCTACTAACATGGTTTTAAAATCATTTTGTCATGATTAATTCCAATAATTGGTAATGATTGTCGACTTATTTTATAATTATTGTGATGATTGCTTATGATTATCTCATCATTATAATATAATTGTTTACTTTTTCTTTCAATGATTATTTTAATCATTGGTTAATGATTTTCTAATTCAATTTTTCAATAACCGATAAGTTATTAATAATTTGTCAAAATTAATATGTTTTGCAGTTTCGAAATTTTTTTTGAACAGATAATTCAGCTATTTAATTATTTTTTTATATACAACTTATTCTAAATTATTTGTTGCTTGTTCTCTAGTTAGTGGCATCACATAGAAATGACGATGTGAACAATGGAAGCAACACTGTTGGGACCGCTGTTAATCCTGTGGAACCCCCGACTGGCGTTCCTCCCGTTGATGGGATAATTGGTGGCGGGATTCCTCATGTTGGAGTGAACCTCACTTTGCCTACGGCTGCGGCTTCGGAAATCCAATTTAGCACAATACCTTTGCCAGTACCTAGGGCTGTGGCCTCGGTACCTTTGCCATCGTTTTCGGCACCATTTTTGGTGAATCATGCAATTCGACTGGATAAGTTAGTCGGTACTAATTTTAAGACATGGTAAAATAAGATGATTTTTTATCTTACTACTTTGGGCCTTGCACGTTTCCTCACCGAGGTTGCCCCCGTCGTGGCTGAAAACGACACTGATATGCATAAGCGTGTGGCTTAGGATGTAGGAAGAGTGCTGATTTTTTATGTCGCAACTATGTCTTGGATGGACTACAGAATTCTCTGTATCACATGTATGTGGTAAAGAATGCTGGGTCTAAGAAATTCTTGGTCAGTCGGTACATGGACTTCGAAATGGTTTATTCACGTTCAGTGGTGAGCCAAGTGCAGGAGTATCAAGTTCTCTTGCAAGAAATGCATGTTGTGGGTCTGACTATATCAAAATCTCTACAGGTGGCTACTGTTATTCACAAGCTACCTTCTCAGTGGAAGGCTTTTAAAAGCTATTTGCAGCATAAGAGGAAAGAAATGTCTTTCGAGGATTTAATTATCAAGCTGCGCATTGAGGAGGATAACAAAAAAGCTAAACGTAAGTCAGTGAATTCTTACTCTGAACGTAAGTTGAAGGCCTCGCCACCGCCACAGATCAGTCTCCTTCTCCCTCGTCCACTGATCTGTATGGCCACATTACTAAGTTTATACAGGGTCAATATGCCAGATTATCATTTGAGTTGGGCGCGATGCGCCGAGAGTTGGGACGACAGGTCGACGATCAGTATGCCAGACTGTTGGAGGATATGGGCGAGATGCGACGAGGGCTCAGGGGACAGATCGATGATGTATATAATGATGTATTCATTCTACATCGCCACATGGTAGATCTATAGCACGAGATAGGAAACATTCAGACTAAGATCAGTACGTTACGGAGCGACGTAGCAGCCCTACGAGGGACTGACAGTTATCGGGATGGAGGGGGTGACGGTGGAACGAGACAGATGGGGTATGATGATCTGTCGTGGCCAGGGGGAGATTACGACTTATTTTTTGATGGGGTACCGAAGGAGGGGATACCGACGGAGGTGGAGGGGGGAAATGGCGTAGGTGGATGACGTAGTTTTTGTATCGGATGAGACTACCAAGCTGAGGAAGGGTACTAAACGTGTTGTTGATGTGACACCACTGGTGGTTGGTAAGAGATCGAGATTGCCGTCATAGTACATCGTTTCCCCCTTCACGGCTGAGGCGAAGAGACGGACGTTCTTGGACGAGGATGTTCCCCAATCTCTTCCGCGAGGTTGACGGCAGAAGGCGTTCTATGAATGGTTTCCTTCAACATGAGTAAGTATTTTATGATTTTCCTAAAGTACATACGAGATCATCTATGTTTTTTGTAACAATTCACTATTTTCATTTTTGTAGGGACAACTATAAGATAAGGACGATGACCATCTCGACCGTGAAGAAATGGTTCGACAATGTACTGACGAGGGGTGCTTGGCTCGCCGATGATGTAAGTGTATTCTCATTGTTATTTGTTGTTTTATTTAATTATTTGTTATTTTATTTAATTTAACGACCATCTATTCTTTATTGGTGTTAGCACATTGACTTGGCTATGGAACTGTTGCACAATAGAGCTCGTAGACACCCGAAATCTTTTGACATTCCTGGCCGAGTCATCCTTAGCTCTGGGTTAGCACGTGCCCTTGATATTAAGCACATCACACTCCTACTCCAGGGAAATGGATATGTGGTGCCCGAATACATGTTGGAGTGGGTCATTGGGCTAGAGCCGACATACGGGAACTCACACTACTTTGCAGTTGAGATCGTATTCGCGGATTCGACTATATATGTGTACGACTCCGACCATAGCTGTTTGACCCAAGGGCAACTAGAGCAAATATTGGAACCGATAAGTGTGATCATTCTCATGATGGCTAGACATGCGGATATTGAAGTAAATGACAGATTAGTCATTATACGGGACACGACGACGGCGAGACAAGGAACGTCGTAAGAATTTACAAGTTTTTAATTTGAAAATTTAATTTTTAGCTATATGTTATCGAACTAATATATTTTTATTTACTTGCAGGGGCAACTGTGAGATGTTTGCGATAACATATAGCTGATACAATAAATCAATAAATTAATTTTTGATAGACATGTGGATGTTGAAGTTAGCTTGTGATTTGTATGAATATAATTGTGATCCTTAGTACATTGTGTAATTATGTAATTAATATACACTATTTTATTTAACTGTTTATTTAATATTCCATTAATTATAATTAACTATTACATAAACGACAATTAATGTAAATAAATAATGTAAATAAATAATTTAATTAATCAATAAATATAAATGATGTAAATAAATTATTGAAATAAACATTTAAATAAATAATTTACATAAGGAATAAATATAAATAATGTAAATAAATAATTTAATTAATCAATAAATATAAATGATGTAAATAAATTATTGAAATAAACATTTAAATAAATAATTTACATAAGGAATAAATATAAATAATTTAAATAAATAATGTAAATTAATAATTTAATTAATCAATAAATATAAATGAAGTAAATAAATTATTGAAATAAACATTTAAATAAATAATTTACATAAAGAATAAATATAAATAATTTACATAAGCAATTTAATTATATTGAATATTTAATGACACTAAAAAAACATATTATTCAGTTATAAATATTAAACTATTAAATAATATTACACATCCGTTGAATTGTTATATAGAGGAATCTGACTTGTACAAAATTGACGAGTATACCATGTTGTGCCGCATCTGCCGCACTTACGAGGTAGGGGAAATTCTCCAGTGGATGGTATTCTAGACGTACATCTACGTCCCGGAGCACGTGGTCCGATTTCGGATGGCAACAAATTATTAAGTGGGAGAATATGGTCGGGAACTTCCCACTCGGCTTCATTTGGTAGGGGAAATATCGTTTCGGCATACGCCGCTCTCCAATAATCAATCGTGTAATAATAATTGCATAAGGTGTGTGGCGGAATTCCTCTATGCATAGCCACTACCACTACATGCGTACACGGAAACCTTTCCAATTGAAACTTTCTACACGTGCATATGTTATCATTTAAGTCCACAATGTATCCGATATTACGTCCACATCTCACAGAGAAGCGAAATTGATCCAGTGGTTCCACACATACCTTTCTCGCAACTTCTTCCTGAGCCGGAGTCAACACACTTGTGCAATTTTGTGATTCCTCACGTCAGTCATGAAACCATTGCTACAACTTGTTACGAATTTGTTCAATCATTGCGAGAATTGGTAACTCTCGATCCTTCTTGAATAACGCATTGAGTGACTCAACATTGTTCGACGTCATCATGTCCTGGAAAATGTGATCGTGTCTAATGTTCATTCCCCATCTCTGTTAGATAAAATCATGCAGCATGTGATTTACATTCTATTTCGACCATGAACTTTTCAAACTCTTCAAAATCGTACGCCTCTGCAGCTTTCCTAAACAATGCAATGATGCCACTGCCACGAAACTTCGTCTTTAAGTTGTCCTGTATATGGTACATACAATAACCGTGATGTGCCTCAAGAAAGACTTCCGCGATACCATTTATTATTGATTGCACCCGGTCAGTTACGAATGAAAGGTTCTCGACGTCTCCAATTACTTCCCTCAGTTTCGTGAAGAACCAACGCATCGCTAAATCATGCTCTCCATCGACTATGCCGAACGCAAGAGGGTAAATTTAGATGTTGGGATCTTGACACGTAGCAATAATCAACTTGGCTTCGTATCTAGGCTTAAGGGTTGTACCGTCAACTAGAATTACGGGTCGCATCGCGTTCCGAAATCTTAGAATGCACTGTCCAAGGGCCATGAAAAAATACTTGAAGCGATTCCCGTCCTCCGTATCAATATAAAATGTCGATCCAAGATTAGTTTTCTCCATGTTGTGACAATATCTAGCCAATTTAGCATAACTTTCCTCGGCTGAACCCATTAAGTCCTCCATGCGCATTCTTTGGCCTTCTAGGCTTTCTGATAGCTCATGACCACCCCTAATCTCGACGGACGTCGTTGATGATGTCCAAAGGTCTGTAGATCGTTCATGGGTCCCAAAACTTGTCTATTATTTGTCGACCAATGAACTATGCTCAGGTCTGCCTGTGATTTTGACGAATACCCACTTCGCAAGTATGTTCCCGTGCATACTTACGAATTACAAAGAACTCATTCGTGTCCATTTTTGTCGCTCGCAAACGCCAATGGCAATTGTTGTCAATGCAGATAATTGTGTATGTCGACTTGTGCACAGCTTCCTGCAAATCTTTCTTTATTTCGAATAGTTGCTTGACATATAAATCTTCATCATCAGGAACTGTAAGAGAACAATTAGAGGTACATGAACTCATCACAGCTTGTGAACCCGACCTATGTCTTCGATGGGATAAAGCAATCAAATCCTCATTCGTAAATTCATTTTCATTCTCGTTGTCATCAACTATCGAGGGAATTCTATGCGTAACGGTGAAACCATGATGATGAACAACTGTAGTGGGAATAACCCATCATCCTCACGAGCTATCTCCACTATGTTCCAAAAATCATTCACATTACGATCCCCTCCATCGAGATCTTCGTGTTCACTATCGAGGACTTTTTTTTTTACTGAAGTTACGTAAACAGGAGTAGTCATGCGAACTTCGTTCAATGCAATTAAAGTTTTGATGCCATTTTTAGAAGTAACCTTTGTAGGTGGAACTGGATGGATGTATGCTCGTTGTTGAATAGAAATCCCAATTCCATGTCGTACTGAGAGGGATCGATGTTGAGCACGTCATGTATCTCATTGTACATTTCTGCACACGATGTATTCCATGTCAATACAATTGAAATTGAGCCATATATATCACCTGTCCATTTCCAGACCCACATACCATTTCTATTCTCTTCAAATTCACCAAAGTAAAGAACCGGGATAGCAACCACATCTGCTGCATTAAAAAAATATTTTGTTATTAACGTGGAAAAAATTTACGTCGACGACCCGTACGTCCGGGCCATCGGGGTCCGGACGTCCGGGCAGTCCGAGCCAGGACGTGTCGGGGCCTGGACATCCGATCCCCGCACGAACATCCTGCCCGGACGTTCGGGTGGTCCGGGTAGTTTTTCTTCCATCACTGATCTGAAAATCTCATACAGATGAATTTTTTTCTTGTTTTTGTTAAAAAAATCGATTATAGGTCTATTTAAGATCATAAAATTTTCATATACATAAAATTTAAAGATTAAAATAATGTACTTAACCGAAACGAAATAAAAATACGTAAAAATATACTTACCGATTTCACTAATGGTTGTGAATAATATTTCTTTGTTGAGCGTTTGATAAATTTATCTATTTTCAAATTTGAAGTAGATGAAAATGAAATTATTTTTATATGTGATGGAGTAAATAGATAAAGAAAGTGAATTAGTTTCGAAATTTAAGTGAGAAGTGTTTGGAATTCTTTATACCTTAAAAACGGTATTATTGTCTTTTAAACAATACCATTTTTTGTAATTTGTATAACATTTTAAAGGTAATTTCGTCTTTTAAGCCTTGGAAGGCTATTGTGGTGAATGACAAAAAATTTTGGTTATTGTAGAAAAGTGAATGTTTGACAAAGGCATTTTGAAAAATACCCCGTGAAACTACACACCTGAATTGGCTGGAAATGATCAAATTCAACTTATCCGGTGGTTTTCAAATATAACTCCCTTTGAACTACAATAACTTAGGTCTACGAAATAACTTTTTCTCGATTCCAAAATGCGTTATTTAATACTAGCAATGAAACAAGCCCAATATTAAATGGGAAATTATTACTAAAAGAATACTTGGTTATTGGCACGAATAAAAATATTGCCGTCAAACTTATTTTCATATTAGTCTCTCAGCATCTTTCTATTAAAAAAATGTACCAGAATAAAATAAACGTAATTTTATTTTCATTCGCTACAATCCTCCCTATTTAAAATAATTTCGTTCTCGAAATTCAACTTACTTGATTAAAAAGATCTTAGTACTTAGCTAAAACATATGCTTCTCTCTCCCATATAGCCTCGTCTCTCCCATGTCTACCCCCTCTGAACTTTGACTAATGACACTTCTCGATTTCTCAAAATGTGTAGGTTCCTCTCTAAAACCATTACAGGTGCTTCTTCATAAGTCATATCATTCTGCACGTCCAACGATTGAACATTAACCATGTGAATTGGATCATGGACATACTTTCTCAACATGAAATACATCATACATTACCAATAGTTAGGCAGCAGTGCCAAACAATGTGCTATGTTTCCAACCTTTTCGAGGATCTCAAATGTGCCGATAAATCTCGATTTCAGTATCCCTTTTATCGGGGCAACCTTGAGAAATATTTTCTCTCCAACCTCAAATTCTATTTCTTTTCTTGTCTTATCTGTGTAACTTTTTGAGCGATCTTGAGCTATCTTAATCCTCATTCTGATCTTATCGATAGCATCCATGGTCTTCTCAATAAGTTCTGGACTCAAAATTCTCCTCTTGCCAACCCCTTGCCAACATATGGCGAACGACATCTTCAGCCATACAATACCTCGTACGCTGCCATGCCGATATTAGTTTGAAACTATTATTGTATGCAAACTCAACCAATGGCAAATGATTCTCCCATTTACGAACCAAGTCTAGTATACGTGCTTTCAACATATCTTCTAGTACTTGGATAGTTTGTTCTGACTATCCATCGATTTGAGGATGATATGCAATATTGAAAGACAACTTTGTTCTCATAGCTGTCTAAAGACTCTTCCAAAATTTTGAAGTGAATCTCGGGTCTTTGTCCGACACAACGGGCGTTGATACACCATAAAGTCGAATGATTTCTCAGACATATAATTGTGCAAACTGTTCCAGATTAAAGGTCATACAAACCGGTAGAAAATGGGTAGATTTTGTAAATCAGTCTACTATGACACAAATGGCATCATAATCGTTCGCCGACCTATGAGAACCTACTACAAAATCGGTCGAAATCTTTTTCGACTTCCATTCTAGTATCTCTATTGGATTTAATAGCCCTAATGACCTCTGATGTTCTACTTACACCTGTTGACAAACTACACACTTCAACACGAACAAAGTTATTCTTCTTTTCACATTCCTCCACCAAAAGGCATTACGTAAGTCTCTATACTTTTTTGTGGATCTTGGTGTACCGCATAAGGAGGGAAATGAGCCTCAGCCATGATCTCCTTTCGTAGTCCTTCATCGTTAGGTACAACAGTCGACCTTTAAACATAAGTGTCACTTCTTATCTCAAATCCCTTCATTTTCTCAATTCCAAATTGGCCATGATCTTTTCGAAGAGAGGGTCATCTTTTTTAGCTGCTATAATCATGTCCTTGAGAGTTGATTTTAGAACCAAACTTGTTAACTTACCTGACGCTCGAACTAGTAGAGTTAGCACTTTTATTCTCAAATTTTCAAAGTCCTTAATTAACTGGTTCTACTGTGTACATAGAACAGATAAATAACTCCGATTCTTCCGACTTAGAGCATCCACTTCTACATTAGCTTTACCTGGATGGTAATAGATGGTACAATCATAATCTTTTTCTAGCTCTAACCATCGTCGTTGTCTGGTATTTAATTTTTTCTGGGTAAAGAAGTACTTCAGGCTCTTGTGGTTATTATAAATTTCACACTTGCTTCCATACAAGTAATGACGCCAAATCTTGAAGTGTGAACCATTGCTGAAAACTCTAAATCATGCATCGGATAATTTTTCTCATACTGTTTTAATTGTTTTGATGCATAGAGCCTTCCACGTTGCATCAAAACACAACCCAAACCTAGCTTAGATACATCAATGTAGATAACAAATCCCTCTGATTCCACTGAAATTGCTAACACTGGAACGGATACTAGTCTATCATTCAATTCTTGAAAGCTCTGTTTACACTTTTTGGACCATACAAACCTGACACCCTTTCGAGTTAGTTGTGTCAAAGGACTCACTATCTTATAAAAGCCTTCTACAAATCATCGAAGTATCCATCTAAACCTAGAAAGCTACTCACGTCTTCAACATTCACAGGTCTTTGCCAGTTAATAACAACTTCAACCTTACTCGGATCTACCTCTATACCCTTGGCTGTCACAATGTGTCCCAAAAATCATATTCGATCTAGCCAAAATTTTCACTTCTTAAATTTCGAGTACAATTTTTCTTGACGTAAAGCTCCCAAAATTGTCCTCAAATGATTTTCATGCTACTGAGAATCTCTTGAATACACCAATATGTCATCAATAAACATAATAACAAACTTGCCCATGTACTGATAAAATACCCTATTCATCGAATCCAAAACTATTGCAGGGTCATTTGTAAGTCCAAATGGCATAACTATAAACTTATAATGTCCATAACGATTTCTAAATGTTGTCTTAGGTATATCACTCGGCTTGATATTTAGTTGATGGTACCTTGACCTCAAATCAATCTTTGAAAATACGGTTGCACCATTCAATTGATTAAATAAATCCTCAATTCATGGGAGAGAATACTTATTCTTGATAGTCAGCTTGTTCAACTCTCGATAATTAATACACATTCTCATTGCTTCATCCTTTTTCTTCACAAAAAGTACGGGAGCTCACCATGGAGACACGCTTGGTTTGATAAAATCTTTATTTAGAAGTTTCTCCAATTGTATCTTTAACTCATGTAGTTCTTTCGATGCCATCCAATATGGAACCTTAGACACCGATGCAGCTCCAAGTATCAGATTTGTTGTAAAGTCCACTTGTCTAATAATTTTAGCACCCAGTAGTTTATCTAGAAATACGATGGTGTATTCGTGCACAACAGACACTTTATCCAATGTTAACTCTTCTGATGGTATGTTAGCAAGACTAACAAGATATCCTCGACAAGTTTCCTTCATCAATAACCTCCACGCCTGCATATTCGAGATAAGGCAGGGGAGTGCCTTAATCATCTAACCATAAAACCTAAACTCTTCTTTTCGAGGACTTTTGAAGATCACCTCCTTCTCGAAACATAAAATTGTAGCTCTATTGCTACCTAACCAGTCCATACCCAAAATAATGTCAAAATTTTTTAATTCTATGACATGTAAATCTGCCTCAAGGATTAGCCCATCAAAATCTATTTGTACCGCATTGGTAATCTTATTTATATCAATGATTCCTCTTGATGACTTCTAGTAAACTGCTAGTTTTCTCACATGAAACATTGATCTTAGCCAGGCATGCTATAGATATAAATGAATGCATCACACTCGAATCAATAAGAACGTAAATAGGAATACTACAAACAAATAAAATACCTATAAAATCCTGGGCGGCTCATCACGTGTCATGGCAAAAATTCTCATCTTTTCTTTCTTCGCTTGTTCAGCATCCTTACCTGATGTTGCCCAACATCTAGAAGCATAGTGGCCGACTAGCCACACTTGTAACAAACATTCTTTCCAAACAAACATTCACCCCTATGAGATTTCTTACACTTAGGGCACATAGGAAAATGATTGTCTGATTGTCCGCTATAAGGCCTGTTATTCTGCTTCTTAAACTGTCCAAAGCTCTTATATTTACCCTGATCATGCCACTTATTTTTTCTAGTTTCGTTCTGCAGTCCCTGACTTCGAAGTTTGTAGCTGGAGAACGATACAATTTTGGCCTTCTTTACAATTTCTCAATAAGTGGTGAGTTTATGCGAACTCAATATCTACCCGATCTCGAGGCGCCGTCCCTTCTCAAAGTATTTTACTTTCATGAGCTCCATATTCACAATATGTGGGGCATAACACGATAATTCCTCAAACTTTCTCTAATAATTAGTGATATCCCTATCTTCTATACTAGTTATAAAAACTATGCCTCCTTATGGTCTTGAAGGGCTTGCAGAAAATATTTGTTAGTCAACTTCATCTTGAATTGGGTCCATGTCATATTACGTTGTTTTTCTTTTGTCCGTAAACATGATATAGATTCCCAACAATAGCGTGCTCATCTTACCAACATGAATTCTGTACATAGCACCCTCTGATTTGCTGGACAAGCTATGTGTCGAAAGATCTTCTCAATTGTGCGGAGTCATTCCTTTGCTCCCAAAGCATCATTGTCTCCATCGAAACTAGGGGGTGATATCGGAGAAACTACTCAATGATTGGCATAGTTGGACTAGGGTTGGTACTGGATCAATAGGTGGTATAGGGGTATCTTGTGTTGCGACGTGTGGCATTGTCGGTATATCTTGTCCTGTCGAAGCCGTTGGTGCTGCTAGAGTAGCTTGTGCCATTATAACATGTCTCATTTCTTCTACTGCTTGTTGCAGAACTTTAATTGCTCTCGCATGTAATATATGTGTCATTTTCCTTCATACAAAAATGGAATAGGTTTGTAATCTATAGGAAAGGTCACAGTAATCAATAAAATGGGAAACAAAAATTAGGAAATAATATATTTTATTATTGACTAAATCTTTTATGAGAAATACAATCTATGAAAGAAAGTCTAGTGCTAATTAGATGAAAAGCAAAAATTAAATCTTACTTGACATCAACATGATCTGAACCTAATAAAATCTACTAAAAATACATGCCACTACTCTTCCTTGCCATCATCGTCATTAATCCAACCTTCATGAGACCTAGGTTTCTTGGTAGGCTGCGACTCATTGTCTAAAATAGGTGGAGGTACATCTTCATGTATGTACATCTCAGTAGGTACTTTATCACCCTCGGGATATACAAGTGCATCATCTCAAACCTACTTTCATTGTGCAATCAGCTCTGTGTAGAAGGCCTCGTAGTCAATCTCTCGAGGCAAAGTGGGTAGAATAACTCACCACAAATAATTGTAAATTGATTCGACCAATCTCTAGTCATTCTTCTGGGAAGGTATCAATGAGGAGACGGGTTGCCCGACGACCAGTGATCATATGGCCTAGTTGCCTCACCTCCCTCCACCTTACTAACATCTCCATAATGTGTTGGTCGATATCATTCGTTGGATTCCACTGATACTATTCATATTACCTCACGATCTCGTATCGACGAAGCATCAATGAACACCTCTTCCTACATGTTCTCTTAATCTGTACAATTTGTGCCATATCAATTATATAAAGTCCAAATAGGTATATTTCTAATATATTTTTCGAGGACTAAAATAGACATTCATATTTTAGTCGTGTTCTTAAAATTCAAGAATATCTCAATCATATTCTCAAACTTGACTTCTTTAAACATTAATTCTCTTGATTTAAATATATACAATCACCCATAAACATTTCAAATATCGTAGCATAACATAAATTTCTCAAAACTTTCTTTATCTCAGAGTCGGCGATTTACTGCAATGGCAAGCATGATAGTAACTAAAACAATTTGTTTGACACACAATTTCTAAAATTTTGGAAATCGAGTTTATGTTTCGCAAGTCTACAGAAAGGTAAATCGTGCTCTGATACCAAACTCTAACACCGCGAACTCTAATAACTCAACGTGTTACCTAGCACGAGCTTTTTAACGTTAATCTCTAGAATACGAGATGAAAGAAAGTTTTTACATTAGAATTTATTTAATCAAACTGTATAATCGTAAGTCACCAAAAGCTTTAGATTACACCATAAGTCAATCAAATTTAGTGAAAATGTCTTACTCGTGATAGAAAGCTTGGTAACGGAGGACGTAAATCATCGTTTAGATCGAACCTCCACAATTATATCATTTGCACAATCTCTTACCTTTTATTTATTGCTTTCGTATTTGTGCATAATTACTTGATTGATTTATTCATTCATAACTTGTTTAATTTGGATACATTTCTCAAAAAAGTTTTGAAAACCAATTCACCCATCTTGGTTAGTTATTCTTGAACTATCAATTGGTTTCAGAGTGAGGTGCTTACTTTTAAAGATTTCACAATCTTGAGTAATGGCTAACCACAATCTTCAAAATATTGAGAAATATTCTACAAATTGTCCTCCATTTTTTGATGGCACAATTTATAATTATTGAAAAATTAGGATGATAATTTATGTTCAATCTATAGATTGTAATATTTGGAAAGTTATTGAATTTGTTCCTTATGTGCCTAAAAAGATTATTAAAGAGGATGGTAAATCGGATCAAATAATTTTTAAACTTAGAGTGGAATATGATGAGGAGGATAAAAAGAAAATTATCATTGGATTCTAAAGCCAAAAATATACTTTATTGTGCCTTAGATAAGAAATAATTTAATCGCATTAGCACATGTGATACAACATTTGAGATATGGCATGCTTTAGAAGTTGCACACTTCGACACTAGCAGAGTGAAAGAAACCAAGATTAATATTTTGGTTAAGGAATTTGAAAACTTTTTCATGAAACAAAATGAATCCATTGTCGATATGATTACTCACTTTACCGATATTGTTAATGCTTTAAAGGCTTTGATCGTAAATTTATTAATGGTGAGCTTGTAAGCAAAATACTCACTATCGAACGATTGAAGCTCATTAAGAATGTTGATAGAGAATGCACAAAGATTTCAATTCATATCCATTGAAAGATCTTTGGAACTTTGATGACTTATGGGCTCAACAACGACAAAACTAGGGAGAAAACGAGGAAAAACAAAAATGAAATGAGCCTTCTAAGCGCCAAATTGCTTTAAAACTGGCAATTGATGAAGGAATTACAAGTGAAAATATGAGTGATAACGAGCTCAATGATTTAGTTCTTCTTGTTATGAAATGGAGAAGTTTTAGCAATAATCGGAGATTTCAAAAGAAAAAGGATGAAGAAAGAAACAAGAAGATCATTTTTTATGATTGTGACAAACCCGGTCACAAGATAACCGAGTATCCAAACAAGAAAAGAGTTATTAAGAAAAATGCACTTCAAACGATATGGGATGAAAGTGACGATGAAGATCATGATGATAATGAAAGTCAAGAAAAAGTCGCCAACATGTGATTTATGGCGATTGAAGATAAGGTAAATCCTATTGAAAAATATTCATATGATGATTTATTTACTTCTTATGATGAGATTCTTGAGAAATTTGAAAAACTTGCATCGAATAACTCCATTCTCAAAAGGAAGCATTCTTTATAGAAAAATGAAGTCAAAAAATTTTAGAAACCAAAAGGATTTTGGAAAAGAAAAAATTAATTACCATTATTTGATGGAGTGAAATTCCTTCTTAAAAGAAAAGTCATAGATTTAACTAATATTGTTTACAAGTTCACTCATAAGAAAGATTTTGACTCTTGCTTGGTGAACAAAAATATATTTTTGATAAATGGGGAATTGGATTTAACCCTTCTTTCAAAAATTTATTTGTTAAAATTTCAAGTTCGTTTCCTTTAATCAATAAATGAGTGTTAAAGATTCTGGTTAGGTTTTCTAGGTCCAAGCAGATGGGTACAATTTTGAGTCTGAGCCCAATCTAAAGTACTTCATCTTTGATGCCTTGGAAATATATTCTTGAATCGTTTCGAATAAATCTATTTTTACTTCAAATTTGTTGTATTTTTTACTCTTCTGTATTATTTGGTTCGATTAATAGTATAATAGTGGTATCAGAGCCATTCGTTAGCAGTTTGGGTAGAACGAACCTTTTTTGTGTATGCTTACAGTGAATCTTGAGAAAACCGAGGGTTCAAAATCCTAGATCTGGTAAATCTGAAATGTATATGTGATTTCTTGGTGAACAATTCTCTGCGGTGACTCGATTTGGTGATATCTTTCAATATTGATCATTCTTGGTGTGATTTAATGATGGTCAAGTAAAACGACCACCACTCTGGTTTAAGTTCTCTAAATCTAATTGTTTTTTCTTTTCTAGAGTATTCTTTATTGATTTGTAAAATAACATGGATATGTGAATTTAACTGTTACTTGTTATTCCAAACGTTGAATTAATTGTAAAATGCTTGCTTCATTTCATGTTTCTTGGTTAATATTTTGATCTAATCTCTGTTTTAATATGTCGGTGATCCTATAATTAGGGGGTGTTTGTTTCTGATTTTGAGAATTGATTCTCAAATCAATTCTCATTTTCAACCACACATTTTTCAATAAAATAATATTTTCCATCACATCAATAATTTTTTCTTCTTTTTCAACCACACATTTCCCATCATATCACTATTCAAAATCAATTCTTCCCCCAAAAATCCCTACCAAACAAGCACTTAGCCTTATAACTCTGTGCTATCTGAGTTCTTTGTTACTTGTACTAAAACCTCTGCCTAGAGTAAGTTATCCGTTTTACACACATTTACGAACACTTCTGCACTTGCATATAATTTTTCCTTTTGTTGTGTGTATATTGTCTAAGTGTATAATTCAGCTCATATATTGTGATATTGTGCACTCACCTGTTATTGAAAAGAATCTTGGTTACTTTGTTTACATCTTAGAACTTCTGCCTTTACCTATCTATTATGATCAAAATTGTATCATTGAGAGCCCGTTTGGTACCGATTAAAATCCAATTAAAATTGAAAATATAGCCGTTATTGGACCCCACTCGTCTAATAAAAGTCAACAATAACGGCTAGTTTTTCAATTTTAATCTGATTTTAATCTCTACCAAACGGGCTCTGAATGTGCTTAGTTTGTTAGATGATATAACTATCTCTAGTTTTGAACTTGGGATTTTTAATGGAAATGGGAATTTCCTATATGCTAACAAAAGATGAGGTTTAGTTCAGCAAAAGGTCTCTAAGGTTATAGATTGAACTTATTCTGATACTATGACACCTAAACATACTGGTGAGGCTCATGAATTAGACTATACCTCCATAGGAAGGTAGGAAAATTAGATTCTACGAACCTTTTGTGGAAGAAATTAGAAGATGTGTATCTTGTCATGACCCTACCAACCAAACTGTTCTTGTTAGAAGGACTCTTTAGTTTCAGGATTGCTCCTTTAAAAGAGTTGGATGGTAATTTGGATGTCTTCAACTAGTTAGTTCAAGGTACCACAAATATAGGAAAGAAGGTTCCTGATGAGTATAAGGCAGTTATACTTCTAAATGCCATACCTGAAAAATACATAAAGGTAAAGAATGGCATAAAATATGGCAGGGATACTCTTACTCCTAAAATTGTAATTGATTCTTTAAGAAGTAAAAAATTGGAATTAAAATCTGAAAAGAATGGAGCTAACAGTTTTGAAATTAGGGGCAGGTCTCAGAGTAGGCAAAATGGGGTACAAGAATATCAAATTAAAGAGAATAATAACAATAAGAAAAAGTTTAAAATTTAAGATCTGAATCCAAATCAAGGAATAGAAAATGATATGGGGGTGGGAATACATGGCACTATATAAAAGATTAGTACAAGAAGAATGAACAAAAGGATAAGAAAGTAGATAATGGAAATGTAGTTGAATCTGCTGACCCAAATACAGTTGATATGTATTTGGTCACTAAGCCATCTAATCTAGAATAAGCAAATTATGCTGATAATAAACATCAGACCCAAGAATGGATCTTGGACTCTGGATGTAACTTTCATATTACATATAAAAGGCTCTGGTTCCAGAATTCTAAGAAGTTAACTAGCGGTGAAGTTGTGATGGGAAATAATATTGCCTGCAAGGTTAAAGAAATAGGTGATGTGACATTAAAATTTGAAAATGGTTACGTGTACACCCTAGAAAGAGTCGTGTTTGTACCTGAGATGAACGGAAACTTAATTTCTATGGGAGACCTAGATGATCTAGGGCTGTGTGGTAAGATTGGAGATGGCATGATGAAAGTGATAAAATGATCACTGGTCATCTTCTAGGGAGTCAAGAGAAATATAATTTATGTTAATATTTCAACATGTTGCTGAAACTTCTAGTGCTGAACCTAATTCCACCTTAAAGTAGAATAAAAAATTAGCCCATGTGAGTTAAAAAAAGTCTTAATATATTGTATAAAAAGGAGTTTTTGGAAAAGATTTAATTTCAAAAATCTCTTTTTGTGAACACTGCACACTTGGAAAACACCACAGACTACATTTCAATTCTAAAAAACACAAAACTACTTCTTTACGTGAACATGTTCATTCTGATTTATGGGGCCCTCCCTTCACTACTACATAAGGAGGGAACAAATATTTTGTCCTTAGTTGATTATTTTTCAATAAAGTTGCGGGTTTTCTTACTAAAACACAAACCTGAAACCTTTGAAAAGAATTGAAAAATATTGATTTATAAGCAAATGGACAGAAAGATTAAAGTTTTAAGAATTGATAACGGACTACAATTTTGTAATTCTAAGATTAACTAGTTTTATAACCTAAATAGTATATTGAGACATAAAACTGTCACATATAGACCCCAGCAGAATGGGCAGTAGAAAGAATGAATAGGACCCTACTTGATAAAGTTTGGTGTATGACGGTGAGATTAGAGGCTCCTAAGGTTCTATGGGACGAAACTGTAGTTACTGCAACGTATATTGTTAATAGGACACCATCTAGTGTTGTGGAAGGTAAAACTTTTGAAGACGAATGTGAAGTCCTAGGAATGGCTAATCAAGAGGGAGATGAATTGGTTATTTAAAACTTTTTTCGTAAAATTAATATAAATACAAGCAAGTACGAACCAAATAGATATATCCAAGTAGTAAGTGCAATAAGTAAGAGAGAGGGAGAGGATGCAAACGATATAATTATGGAGGTTTGATTTAAAGCAATTATCTACGTCCTCCATTACCGAGCTATCCGGCACGAGCAAGGTCTTTTCACTATGTTGATTGACCTATGGTGCAATCCAACCCTTTACAATGCTTCCGGTGATCTACAAACAATGAGCGCCTATCTTTATACAACATTGAGTTTTATGGGACCTCAACACAACCCACAAATTTAATAGAAGTGTGATTTTACAATTGAAACTTCTCTCTTAATAAATGATATAATCAAATTGAGTACCAAGAGAGAAATATGTAACATTTTAATATATAACAACGAAGAAGTTCAAGTGTTAGGTGAAAAAACTTTGATGAGTAAAGTAATTTTCAAAAGTTAATTCAATCACAAGTTTTTCAAAATAAATGATTTGATAAAGATGAATCAATGTAGCTTTGCTTAAGAATATCTCAAATAAATGCTCTTAAAATTGTTATATTGAATGTAAAGTGAAGTGGTATTTATAGCAGTCAAAACGTCAAAATTTCTAGTCAACCGGACGACCCCATCAGACGTTCGCCACTGAACCGGACGATTGAATTAGCCGTTGTACGTCAGAAATTAGAACTGTTAAAATTTTGAACTTGGGCTACCAGAAGTCTGCCAGCTTCACCGAACGTCTGCCAGGACAGAAAATCTCCTAATTTCTCTTTTCTTGATTATTTTTACAAGTGTAGGCTCTTGAGAAATATATTCACTTAACTTTTCAAAATGAGTGTCATTGGTAAAAGATTTAAAAATTGAGTGAAGATTTTTATCGCATCGAAAATAATTTTTATTTGAGCCTTTTTATGAAAATTTTATCTCGTGTATAAAAAATTAAGTAATTAACTTACGAGCTTTTAGTGATTCATTACTAAGAATTAAAGCATTTTACCTTTACATACGGATTCGAAGCATCTAAATCTAATATCCTCAAAGAATGCTTGATTTGTCGTAAATGCTTTGATTAATTTGATGTGATTGCTTGGCTTCCATCTCGATTTTCTTTGATCGTAAATTGTGAGTCTTTTGGTAGCAATTTTTTAGTCTTCAATTGATCAATTCGTCACAACAGTTATGAAGACTTGAATTCAATTGTTAGAGATAAAACAATTTATTTGTTATAATCAAAACACGATATGAACCATAGGTCAACAGAATGGTTTGAAAAACTTCTAGATTACTCTCACCTAAAAGTGTTTGTGTGTGGAGCATATTCTCACCAAAATTTGGAGAAACTGGAGCCAAAGGCTCAATAGTGTGTTTTCTTAGGTTATCCTAAAGGTGTTAAAGGCTATAGGTTATGTGCTAAAGATCATGGGGATTATAAGATATTAACTTGTAGAGATGTTGTCTTTAATGAGGAGGACATGTCATGCTTAGTTAAGGATAAGACTGCTGATCCTAAACCTTCTAATGTGACAAGTGTTAAGGTGGAGTTGGGACCTCAGGCTAACCTTGTTTATACAAATCAGCTGATTCTTGGGCCTACACATTCTCCCTTTCAAATTTAGACTCAAGAACAAAGTGTGTGTAGGCACAATATCAATCTGAGAATGATCAATCTAGCCAACATAATGATTTAAATGATTATGAGTTGACTAGGGATAGGTTTAGAAGAAGTATAAGAGAATCAATACGATATAAAGATTACTTCTCTTTCTTTGTCTTATCTTATCAAGACCTAACCTATAAAGAACCTAAAACCGATAAAGAAACTGTGTGTTGCAATTAGTCTAGTAAGTGGGAATCTGCCATGAGGGAACAAATGGATTCTTTGATGAAAAATAAAACTTGGGTTCTAGTTCCTAAAGCTTAAGGTAAATCTATTGTAGATTGTAAGTGGATATACGAGGTTAAGGAATGGAGTATAGATAAGGAACCTTTAAGGTTTAAAGTTACATTAGTTGCAAAGGGGTTCACATAAAAACAGGTTGTAGACTATAATGAAAAATTGTCACCCGTTGTGAAATATAATACTATGAGAGCTCGTTTGCCTTAATTGCACATCATAATTGGAAAATTAAATAAATAGATTTAAAAAAATGCATTTTTACACTATGATTTAGATGAAACAATTTATATGTCACAACCTGAAGGTTCTATAAACAAATCTAAATTTGATCATGCGTGCTTATGCTAATGCTATGTGTTCTTCATGTACACCATGGTTTGTACCAAATTTGATGTGGCTCACGCTATTAGTACCTTAAATAAATTTATGGCTAATCATGGACCTGAACACTAGGAAGCACTTAAGTGCTTCTTAGATATTTGAAAAAGACTTCCCAATTAGGATTAGTGTTTAAAACTTGCAATGAATGGATATAACTTAAATGATTTGTTGATGCTGATTTTGTTAGTCATAGAGATAATAGAAAATTAACTACTTAGATGTACTCTACGCGGTACTTGTATAAGTTGGAAATCTCAGTTACAACCTATAGTATATTTGTCTACAAAGGAAGTTGAACATGTGACAGCTACAGAAGCTACAAAAGAGCCTTATGACTCAAATGGTTATTAACTAAAAATAATATGATTATTGAACATGTTATTGTCTATTCCTATAGTCAAAGTGCCATATAGATTTCAAGCTACATTTTATTAGAGATATCATCTCTAAGGATTCTGTTCTTTTCGAGAAAATTCCTACACAATTAAATCCTTTAGACATGGGAACAAATGTATTTGATGTAAACCTACGTAGCGAAGAACTACGAAACCCTTGATTAGATTGAAATCGAACCCAAGAAAGTCAAAGTAATCAAAGTTTTGGATTTGATCCGAAAATAACGAAATGATATGTTGATCCTTTTGATTGAATATTGGAAAATCTAACCCGGTTGATTTGAACGCCACAAGAAGAATCTTCATAAGTTCGTGATTTTTCCAACGAAAAACAAGAATTCGAAAGCAAATTACCCCTCAATAATAATGTTGTGTTATTACAATGAAATAATAGGTCATATTTATTGGGAACCCATGTTAACCCTAGTCTAAATAGAAATAAAATTTAAAAGATACCAAAAAATAGAATTCTAACATAATTAGGAAATTTTCAAAAACTGAAAATTACGCTACCAAATTTAACTATGCGGCTTCATAGTTGTTCTAAATGCGGTTGCATAGTTCACTAAAAATGGCCCCCGTTGGTTTTGGTTTATAGGCATGTGACCACATGCCTATCTCAACTATGTGGTCGCATAGTTGAGCTCTGCAGCTCCTTCCGTTGCTTACAACACGATGCTCCAAGTGGTTTCGACCGTCAACCACTTCATGAAAGTTGTTCGTTGGCTTGTTAACTTCAACATTTCGTCTACCGTAACTTGAGTAAGCAATCACATCGCCTCTTTCACCCGCTTTGCTTTTGATCTTGTCATTGGATCTCCTTCGATAATCAACAGATCCTTTCCCGAGCTTGACTTTGACGCGCTCTATTCCGTGCTCACATCAGTATTGCCTTTATATAAATTTAGATCATGTTTGTCATTATATTAAACATTTATATTGGTTAATTTTGGATTGCATGTACGATCTCGTGGTATCATTAAGTGATTGCTGCAATAGTAAAACTCCATTAAGATCAAGGTCGAGATTTGTTGGGCAATGATGATATAGGCTAAGGCCCAAAACTCTACTTCAGCAATTGCCCAATAACTTGGACCCAAATAGCACTAAACGTGTCTTGAAATTTGGCATTTTCTTAAAGAGCAACTTAACACACTTTTTGATCTAAAGAGCCACCTAGATCAATGGTTGGTAGCAATAATATGAATACAACCCTTAGTTGCTCTACAATCATCTCTGCCTTCTGTAGTTTGGGTTGTACTTCTAGATTTTTCTCTCATTTTTCCAAACCTCTGGGTGGGAGTGTGATGTTTCTGATTCTTCTATGTGAAATCCTTGCACTTCGTATCTTGTGTGAAGGAGTGTTTGTATTAGGGATATATCCATGATCGAATTATAGGCCGGCCTAACACGTAAAAAAAAAAAAAAAATTACACAAGAATTTTTTTTTTTTTACATAAAAAAAATTTTTTCTACCCAACAAAAAAAAAAAAAAATCCGTCCCTGGTTTGTATGATCCTTATGGCTTTCTTTAATCAATAAAAGAGTGCAAAATGTTATAGTTTAAGGTTTTCTGAGTCCAAACAGATGGGTACAATTTTGAGTGTGTCCCCTACTATAACATACTTCATCTTTGATGCCTTGGAAATATACTCTTGAATCGTTTTGCATAAATCTGTTGTATTTTTCAGTCTTCTGTATTGTTTGGTTCGATTAATAGTATAACAAAAATAATTATTAAATATCATGTTTACTTATTAAACTTTGAGCAACACATTTCTACATTTAACTTATGCATGAAAATAATGAGAAGTTTACTTATCTAATGATTTTAGAAGTGTTACTTTCAGGTAAGACATAAATACTGAATAGTATTAAAGCTGATAATTAAGCATAATTTTACTCATTGTGTTGTCCCGTAAAATTTACACTGTTTATATACTTGTTATAGATTCTTTCTTTTATTATTATTAAAACTAAATAATGTCATTCTTTTTGTAATTATAATAGATCGACTGAAATTTACACAAATTTTATTATTTTATTTCAAAATTTACTTTCAATTATAATTAGTTTATAACTTCCAACTCTTTACATCTACTGGGCAAAATCCTCGTTACTCATTTAAACGAAATGAAAAAGAAAAAAAAATAGGACTAAAGACAATACAGGTTATAAAAAACATATTGAAACATAAATAGAATAATTTTTCATCATTTCATTCATTGTGAATTTAGTAATGTGTGAATTCATAAACCACAAATTTATTTATACACCCAATCTGTAAATTAAAAGTGTAAAGGAATTAAAAATGGTTAATTACAAAATTGGGCTTTGGGGAAAATGGTCAGAAACTCGTAACAAAAATTTAGAAACCAATTTATACAGGGGCAATTATATTATCAATACAAATTTTAATTACTACATCACAATGTTTAGTATTTTTTTTATTTACATAAATAACCTTAAGTAAAATTACATAATTAGTTTAATATATAATTAGCCTAAAATAAATTATTGTTCACCACAAACAAAAATTTTAAGCTTTTTTCTTCTTTTTTTTTCAACATCTAATTGCGCATAACTTTTCCATCGATGGCAACTTTTGCTTTCTTCCCCGACGGCAAAGAGAATTTTCTTTTCCTCCTGGTAAATGTATTTATACTGTATGGTGTTATTTCCTGATTTTTTTTTTAATCTTGTGGTTTCATGAATTGAGAATTAATTAGGATAAATTAAGGATCTCCCTCTTTCCTATGTCGTCTGCGCTACCACCACCATAATGTATTTGCTGGAAGTAAATAACTAAAAATTCATCCAAAAAAAAAAAAAATTAAAGAAGTTGAAAAACACCAACACGTCATTAAAATTAGTAAGGACGATTTCTTGGGTATGTTTACACTTATTCTGAGAAAATTGGAGACGAAGTTGGGATTTCCGCAGGTGTTGATAAGTCAAACTCCTCATGAAGCATATTTACTCCATGTCATTCCAAGCCTGCTACATTTGAAGTCAATGAATTAAAAAAATTCGGAGAAGTCTTGGGAAAAGAAATTATGGGAACTAATTATTGGGGGTAAATGGACAGTATACCTAAGCCATATATGTTGCAGTTAAATTATTGGGGTGAATAATGAAAACTTGCAATGCGTCAACACGGATAGAGATGAAAAGCGGAAAGAGAAAAACATACTCTAAGAAAAATAAAATAAAGATGAAGTACATTGGGAGGATGAGTACACCACAATATTGTATTTTATTTTTTAGTTTTAGTTTTTATCGTATTAGGAGTATAATTGTAAATTTGTTGTGATATATTTATTGAAAATATATTTTAATTGTCGTGTAATAACTAAATATCGTGGTGGTAATTACCCTTTATACAAACTCATACACACTTATATACTTGTGGCTATTCAAAGAATTTGATATATAATACATGAGTTAAATATAATTTGCAGTAGAAAATTAACTATCCATTTGTTAATTAAAATGTGTACATTATAGAGAAACTTCAAAATTCAGTAGGTAGGAGATACGAATGAAAGGAATGAGCCTTTTTTTTTTTTGGTGAAAAGAGGGCGGTACCTCCGAGATTTTATTAAAATGTCCTCAGTGGTTACAGATGTTATCAATGAAATCAATAATTAAGGAAGTATTACTTCCTTAATAGTGAAAGTAAAGATTAAAAGGAAAGTAGTAAAAAAATGAGTACTACTTTCCTTACAAAAAGAACAAGTTAAAGCAAAAATAAAAGTAAAAGAAAAATACTTATACCTAAACTCTAGTGTTGGGCAAACCATATCTGTCAATCTGAACAAGCGCCCTGATATGTCGTGGTAGATCGGTTGGTCCATATTCCTAGTATCTACGATGATGTCAACCCTCGGTAGCAAGTGCATCTGTAACTTGGTTCCACTATCTGAAGATGTGGGAGACCATATCTCTGTCAAATGAAACGATACATGCAATCTGTCTGAGTATTCCGTGGATAGGCCACGGTCCGCCACATCTGGTGATGCAGTGAATGACAAGAGTCGAATCTGCCTTAACCCAAATATTTGACAAAACTCGAAAAATGATGAGGATTTTCAAAATGTTTTTTTATAAAAAATAAATTGATGAGGCCCACGAGCTTATGGACCGACCTGGATTCTAACATTGGGCAATAGCCGAGCATTCCCAAATGAGCCGAGCTCGTTTTCCCAAAATTTTGATAATTTTTTATGACGTAACCAATGTATTATCGAACATATATTATTTTACTAGTTTCTAAGTTCTTGTTCACTTTCATTATTGATGAGTGCTCCACACTCACGATATTTATACCACTTAATTCGTTATTTTGTTACCCTTTAGAGAGTTTTAGATTATTTTTATATGTGTTTTGATGTTCTAATGTAAGTTGATGAAATTGAAGAAAATAAGCAAAAAGTGACAAAGTTGACGAAAATGACTAAATTGTAAGAGTTCCAAAATTTGGGGACTAAAGTGCAAATACTCAAAAGTTGTGCCGAACCTCAGAATAAAGATTTGAGAGTGTTAATGGTCAATTAGATGAAGAAAGATGTCAAAAGGATCAAATATATCCAAAGAGTAATCATACATCAAATTCCAACCGAAAAAGTTTTGCTCCTGAAGATTTTTAGTCTTATATTGAAACTCGCTTTTGACATAGTAAATAATCGAATTGGAGGATGATGTCTGAAGCAAAGTTGTAGCAATTTACGTTAGTTTTCTAACGCATCTTGAATCATCTCAATTGGATATCAAGAGAAAATATTATGATAAAAATATTAAAGGAAGGTGCAATATGTCATTTTACCTGAATTTGTCCTGAAAATCAGCAGCAAGCGCATCGTCACAGCGCCCAATATGGGCGTCGAGGCACCGCCGAGTGCGGTAAAAGTATTTTTATATTTTTGAAATCTTTTCTTGGCCCAATTCAACCCTAATTCGTCCATAAACTCAAAAACACTATAAATACAATATCAAAAACCCTATTTTAAATGGGGGAGAATTGAAGGGATGCAAGATTGAAAAGAACCAAGGAGGCAAGAACAACATGAAGGAAGAAGATTGAAGATCCATAATCCTAGTTTTTTCTATTATTTTCCCTATGGTTTCTTATATAAATTTTTGTATTTCCATAGATTATATCATGAATTAAATTCATATTCTAGGGTTTGATGTAGCCAAATTTGAGATTGTGATTTGATGATTCCATAGTTATTTCCATTTGAATTTCCCTGGTGAATTTAATTGTGTCATGATTTTAAAGCTTTCAATTACCTGATCAATAATTAAATGAGTAGATGCTAGTCAAGTTCGGCACTCGAGAGAGGGAAATTTAAGCGTGATCATAGGATTGACACAACATAGGTTTAATGGGTTTCGAGAGAAAGTGTAAAATGTATAAAGCTTACTCCACAAAAGAATCGGACTTTGATAAATTCTAACCTTTAGTTCAGAATAAAGATATTGTGATTAAAATCTGGGATAAATTTTTAGCCGACACTCGAGAGATGGGAGAGAAATACAACTGGATTATTGCTTTTAAGTATAGGAAAATAATTGGAATAATTTGATGTCATTGAATCATAATTGAAAGTTAGTGATATCAGTCCCAGGCTTTCTCATTTTGACAATTTATATTCTCCAATTTTATCGTAGCATTTTACCTTTGATTAGTTTAAAACAATCAATCCACCATCCATCAATTGTCTAGATAAAATAGAAGTTGCATAATTATAGTACTTAGTGAAATTAAATTACAATCCATGTGGGTTCGACACTCTAACTCATTTATTATATTACAAAACTTGACACCGTACACTTACGATATAATTCACGTTGCATAAAATGCGTAACAAGTTTTTGGCGCCGTTATTGGGGATTGTCTAATATGATTTTTACTAATATGATTAACAATTAGCTTTTATTTTAATTTAGATCTTTAATTTTTTTTTTATTTTTTTTTTTATCTCTGATAGTTTCTTGATTTTTTTAATTTCAGCTGTTTATGCGAAGGGCGAGAAACGTCGACCTATTACCTATTGATCATGTACTAGAATGCACATTTCGTCATCTAAGCAATGGCTGAACGGGATGCAAAAGCAGCTAATGAGAATAATCAACAAAGAGCTATTTGGAACTATGTTAGGCCCATTGTCAATGTTAACTATTCTGGCATCGCATGCCTTACTATAGCTACAAACAATTTCGAATTGAAGCCATGACTAATACACATGATTCAACAGAATCAGTTTAGGGGAGCTGCAACAGAAGATCCAAATGCTCATTTGGGATCTTTCCTCGAAATTTGTGATACCGTCAAGTTGAATGGTGTTACTGAAGATGCCATCATACTCCGCTTATTTCCCTTTTCCTTAAGAGATAAGCCAAAGCATGGTTCCAATCTTTTCCACATGGATCCAACACGACTTGGGAGGGGTTAGCTCAGAAATTTCTAACAACTTTTTTTCCACCCTCCAAGGCAGCTCAATTGCGGAGTGAAATTGGTCAATTCAGACAATCGACATCAAGCCATTTTATGAGGCATGGGAAATATTCAAAGATCTACTTAGAAGATGTCCTCAGCATGGTTATCAGAGTTTGGTGCAAATCGAACTCTTCTAAAATGGGCTGAATGGTCAAACAAGGACAATAGTTGATTCTGTAGTAGGAGGAACTCTGATGTCCAAGACTCCGGATGTGGCTTATTCATTGCTGGAGGAGATAGCTACCAATAGCTATCAATGGCCAAGTGAGCGTTCAAGTGCTAAGAAAGTTGCTGGCCTTTATGAGGTGGATCCTATCACAGCCCTTGTAGCTCAGATGCATCTCTCACTGCTCAAATAGCTTCATTAACATCACAGGAAACTCAGAAGAAAGCGGATTCCATCATTGCTACTTCCACTTCATACCATGAATCCAAGTCAGAGAATGAGCAAGTCCAGTATGTGAATGGCAGAAACTTCAATTAAAGAGGAAACTACTCAGCAAACCAGTATCATCCAGGACTGCGAAACCATGAGGATCTCTCTTATGGTAATAATGCGAACGTGTTACAACCACCATCTGGGTTTAATAATCCAGCTTCTTCTGAAGGAAAGCTATCACTTGAAGATATTTTGGGAACCTTCATTTTAGAGACTAGATTGAGGTTCAACAAAGATGAGTCAAGACTTGACAACATCGAGACTCATATGACCAACTTGGGATCCACGGTGAAGAATTTAGAAGTGCAAATTGGTCATATAGCAACTGTATTACAGTCCCAACAGAAATGAAAATTTCCCAATGACACGGAGGTTAACCCAACGGAGCACTGCAATGCCATCATATTAAGGAGTGGTAAAGAAGTTGAAGAAAGTAAGCCTAAAGAGGTTGTGGGGCCTACACCGAATCCCATACTTACAGAGGAAGAGCAAATTGAAAGGCAGAAGATCGAAACAGAAGCAACAAAAATGATTCATAGACCTTACTCAATCTCATTTCCAGACAATCCTCCTATTTTGAAGCCCAACTACCATTCCCATAGAGATTCATGAAGAAGAAATTTGATGAGCAGTTTGCAAGGTTCCTGGAAGTCTTCAAGAAAATCCACATCAACATTCCGTTTGCAGATGCCTTGACCCAAATGCCTAACTATACGAAGTTCTTAAAGGAAGTGACGTCAAAGAAGAGAAAGTTAGACGAGTGTAAGACGGTTAAGCTGACAGAAAAGTGTAGCACCATTCTTCAGAAGAAGCCTTCTCAGAAATTGAAAGATCCAGATAGCTTCAACATTCCTTGCAATATTGGTGGTATCACATTTGATAAAGCAATGGGTGACATTGGAGTTAGCATTAACTTGATGTCCCTATCAGTATTCGAAAAGTTGGGTCTTGGAGAAGTGAAGCCCACAACCCTCACATTGCAACTGGCAGACAGATCAATTACATACCCCAAGGGCATTATTGAAGATGTATTGGTGAATGTTGATAAGTTCATCTTTCCGGTTGACTTTGTGGTGTTGGACATGGAAGATGATGAGAAAGTGTCATTGATTCTTGGGAGACCCTTTTTGGCTACTGGAAGAGACTTGATTGATATACAAGAAGGGAAGTTGACACTGAGGGTTAATGAGGAGCAGGTCGTGTTCAGCATACATCAACAGGAAAAATCCTCAGAAAAAGTTAACACTTGCCATATGGTCCAAGCAATTAACGAAGTAAAGGGTAAAAATTGCAAAAGAACATTTTTCCATGACCCTCTAAAGCAATACATGGCAACCAATTACTCAAAGATTGCTACAACTGCTACTAAAAGCTATACAAGGACCAAAGACGTAGTGGATTTCATTTTAACTCAAGAAGTCGATCCACCTGACAGATTGAAGAACTATAATGAACAATCTCTGAAACCTCCCAACATTATCAAATCAAACGTGGTTTCGGAACTTACACCAGAGTTAAAACTATTCAACTCTATTGGCCATGTTACAGAGAAGAAGAATACAAAGTCAATGGTAAAGTTTAGAAAGAAGAGGGAAGTGCCACCTGAAGATCCAACGTAGACACCTCGGTTATGTCAAGCTAATGACGTTAAATAAGTGCTTCTTGGGAGGTAATCCAAGGTTTCTTCCCTTTTATTTATTTTGTTTTCGAATTATAGGATAGTTTTAGTTTATTTTACAGTTTATTTTGGAATGATCATCCATGTCTCGTCATCTTGTAGGTCCTTGAGTAGTTAAGTTAGTTATTATATATTTGAGCTAAGTAACCCATGTTCCATGTATTTAATATCTAAAATTTGATTTTTCATGAATATGACGTCGCGAAACACTCAAACCAACATTGACAAGGATAAAATGGGATAAATCTCAAGTTTGGGAGAAAAGATAGAAGAAGCATCCATCAAATCCAGCATCATAAGCACCAAAACGTCATAAGCAATGCAGATAATTCAGGGAAGTCTCCCTCACTTTTCTTTAATTTTACATTGGAGACAATGTTCAATTTAAGTTTGGGGGTGTATTATAAATCTTCTAATTGCCTAATATTTTTATTTTTTGTGTGATTTGTTCGTGTTTTTTTTTTTTAAAGAAAAAAAAAAGAGATTTTACTTGTTTTGCATGCTTGTATGAGTTAGATAGCCTTGTCGGCAATGATATATATTATTGAGGATATGTGTTAGTTTATGGATCATTAATATGTTATATTCACGCAGAACGTAAAGTATTTATGCACGTGAGTTGATTGTGGTGTTGTACATGAGTATGTTGATTTATGTTTATAGGTTGAAATAGAGAACTTATACGATCAATCCCAAAACCGAATATTCACCATATCATTTACCTTGTATAATATAATTTGGGGCGTTCAAGCTGATAAATGATATGATTTAGGATTGTCGTAATTCTATGCATGCTGAAAAAATAAATATTGTGTGGAGTGTTTTCATCTTTCAAGTGTGAACTAAGTGATGACCATATGCTAGGAATCTAGCCCTTTGGTCATTTTTGATTTCTTTTTAAAGAAAGAGCATTGCACTTGTTAACTCATTGCTTCATGCTTACACCTTTTTACTGAAGTTATTAAGTCTTTAGAGGTTTCTTAAGACCGGTACCCCTTTGGTATTTAAAAATCGGGGAGTTATTGACTAAAAGTTCGCTCCAATGGTCAAGAAGAGAAATAAAGGGTGAGGTTAATCTTTAGCTAAAAAAAAATCAAAATAAGCGAAGAAAAATTGTGCAATTGTGAAAAAATATTGAGGGCTTAGATATCTAGTGGGTTTGAATTACTTAATAGAAGCTTTATTATCGAAGTATTCATAAATTGGGAGAATTATCACATGGTTTGAATTGTTTACATCGCCAGTTAAAATGAACCAAATTTGAGTGGTGTAAGAATTTAGTATTGAAAATTAACTTTAGAATACATCCTGGGAAGTGAAAAGAAAACAAGTTTGGGGGTGTATGAATTTTACGAGCGAAGTAAGAAAATATTTGACTTTTAAGGTTAGGAATTGAATCAACTTATTATTGCACAACGTTACACTTAACTCTCCACACACACCTGTTTTGCATTGAATAGGTGAAAATTTAGCTTGGTCATTATAACTTTGAAGTGATTCATGAAATTGATGTTATGTTTTCAATCCTGATCTATGAAGGCAAGATATCAGCACAATTTATTTTAAGTGATTTTGTTCGTATTTATTTGTTTGTGTATTTGTTAGTAATTTCCTTTAATTTGGTGTTTGTTCGAGGACAAGTAAAATATTAAGTTTGAGGGTATTTGATGAGTGCTCCACACTTACGATATTTATACCACTTAATTCGTTATTTTGTTACCTTTGAGAGGGTTTTAAATTGTTTTTATATGTGTATTAATGTTGTGATGTAGGTTGATAAAATTGAAGAAAATAAGAAAAAGTTGACAAATTTGGAGAAAATAGATAAATTGTAAGAGTTCCAAAGTTCGGGGACTAAAGCGCAAATACTCAAAAGTTACGCCGAACTTCACGATGAAGATTTGAGAGTGTTAATGGTCAATTAGATGAAGAAAGATGTCTAAGGGATCAAATATAACAAAAGAGTGATCACACATCAAATTCCAACTGATACAATTTTGCTCCGAATTTTTAGTCTCATATTGAGACTCGCTTTTGACACAGTAAACAATCGAATTGGAGGATGATGTCTGAAGCAAAGTTGTGTCCCTTTGCGTTATGTTTCCAACGCATCTTGAATTATCTCAATCGCATATCAAGAGAAAAAGTTAAAATAAAAAACTGAAAAAATATGCAGTCTGCTATTTTACCCGAATCGGGCGCAGCAGCGCCCACTATTCTGAAAATCAGCAGCAAGCGCAGCGCGTCAAGGAGCCGCCGAATGCGGTAAAAGTATTTTTTATATTTTTGCAATCTTTTCTTGGCCTAATTCAACCCTAATTCGTCCATAAACTTAAAAACACTATAAATACAACATAAAAAACCCTATTTTAAATGGGGGAGAATTAAAGGGATGCAAAATTGAAAAGAAAAAAAGAGGCAAGAATAACATGAAGGAAGAAGATTGAAGATCTACAATCCTAGTTTTTTCTATTCTTTTCCCTATGTTTTCTTATATGAATTTTTGTATTTCCATAGATTATATCATGAATTAAATTCATATTCTAGGGTTTGATGTAATCAAATTTGAGATTGTGATTTGATGATTCCATAGTTATTTCCATTTGACTTTCCGCATGAATTTAATTGTGTCATGATTTTAAAACTTTCAATTTCCCGATCAATAATTAAATGAATAGATACTCATTGGACAAGTATTCTCCCCCAGAATCAGATCGCAAGATTTTGATGCCGCTAGAAAATTGAGTCTCAATAAGGGAAAGAAAACGCTTAAAGACTGAAAAGACATCAGCTTTGGCTCGTAAAAAATAAACCCAAGTAAAGTGACTGAAATCATCAATGAATGTGACAAAGTACTTATAACGTGCATGAGAAATAATAGGCGAAATCCCCCAAACATCACTATGAATAATATCGAAACATTGTGAGGCACGAGATCCATGGGAGGGAAAAGGTAAAACTTTACTTTTGCCAATTTTACACGCAGTGCAATCAAAAGAAAGATCAGAAAAACAAGTTTTATTACCCAATAAGGCAGAATGAAATAAAGTACGAAGTACATAGGAGTTTGAGTGGCCTAAACGCTTATGCCACAATTTAGAATCAGTGTCACTTGGCAAAGCCCCTTGAGGCCTCTCAGAGAGAAGTTTAGCGATCTGGCCCACTTGCCTTTCTAGATTCTTCAAAGAGGCATCATTGCGTTCTTGGTATTGCAACTGATGATTTGCTAATTTAGCAATGGCCTCTTCCCAACCTTCCTTCTTCTCTTGTGGTTTAGGATTCAGTACATTTTGATTGTTCCCATAAGAGAAGTTGGGATGATTACGCCAACCAGGGTTATAAGTTTGCGAATAAGGATTGAACCCGGGGCGTTGAAAATTCTGAGTATATGCCAGTTGCTCGGGTGGTCCCGAACTACTGGCAATCAGAGGACAACTAGAACTGGGATGATTAGCTCCACATAAATCACAAACAGGCGGTGATTGTATCATGTGAGCTGAATGCGAGCTGGAAGAAGATGTCGAAAGCCCTTCTACCTTACGTGCTAAGGAGTCGATCTTAGATAAAACTAAGGAATATGCTTCACTGTCTCGAGCTCCACCGCCAAAAACTTGTTCGCTCATCACCTCAAATAGATCATACGCCTCTCGGATACTTTTGTTTTGGACAGATCCGTTTGACGATGAGTCGACATTTGAGCGATGAGAAGGAGTTAAACCGGCATAGAAGTATTGGACTTGCTGGGCTAAAGTAATCCCATTGTTTGGGCACTTTCTGAGCATGTCCTTGAATCTCTCCCAGGCTTCATTAAAAGTCTCCGAGTCCAGTTGTTGAAAAGTGGTTATATCGTGCTTGAGTTTGGCAACACGAGCGGGTGGAAAGAATTTAGTTGTAAATTTCTGTACCAGTTCTACCCAGCTCGTGATACTCCTAGGCGGTAGAGTGTCAAGCCACTCTCTCGCCTTGTCTTTCAGAGTGTGCACAAATAACCTCATTCTGATGGCCTCCTCACTCACTCCTTCATAAATGAAATTGCTAACAATTTCCATAAATCGAGCCACGTGAGCATGAGGGTTTTCATCTATTCTCCCATAAAATGATATGGTGTTGGAGAACAAATTAATAACATCAGGCCTCAGTTGGAAATTTGGATGCCCAAAAGGAGGATAAATGATTCCTGATTGATTCTCAACTACAGGACGGTTCAGGAAATCCCTAAACAAAGATATCTTCCTCATTCACAATGGGATTACGGATCCTTCCCGCTTGGTTAATGAAACCGGGCGGAACATCATCCCTCGGGGCATGTTCGGTTGAATGAGAGGGTCAACAGGGGATCCCTTATCGATCCATCTCAGTCTGTTGTCTTCTTAACTCGTGCTGTTCACGCAGTCTTTTTCGAAAAGTCTCCTCGATTTCTGGATCAAATTCAGCTAAATCGAGACTTCGCGAACGATGCATAAAAAGTCAACGAGTTCGGAGTTTTGAAAATCAGAAGACAACCACAGTTTTGGATTTTGAGAGAAAATTAAAAAGAACAAAAATAAAATTCGTTAAAATAAAAGACAACTAAACTGATAAATTGACCTAAACACTCCCCGGCAACGGCGCCAAAAACTTGTTCGGGTTTCGATTCTATGCCGCAAGCGCACGGGTCGAGAACAAGTAGTAAAAGTGGACCTAAAGAGTCCAAGTCGATCCCTCAGAGAGTGTGGAATTCAATTCGACGTTTATCTGTCCTAATTTTAACGATGACACACACACAGATTAAAAAAAATGATTAAAAACCTTAAAAACTACAGTTAGACTAAAAACTGATAAAAAGTCAGATTAAAAAGTAAAAAGGTTTTGGTTTTGACAAGATGTTGGAATTTATGTTTCGCTTAACCTATACTTCATTAATGTCAATTCAATCACATGCAGATGCTAATTATCAAAATAAGTAGTCAGACCCGATTTTCCAGTTATAGCTAATACCCTCTTTCGAGCGAATATTAACCCTAATTAGTCAATTCATACCACATATTTCTATGTCGATACAAAGTTGACCAATTGCATGAATATCTGTGAAAATAGCTCAATGGGTCACTCAGAGTAGGTGTATATTTCTATATCACCTAAACGCGCAAAAGATACACTAATGCAAATCCGAAGTATCAATCATTTCGGTCTAATTAACGCAATCATTGTTCAACAGTCACAAATAATTACCTAATAATTTCATCTAGTTGTCAATTAGATGAATAGAACACTTTGGTCTATTAAATGCAACTATCTTGCAACAATCACATTAAAATTAATTACAGTCATTTAAGCGTCATCAAAAATGATGTAAAACCTAATAATTTCATCTAAGCGTCACCAAAAATGAAATCATTTAAACATGATGATTGACACACTACTATTTTGATAATCAATGCATAATAAAATTCTAACAAATATATAATCAACATTAATGAAGCATTTAGGTTAAGTTATTCCATAAATTCCAACAAAAGAAACTTAGCTCATCATCATAAAATCATAACAAAGGAGATTAACAATGTTATACATGCTAAAATATGGAAACTAATGGAAGAACACAAGGTTTTTAAGATACAACCCTTGAAGCTTAGTTTGAATCCTTCCAATATGTTTTCCAAGCTTTCTTCAAGTAGAAATCTCCTTTGCAATCCACTTACAATCAAGAACACAAAAGAAAAGAAAAAAGAAGAGAAAAGAAAAGGAAGAAGAAGAGAGAAAATGAGAGAAAATGAAAACTAAGTAACTAAACTAATAAAAAAATAAAAAAATACTAATCCATTTCTCACTACTTTTCAAAAAAAAACGTGTAGGCTAAATGGTTATGTGGATAGGATATTTTGCTTTACTTAGTCTTTAAGTATCCAAAATATCCTAGGAAAAAAATTGCACCCAAGTCCCTAAACTATTGGAAAGTGTCCCTCAACTTTAATTTAGTACAATTTGGTCCTTGACTTTTGACCTTCATTTCAGTTAGGCCATTTATACATTGCACTTCAAGTCCTCCAACTTTTGGGCTTGTGCATTTCAGTCCCCAACTTCAGCTTTTTGTCAATTTTTAGTCCCTTTTCTTCCTTTTTCGCCTCGTTCTTCTTCCAATCGGGGTTTTAGCCTACAAAAGTGAAAATTACACAATTATGCATAGAAATATACTCAATATCATTTTTAATTTATTCCAGAAAAGTGTCGAATAAGTGTGTTTTTACATACTTATCACACCCCCAAACTTGAGTTCTTGCTCGTCCCGAGCAAGATTACTTCTAACATAATCATGCAGATGCGACAGTGATCAACACATTAGATAGCTCACAAAGAATATCAGAGAGTTTAAAAATTGTCTATCAATTCACAACTATGCTCCAAATAATGCTATATAAAATCATTTAGCTTATCCGTAGTTCAATCAGTGTAGTGTGTGCATAGTCATTCTCAATTATTATCAAAACTAGAAAACAATCATTAAAATGGAAAATTTTTTTGACATTGGTTCCAACCCAACCCTTTGTAGTCAAATATATCCTTTCACGCTCGTAAAATTCACACTTAGAATAGATATTTTCTTTCATTTTCCCAAAGTGTAAATCTAAAGGGTTCTCTCCATTCATTCTTTTCTTTTTCAGCACTAGTTTGGTTGGATCTAACCGGCAATTTCAACATATAAAAATGTGATGATTCTCCACTAATGAGTGCGTTACAATCAAGCTTATACTAAGTAAGTCAAACCCACTAGTTATCTACGCCCAGGATCAATCAATTGCACCAAATCAAAGTTTCAACAAAAGCTCAAAATTTGCCTCACTCCCTTAAGCTTTCTTCTTGACCCCTGTAGCAAGCTTTAGGTCGGTAACTCCCCGGTTGTTTAGACCAAAGGGTACCAGGTTTTGAAATACCCCAACGGACTTAATAACTCGAGTCAAAAAGGCTACGAAATGAGACATAGTTTTAACACAGTGCAATATTCTTTTCAAGCAACAGTACGGCGTAGATTCCTAGCATACGGTCAATACCTAGCTTATACTTGGCAACAGACACTCCACACAATCATTTTATCAACATGCATGGAATCAACACATTTTTCAACAAAATCATTTACCGGCTCAACCACCCCAAAACTTATTTCACAACATGGTAAAGTAGATGAGAAATGGGTATAGGTTGATATAATTTTTGCAACAATACTCACAACCTAAGTTCTACCAATTCAAAAATTTTCCATAAAACAATCATTTCCACGTCAAAATAACAATCAATCCTGACTATGTGCTCAATAAAACTCATAATCTCACATGGATAAGCAAGTTTTGAAAAAATTTTGGCAGCATAACAGCATAATTCAGCAAAAACATAGTTTGTGAATCAATAACAATTCCAACTTCATACAAATAACAGCCGGCAAGGCCATCTAAAATGTCAATACAACATCATCGACAATCAAAGCACACAGTAAAGCCGGCAAGGCTCAAATATATCCAACTTCATACAAATAACAGCCGGCAAGGCCATCTAAAATGTCAATACAACATCATCGACAATCAAAGCACACAGTAAAGCCGGCAAGGCTCAAATATATCCAACAACACAACATCAGTAGCCGGCAAGGCTCAATACCCCCAAACTTAATCAACACATTGCCCTCAATGTGTAAAGAACAAGCGAAAGGAAAATAGAGACTTCCCTGAATTCCATGTGAAAGGTACCAATGCAAGCATCTGGACTCGTGATGTGCTGGAGTAGCTCGGACCAATGACCTTTTTGTACATCAATGTAATCAGGACCTGCGAAAAATCAGAGACATAGTGGAACTGCAAACATGGCCTACAAAAATAGCGGCATTAGTTCATAAATATAATAATAATAATAAAAGCAGTAAATACACTAAAAACATGGAATAAAGTAATAAAAACGTTGGGTTGCCTCCCAACAAGCGCTTGGTTATAGTCGTTAGCTCGACTATAGGACTCACATCATTCGGGATTATTCAAACGAACGGCGAACTGTTCTTTGTCAAAGTCATTTCCCAAATATGGCTTCAATCTCTGGCCATTGACTTTGAAATTCCCGTCTTTGTAGTAAAGCTCAATTGCTCCATGTGGAAAAATTTGTGTGATGGTATAAGGTCCCGACCATCTAGAGCGGAGCTTACCAGGGAATAACCGGAGTCGAGAATTATAAAGAAGAACTTGCTGTCCAACATAAAATTCCCGCTTAACGATGTTCTGATCATGCCATCTCTTTGTCTTTTCTTTGTAGAGACGGGCACTTTCATAAGCATCAAGGCGGATCTCATCAAGTTCATTGAGTTGGAGCAACCTCTTCGCACCAGACAACTTTTCATCAAAGTTTAAAGCTTTTATGGCCCAGTATGCCCGGTGTTCGAGTTCGACAGGTAGATGACATGCTTTTCCAAATAACAAGCGATATGGTGACATACCGATAGGAGTTTTGAAAGCAGTGCGATATGCCCATAACGCATCGTCCAATTTCTTGGACCAATCTTTCCGCGAAGCATTCACTGTCAACTCGAGAATTCTCTTTAACTCTCGGTTTGAGATTTCAACTTGGCCACTCGTTTGGGGGGTGATAGGGTGTAGCCACACGATGTTTTACCCCATACTTGGCCAAAAGTGAGTCTAAAAGGCGATTACAGAAATGTTTGCCTCCGTCACTAATGAAAACTCGAGGAGTGCCATAACGAGAAAAAATATTTTTCTTTAAGAAGTTCACGACTACCCGAGAATCATTAGTAGGTAAAGCCACAGCCTCAACCCACTTAGACACATAATCAACAGCCACCAGAATGTACTGGTTTGAAAATGACGATGGAAATGGCCCCATAAAGTCAATGCCCCACACATCAAAAATCTCTACCTCTAATAGCGAAGTCAACGGCATCTCATTTCGCCTGGAAATGTTACCCGTACGTTGACATCTGTCGCATTTAGAGACGAGTGTGTGAGCGTCTTTAAATAGCGTGGGCCAGTAAAAACCAGATTGAAGTACTTTGGCTGCAGTTTTCACTGCACCAAAGTGTCCACCATATGGAGAAGAATGACATCTATCAAGAATGTTCTCCATTTCATTTTCAGGTACACATCTCCGAATGATCTGATCCGGACCCCTTTTAAACAACAAAGGATCTTCCCAAAAGTAGTGCTTAATATCAGCGAAGAACCTTTTGCGTTGTTGAAATGAAAGCTCGGGGGGTATGATACCACTTGCAAGATAATTGACATGGTCCGCATACCATGGCAAATTAGATACTTGCAACAATTGCAAAATTTGCAGTAGTTGTTCATCCGGAAATACCTCATTAATATCTCCTTCCAACACATCGTCGGGTTGCTCGAGACGAGATAAATGATCAGCTACAACATTTTCGGTTCCCTTTTTATCTCGAATCTCGAGGTCAAACTCCTGCAGAAGGAGTACCCATCTGATCAATCTCGGCTTTGCATCTTTTTTAGCCAACAGATATTTAATAGCCGAATGATCAGTGTAGACGATAACCTTTGAACCAATGAGGTAAGATCTGAATTTATCGAACGCAAACACTACTGCAAGCATTTCCTTCTCAGTAGTGGCATAGTTCAACTGTGCATCGGTAAGAGTTCTACTAGCATAGTAGATCACATGCAGGATTTTGTCTCGCCTCTGTCCCAAAACTGCACCAATAGCATAATCACTAGCATCGCACATCAGCTCGAATGGAAGATTCCAATCCGGAGCTGCAATGATAGGGGCAGTAATGAGTTTTTCTTTCAAAGCATTGAAAGCAATGAGACACTCTTGAGAGAAATTAAAAGTAATATTCTTCTCAAGTAAGGAGCACAGGGGTTTTGTGATTTTGGAAAAGTCTTTAATGAACCTCCTGTAAAATCCAGCATGACCAAGAAAACTCCTAATCCCTCGTACAGTGGTAGGTGGGGGCAATTTTTCAATCACTTGAATTTTTGCCTTGTCCACCTCAATTCCTTTCAGGGATATCCGATGGCCAAGAACTATACCTTCTTGTACCATAAAATGGCATTTTCCCCAGTTGAGTACCAAATTAGTATCTTCACAGCGTTGGAGCACTCTCTCCAAATTATTCAGACATCCATCAAATGAACGCCCAAATACCGAGAAATCATCCATGAAGATCTCAATACATTTCTCGACCATGTCTGAGAAAATTGCCATCATACAGCGTTGGAAAGTTGCGGGTGCATTACAAAGGCCAAAGGGCATTCTCCTGTACGCAAAAGTACCGTATGGGCATGTAAAAGTGGTTTTCTCTTGGTCTTCCGGGGCTATGGAAATTTGATTGTAGCCCGAATAACCATCGAGAAAACAGTAATGTGAATACCCTGCCAACCGCTCTAGCATCTGATCTATGAAAGGAAGAGGAAAATGATCCTTTCTAGTCGCAGTGTTCAACTTGCGGTAGTCAATGCACACTCTCCAACCAGTAACAGGTCGGGTAGGTATCAGTTCATTGTCTTCATTCTCTACCATTGTGATACCTCCCTTCTTTGAAACGACTTGAACAGGACTTACCCAAGGACTATCAGAGATGGGATAGATAATGCATGCATCAAGCCATTTCACAACTTCTGCTCGCACCACTTCCTTCATATTCGGGTTAAGTCGCCTTTGATGCTCAACTGATGGCTTAAAGTCATTCTCCATCAATATCTTGTGTATACAGAAAGACTGACTAATTCCTCGAATATCAGCAATCGTCCACCCAATGGCTTCCTTATGTTCCCGAAGAACTCGAAGTAGCTTCTCTACTTCTAGCTCACTCAAGGAGTTAGAAATGATAACCGGAAGCGTGGATGATTCACCCAAATAAGCATACCTCAGATGAGGTGGAAGAGTTTTCAATTCAAGCTTAGGTACTTTTTGGTGTGATGAAAGTGGTGGTGGAGAAGTTTTATCCAATTCATCAAAATATGGTGTCCTGATGAAGGTATGGGAAGGTACAGCATTTAAGTAATTGACCATATCCTCAACATCAGGGTCACCATCAGTGTTATGTGGTGAACTGACAAGGCATTTTTCAAGATGATCCTCAGAACGTCCACATAAAGAGTCGGCAACCAATTCATCCATAATATCAACTCTGAAGCATTTGTCAGCTGCCGATGGGTACTTGACAGATTTCAAAATATTGAATGTAACTTGCTCATCTTGTACCCGTAAGATGAGTTTCCCTTCTTGCACGTCGATCAGAGCTCGACCTGTGGCAAGAAATGGCCGCCCTAAAATGATAGGGATCTCATGATCTTCCTCCATGTCGAGGATAATGAAGTCAGCAGGAAAGATGAACTTGTCAACTTTCACTAACACATCCTCCACGACACCACGAGGATACGTGATGGAACGATCGGCCAATTGCAAGGATACCGTAGTAGCCTTGACTTCTCCCAATCCCAATTTCGAAAAATCGACAATGGCATCAAGTTAATACTGGCTCCCAGATCACACAGCGCTTTACTAATATTCAGATCACCAATGACGCATGGAATAGTAAAGCTGCCTGGATCTTTGATTTTTGGAGGTAACTTGTTTTGGAGGATAGCACTACACTCTTCAGTTAACAACACCATCTCATGCTCCTGAAACTTCCTTTTGTTAGAAAGGATATCTTTCATGAATTTCGCATAGCTCGGCATTTGAGCTAGAGCATCAGCAAATGGGATGTTGATGTGTAATTTCTTAAAGACCTCCAAAAATTTACCAAACTGTACGTCCAACTTGTGCTTCTGGAGCCTTTGTGGAAATGGGATAGGTGGTACATAAGTCTTAACTGGTGTAGGAGCTATCGATGATGATGGCTCGACTACATCAGTCGTACTCGGTTCAGGATTTCCAGTCGGTTCCTGTACCACCTCTTTCTCAGCAGTAGGCGTAGTGGGTCGTACTACCGTGGGATCAGACAACTGTATCCCACTTCTGGTAGTAACAGCTTGTGCCTTCTCTCGAGGATTAGTCTCAGTGTCACTTGGCAAAGCCCCTTGAGGCCTCTCAGAGAGAAGTTTAGCGATCTGGCCCACTTGCCTTTCTAGATTCTTCAAAGAGGCATCATTGCGTTCTTGGTATTGCAACTGATGATTTGCTAATTTAGCAATGGCCTCTTCCCAACCTTCCTTCTTCTCTTGTGGTTTAGGATTCAGTACATTTTGATTGTTCCCATAAGAGAAGTTGGGATGATTACGCCAACCAGGGTTATAAGTTTGCGAATAAGGATTGAACCCGGGGCGTTGAAAATTCTGAGTATATGCCAGTTGCTCGGGTGGTCCCGAACTACTGGCAATCAGAGGACAACTAGAACTGGGATGATTAGCTCCACATAAATCACAAACAGGCGGTGATTGTATCATGTAGGCCGAATGCGAGCTGGAAGAAGATGTCGAAAGCCCTTCTACCTTACGTGCTAAGGAGTCGATCTTAGATAAAACTAAGGAATATGCTTCACTGTCTCGAGCTCCACCGCCAAAAACTTGTTCGCTCATCACCTCAAATAGATCATACGCCTCTCGGATACTTTTGTTTTGGACAGATCCGTTTGACGATGAGTCGACATTTGAGCGATGAGAAGGAGTTAAACCGGCATAGAAGTATTGGACTTGCTGGGCTAAAGTAATCCCATTGTTTGGGCACTTTCTGAGCATGTCCTTGAATCTCTCCCAGGCTTCATTAAAAGTCTCCGAGTCCAGTTGTTGAAAAGTGGTTATATCGTACTTGAGTTTGGCAACACGAGCGGGTGGAAAGAATTTAGTTGTAAATTTCTGTACCAGTTCTACCCAGCTCGTGATACTCCTAGGCGGTAGAGTGTCAAGCCACTCTCTCGCCTTGTCTTTCAGAGTGTGCACAAATAACCTCATTCTGATGGCCTCCTCACTCACTCCTTCATAAATGAAATTGCTAACAATTTCCATAAATCGAGCCACGTGAGCATGAGGGTTTTCATCTATTCTCCCATAAAAAGATATGGTGTTGGAGAACAAATTAATAACATCAGGCCTCGGTTGGAAATTTGGATGCCCAAAAGGAGGATAAATGATTCCTGATTGATTCTCAACTACAGGACGGTTCAGGAAATCCCTAAACAGCATATCTTCCTCATTCACAATGGGATTCTGGATCCTTCCTGCTTGGTTAATGAAACCAGGCGGAACATCATCCCTCGGGGCATGTTCTGGTTGAATGAGAGGGTCAACAGGGATCCCTTGTCGATCCATCTCAGTCTGTTGTCTTCTTAACTCGTGCTGTTCACGCAGTCTTTTTCGAAAAGTCTCCTCGATTTCTGGATCAAATTCAGCTAAATCGAGACTTCGCGAACGATGCATAAAAAGTCAACGAGTTCGGAGTTTTGAAAATCAGAAGACAACCACAGTTTTGGATTTTGAGAGAAAATTAAAAAGAACAAAAATAAAATTCGTTAAAATAAAAGACAACTAAACTGATAAATTGACCTAAACACTCCCCGGCAACGGCGCCAAAAACTTGTTCGGGTTTCGATTCTATGCCGCAAGCGCACGGGTCGAGAACAAGTAGTAAAAGTGGACCTAAAGAGTCCAAGTCGATCCCTCAGAGAGTGTGGAATTCAATTCGACGTTTATCTGTCCTAATTTTAACGATGACACACACACAGATTTAAAAAATGATTAAAAACCTTAAAAACTACAGTTAGACTAAAAACTGATAAAAAGTCAGATTAAAAAGTAAAAAGGTTTTGGTTTTGACAAGATGTTGGAATTTATGTTTCGCTTAACCTATACTTCATTAATGTCAATTCAATCACATGCAGATGCTAATTATCAAAATAAGTAGTCAGACCCGATTTTCCAGTTATAGCTAATACCCTCTTTCGAGCGAATATTAACCCTAATTAGTCAATTCATACCACATATTTCTATGTCGATACAAAGTTGACCAATTGCATGAATATCTGTGAAAATAGCTCAATGGGTCACTCAGAGTAGGTGTATATTTCTATATCACCTAAACGCGCAAAAGATACACTAATGCAAATCCGAGGTATCAATCATTTCGGTCTAATTAACGCAATCATTGTTCAACAGTCACAAATAATTACCTAATAATTTCATCTAGTTGTCAATTAGATGAATAGAACACTTTGGTCTATTAAATGCAACTATCTTGCAACAATCACATTAAAATTAATTACAGTCATTTAAGCGTCACCAAAAATGATGTAAAACCTAATAATTTCATCTAAGCGTCACCAAAAATGAAATCATTTAAACATGATGATTGACACACTACTATTTTGATAATCAATGCATAATAAAATTCTAACAAATATATAATCAACATTAATGAAGCATTTAGGTTAAGTTATTCCATAAATTCCAACAAAAGAAACTTAGCTCATCATCATAAAATCATAACAAAGGAGATTAACAATGTTATACATGCTAAAATATGGAAACTAATGGAAGAACACAAGGTTTTTAAGATACAACCCTTGAAGCTTAGTTTGAATCCTTCCAATATGTTTTCCAAGCTTTCTTCAAGTAGAAATCTCCTTTGCAATCCACTTACAATCAAGAACACAAAAGAAAAGAAAAAGAAGAGAAAAGAAAAGGAAGAAGAAGAGAGAAAATGAGAGAAAATGAAAACTAAGTAACTAAACTAATAAAAAAATAAAAAAATACTAATCCATTTCTCACTACTTTTCAAAAAAAAACGTGTAGGCTAAATGGTTATGTGGATAGGATATTTTGCTTTACTTAGTCTTTAAGTATCCAAAATATCCTAGGAAACAAATTGCACCCAAGTCCCTAAACTATTGGAAAGTGGCAAAATGGTCCCTCAACTTTAATTTAGTACAATTTGGTCCTTGACTTTTGACCTTCATTTCAGTTAGGCCATTTATACATTGCACTTCAAGTCCTCCAACTTTTGGGCTTGTGCATTTCAGTCCCCAACTTCAGCTTTTTGTCAATTTTTAGTCCCTTTTCTTCCTTTTTCGCCTCGTTCTTCTTCCAATCGGGGTTTTAGCCTACAAAAGTGAAAATTACACAATTATGCATAGAAATATACTCAATATCATTTTTAATTTATTCCAGAAAAGTGTCGAATAAGTGTGTTTTTACATACTTATCACTGCATAAGCCACAGTAACAGGACCATTAACAGTATCTCGATGTTCCATGGCAGACTGGGTTACTATACGTTGCTCCTCACGAAGAAGTTACCCAAATAAGTATCTAGAGATGGTATAGGATGACGGTTCGTCAAATTAGATCGTACAGCCTCAAAATCAGGACGGAGCTTCATCAAAAATTGATCTCTCTTGCTCGTCTCATGCACTGTTTGAACAGTAGATAGAGCTGCAGTGGGAACAGCAGCATAAACAATATCGGAATATTCAGCCCAAAGATTTTGAAAACTTGAAAAGTAATCTTCAATGGATAGACTTCACTGGACAAAAATAGCCATCTCGTGCTCCAATTGAAAACGCCGAGCAGTATTGTACTGTTTGTACACCTTGCTAAGATAAGCCCACATATCAGCAGCTGTTTTGTAAGGCCTCAGATTGAGAATGAATTGAGGCTCAACTGAACTAAGGATCCAGGTCATAACCCGAGCATCCTTGATTTCCCACTTCGACAAAGCATCAACATCTTTTGGAGCGGGATCACTTCGATCAAGATGACCCCATAACTCTTTACCTTTGACAAATAATTGAAATTGGAACTCCCAAGTCGAATAATTTTTGCCATTAAAACGAACAAGAAACGAGTCCAACTTGTCAGATGACATGATGAAATAAAACACTTAACCCAATAAATGGACCCAAATATGAAAGAACCGAGTATAAGCCCAAAGAATTAAATAACCAGGAGAAGGCCCAAAGAAATAGCCAACCAGAGGAAGTAGACGAGGCAGTTGCGAAGAAGCAGAAGAAGCCAGACAACCGGAAGCTACAGTACACACCCAAGAACCCTCGATCCACAGTCTAAAGTGCTGAACAAGGGAAAACCAATTGAAGGCAGGACCCAGCGAAAATGGTGAGAGAGAGCACTCTTCGGAAACGGAAAGCTGGAGAAGAAGATTGGAAACACACCGGAACTGGAAAGACGACGAAGAAAAGGGTCGGAATCCACGCTTACCACACCACGACCAGCCCGAACACCGAAACAGGAAGGTCCGATCAAAAGAAAAAAAAAGTATGAGATGTATGTCTAAAGATCTGGTAGGAATTTCCAAGGATCGCTCGTACCAATGTTTAGCCACTATGTCATCACAAGAAGTCGATGCCGATGATAATGCTGACGACTTCAAGATAGAATTATTGACAATGGTTAGTACTACTTGAATTAATACATATGCATGTACGTATTCTTTTTCCCTCAACTAAGTACATGAAATAAAAGTACAGGTGGAATACCATTAGAATTAACTAGATGTTTTGCTAACAATATGCTTAGCATTTGTTTGAGCCCCATTTTTTCACAAAAAAAAAAAAAGTTTTGTAATAGTGATTTTTTGGAGAATGTGTTGCTAAAAAGTAGGAAACTTTTGAATTTACGTGCAAATTATTTTATTGATAGAATGTTTGGGTGAGAATGAGTTAGAAAAAATAATGAATATTTGAATAATAGGGTTCAAATAAGGGATTAATATTTTAGAGCCAGAACTTGCAAAAAATTTGAATTTCTAAATTTTTGGAAAATAGACGAGTGTCAATATCCAATTCTTTTTCTTATAGCATGTGATCTACTAACAACTCTGGTAAATACTGTAGCATCAAAGTCTGCTTTTAGTGTACAAGGTCTTGTTTGAGTACATATTTAGACTCAAAAATGAAATATTAGAGAGTTTAATGTGTTCAAAAGATTAAGAAGCAGCATAGATTTGAGTCTAAGATAAATTAGATAAAATATTAGATGACCAGCTAAATTACATGTGAATTTATCATAATTTGTCATTGTGAATGTTAAGGGGTCATCTGGTTTGTGTTTCAATTTTCAATTTTGAGTTTTGAGTTCATTTCCTATTTTTTGTATTGAGGGTTTATTTTAAAATTTTTAAAAACGCATTTAGTTTGTTATTTTCAAAAATTATTTCTCAAAATATAAAACTAAAAAACACATTTGGTTTGAAATTTTAAAAATTATTTTATAACATTTTATTCTATGAAATTTGATTATTGAGTAAAAGTAGAAATTGTTTATGCTAATGTATTGTCTGGTAATATATAGATTTTAAAATTGTGAATCTTACAATATTTTTTCTCACTACAAAAATAAAATTAAAAAAATAATAAATTGAGTTAAAAATATAGAAAATAAAAATTAATGACTTGGACTGAGAATATTTCATTTGTGTTCATTTAACCTTTTTTTAATCATAATTTTCATGTAAATAATCATTAAGAGTTTAGACTATTTTATTTGTGATTTTATTTTTCTAGAAGTTTTTAAAATTTTACTTTTCTAAGATTTTTTTTATTTTATATATTTTAGAATTTTACTTTCTTAATCTTCAGAATTTTAGAATTTTTTGTTTCAATTTTATTTTTTATTTTTTAAAATTTCATATTTTAAATAATTAATTTTTTAAATTTTATTTAAACGTTTGTTTTGAATGTTTTTAGAATTTGCACTAAAAACGCTCAAAATGTTAAAAATGCATTTTAAGTTTTATATTATAGGTTTAACCATGTTTTCGAAAAAAGCATTTCAGAAATATTAAACCACACATGTTTTCAGTATTTTGCAAAACTGAAAACAATTTGAAAACGGGTTAATTTCATAAATGGTCACTCAAGTTACATCAAAATAACAAAATGGTCACTCAAGTTACAAAATTGCACTAACGGTTACTCAAGTATCACCCGGTTTCAATAATGGTCACTGAAGGACCAAATGAGTCAACACTGAAACATGAGGACCTACATCGCAAATTTGCCAAAGCCCTTTTTTCTTCCATTTTTCCGGCGACTTTGCACTGAAAATCCGGCGCCGTCCGACCTCCTAAACCGCCGGAAATTAGTACCATTCGAAAGCACTCCTCTTCCTCTTCAATTAGCATCCAACATCTCCCAATTTCATCAACTTATGTAATCGGAATCGATGCTCAAAGTTCAATGCCCACAAATCTGAAAATCGCCAAATAAGTCGAGCTCCGGTCGAAATTGGCCATGACCCATGCCTGGGCAAGCTGCTCCAGGTGAAGACGACCACGTCCATGGCTCAAATTTTACACAAACAACATCAGAAAATTGTAATTGTGCAGAAGATCCTCGCCAGTCGCGAATGTCGCGACACCGTGACCTAAGACCCAAAATTCCGGAGACGTCCGACCAAGCCCCGACCTCGGACCACCATGGACGTGGTCGTCTTCACCTGGAGCAGCTTGCCCAGGCATGGGTCATGGCCAATTTCGACCGGAGCTCGACTTATTTGGCGATTTTCAGATTTGTGGGCATTGAACTTTGAGCATCGATTCCGATTACATAAGTTGATGAAATTGGGAGATGTTGGATGTTAATTGAAGAGGAAGAGGAGTGCTTTCGAATGGTACTAATTTCCGGCGGTTTAGGAGGTCGGACGGCGCCGGATTTTCAGTGCAAAGTCGCCGGAAAAATGGAAGAAAAAAGGGCTTTGGCAAATTTGCGATGTAGGTCCTCATGTTTCAGTGTTGACTCATTTGGTCCTTCAGTGACCATTCTTGAAACCGGGTGATACTTGAGTGACCGTTAGTGCAATTTTGTAACTTGAATGACCGTTTTGTTATTTTGATGTAACTTGAGTGACCATTTATGAAATTAACCCATTTGAAAACAGCAAACCAAACGAAGTCTAATTTTCTTAAATATTTGTCTTTTATAAAAAAACATTGTACACATAATAATTCGTTCGTGTAAATTTTTAACTTCACTATATTAAATGTAGTTGATCCCAAACCCACAAAATGAGGATTTTCAAAAAGTATTTTTTAATAAAAAATAAAAAGATGAGAAGCTCATGGGATAGTTCTGCTCGACCTATAGGCCCACAAGCTTATATATCGAATCAAACTCCAACAACATGCATGATTCGATCCAAACGAGCTGAGCTCGTGTTTTTATGGCTTAAGCTGAGTCGGCTCACCTCGACCTATTGCTATTTGTAGATGTAGTTGAAAACCTTGAGAACAGTAGTATTATAAGAGGTTTCAAAATCATTGATTGACACATCTTCCTCTTTAAATTACGATAGCAGAACCAATGGAAAAAGTAAGGCCAGAGGCCATTATTAACGTTCAAAAGGATTATATGGGTCTTGTTAATATACTCCATCGAACGTGAGACAAACAAGCTTCGAGCTAGCAAAATCACAAATAATAGATTAGGTTATCTTTCTAGCATGATCAATGACTACGTAGGTGATGCATATGAATATGTACATGGGGATATCAATGAGATGGATGTCTTTCCAAGTGTTCAGATTTGGAAGCTCTCTCTCTCGTGAATTTGGTTTATATTAAGATTATTACAAGTAAATTACGACGCTCATAAAATGATGTATTTTACAAATATATTATGATGCTCATAAAATGTTGCATTTGATGAAACCATGTGAAATATAAATTATGCATTGTTCATTAACTTTCTTATGATCTATTTCTTTAATCATTGGTAAGCTTTGGCCCCTGTTCGACCCCACTCTTTTTTTTTTTTTTTGGTTTTTTGAAACTCATTTTCCCAATCACATTTGCTAAACAACATAATTTTACACTTAAACTCAAAACTTTTCTTACTTTTCAATAACATATTTTCTAAAAAATTATTATTATAAAATTTAAGGGTTCAAACAAATCCTTATTTTTGCTTTCTTTTTCTTGAGATCTGGCCAAGCCTCTTATGTTTGCCCCTATGACGGGTCTCAGGGGGCTCTGTCCGTATCACGGTAGGTCTTGGGCCAAATTTTAAGTGATTCGTCCCCATCGATATCCTTACCTTATCTTTATTAAATCTCACATCTGACACCAAACCAACTTCACCAATTCCCATAAAACTAATTTTGTAAGTTTGTGGGCTATCGTGTTGTTAAGTTTATACTTTGTTCTTGCCATCATTATGGAATTTACAAAAATGTCTAATTTCACGATTGTCAATTAAAAAGTGTCTAATTTTACCAACTTTTGCAAAAATGGCCAAATTTAGTATCAAATTATCTATTATACCCTTAATGAAAAATGAAGTAATTTTTTTCACTTTGTCTCGAATTTCGAGAAGAAGAAGTAGTTTCCATGAGAAACTACATTAAAATGACGTTCTCGACATTTTAAGAGTTGTTATCGATATTTGAATCTTGTTTATCTTGATATTTCAATTGTCTATAACAAGATTTTATTCCGAACATGAGAGTTATTTACATTTCATAAAATTTCTGACATTTGAAATATAGTTCTCGATATTTAATACATGTGTCAATGAGAAATACAACATTTAATATGATTTAACATGTATACTTTTGAAATAAGTATGGTAGGTTCTGTGTCAAAATTTTATTGATCAACAAAATTTTTAATTGTATGCATATTTTTGTCTTTAGTTTGAAATTATAAATTGTTAACAATGTGATATTTTGGTCAAAATATTGCAAAATGAACATTGAACAAAATTTGGACATTTTTACAAATTACCATGTGAAAGTGGACATTTCTTGTAATTTCCTCTTATTTAATTTATGAACATTAAAGTTTCAACGTTAAATTTGATATTCTAATGTACAAACAAGCCCACTCTAAGCTTATTTGACACAAATTTATCGGCTAAGCCCTGTTTGGTGAGGAAATAGTGGGAAATGCCCGGTTGACCCGGTCACTTTTCCAAAATAGCCGTTGACTGATAAAAAAAAAAAAAAAAAAGGAAAAACTAAAAAAAGCTTAACATTGAAGCATTTTGCCATTTTTACCCTCACGTGACTTGGAAGAGAGTTGGGAGAGAAAAACCGACCGTGTGGTGCCCGACCCAAAAACCGACCGTGTGGTGCCCAGACCGGAATCGCCATTTCTCTTGAAGAAGGTGAGCTTTTGAAAACCATTCTATGTTATTTTACAAAAAGCATGGTTGAATCATTCAATATTATGCATGTTTGCGAATTTTTGTTGATTATTTTCGAAAAAATTGTTGTAGAATCAATTAATATCGAAGAAATAATGATTGGGAGCCATTTTGGGGGTTGGAGATCGCCGGAAATGGCGTTTTCCGGCGATCTCCGTCGGAGAAGAAGGGGGCAGACGCCCCCTCAGGCACGCCAGTGCAGGCTTCGGGCCCAGGACACGGGGGTGCAGGCACGCCCGGGAAGCCCGGACCCCCAGGTTCTCGGGGTGCAGGCCCCGAAGCCCGAAGATTACGGGCCTCTGGGCTTCTGGGCCCAGACCCCCAGAAGTCTAGGGGTGCGGGCCCCGGACTTCGGGCCTCTGTGCTCTGGGCCCGGACCCCCGAAAGTCCAGGGTGCAGGCCCCGGACTCGGGATTCTGGGCCCAGACGCCCAGAGTCCCAGAATCTTCTGGGCTTCTGGCCCGGAAGCCCAGACTTCTGGGATTCTGGGCCCAGACAGCCCAGACGTCTGGGCCCAGAAGCAAGCCCAGATTTTTTTTTTTTGCCTTTTATTTAAATGAAAATATGAAACGAATTAATAAATTATAAAATATTATTTAATAAATTATAAAATATTAAATAAACAATATAAATTGTTTCTTTGAATTGTTTATTTCAATTTTATATTTCGATTGTTTATTTAATTTTTTATTTAATTATTATTAATTAAAAAAATTAAATATTTATTAAAAAATTATTTTAATATTTTATAATAAATATTTTACTTGTTCACTTAAAATAAATATTTAATTATAATATTTTAAAATTATAATATTTTAATTAATAATAATTAAATATTATATAAACAATTAAAATAATGAATTTATTTAAAAATTCTTCTTTTACAACGAAATATTAAGTGAACAAGTAAACTATTTATTATAAAATTATTTATTTTAATTACTTATTGAAATATTTTTTTTTTTGTTGCCTTTTATTTAAATTAAAATATGAAACGAATTAATAAATTATAAAATATTATTTAATAAATTATAAAATATTAAATAAACAAAATAAATTGTTTCTTTGAATTGTTTATTTCAATTTTAAATTTCGATTGTTTATTTAATTTTTTATTTAATTATTATTAATTAAAAAAAATTAAATATTTATTAAAAAATTATTTTAATATTTTATAATAAATATTTTACTTGTTCACTTAAAATAAATATTTAATTATAATATTTTCAAATTATAATATTTTAATTAATAATAATTAAATATTATATAAACAATTAAAATAATGAATTTATTTAAAAATTCTTCTTTTACAACGAAATATTAAGTGAACAAGTAAACTATTTATTATAAAATTATTTATTTTAATTACTTATTGAAATATTTTTTTTTTTGTTGCCTTTTATTTAAATTAAAATATGAAACGAATTAATAAATTATAAAATATTATTTAATAAATTATAAAATATTAAATAAACAAAATAAATTGTTTCTTTGAATTGTTTATTTCAATTTTAAATTTCGATTGTTTATTTAATTTTTTATTTAATTATTATTAATTAATAAAAAATTAAATATTTATTAAAAAATTATTTTAATATTTTATAATAAATATTTTACTTGTTCACTTAAAATAAATATTTAATTATAATATTTTGAAATTATAATATTTTAATTAATAATAATTAAATATTATATAAACAATTAAATTAATGAATTTATTTGAAAATTCTTCTTTTACAACGAAATATTAAGTGAACAAGTAAAATATTTATTATAAAATTATTTATTTTAATTACTTATTGAAATTGTTCAAAAAACATTAAATATATTATTTTAAATAAATTATTTCATTTAATTGTGTAGTTATAAAATAAGAAATTTAATTATAAATTCTTCTATTAATTTGAAATATTAAGTGAACAATTAAATGAAATAATTTATTTTAAATCATAATCAATAATTCTAAATAAATTATTTCATTTAATTGTTTAGTTATAAATAATAGAAAAACTAAATAAACAAAATAAATTGTTTATTTGAATTGTTTCTTTAATATTCTAATAATTATAATTAAATATTATATAAACAATTAAAATAAGAAATTTAATTATAAATTCTTATATTAATTTGAAATATTAAGTTAACAATTAAATGAAATAATTTGTTCCATTATTGCATTATTTGTAATTAAATTTCTTATTTAACTATTGATTCTTGCGGATAGTAATTAATGTCATTCTTCCATTATTCCACTATTGATTCTTGCGGATAGTAATTAATGTCATTCAAGTTAGTTTAATTTTCGTATATTATGTTTTATTTATTATATCTTGCACGGGATTCTAACATTTGAAATGTTACGGGATGGATTACCACTTAAATGATGCGGTAAGACGGATCCCATGCAAAGTTACATCGAATCAGTAACTTTGCCATCTTTCTGATGGTATTAAATTTCTTTGGACGAGGAGCACGCAAACATATTGAGGCGCTCCTGCTTATGGCCATGGTATTCATTGCTCGGCGTACAGTTTTCGGGTCAGCTGCTCGATGCGTTGCTATGTCGGCTGCTTAAACCAGTTGACGGAGAGGCCCTCCATTTTGATTTTGGGGGCAAGGTAGTTAGATTTTCTATATTCGAGTTTGCCCTCATCACCGGATTGATGTGTCTTGCGAAGAAGCGGCCGGCCCGTATTCCGAGAAACAAGAGGTTGTTGAATGAATATTTTCACGGGCGGACGGCGGTCACTCCGGGCGATTAGCGGACGCATTCGGGGCATGCGAGGACATGTCGATAAGTTGAAGTGGGTATGGTGCTTATCCTCGAGAGTGTGCTCAGGTGTCATCACAAGAAGACGTCGATTAACCTTTTTCATTTGGAAGTTGTGGATGACATTGATAACTTCAACAGCTATCCTTGGGGGCAGAGATGTTTTGAGGATACCTTACGACACTTCAGGAGGGGATATTCGATGCCTAAGGGGGATAGAGCCGAGCGCAAGTACGATGCATATGGCCTGCCGTTGGCTTTGCAGGTAAATGTTCAACATAATGAATTATCTATTTTTAGTATTCAATTCTATATGTAATAATTGTAATCGTTGCGAGATATGGGTGTACGAGACTGTCCCCATATTGGCTAGCCGGTATGCGACGAGAGTGGAGACGTGCTGCCCTCGGATTTATCAATGGCGAGCACAGGACAAGCCACTTGCAAAACAAATATCGGCTATTCTCGACGATCCTGAGGTACGTAGTATACATTTTGCGATTTATATCGTATGTCCTTTCAACATATCGATACATGGTCATGAGCTCGGTAAAATGTCAATATGATAGGTTGAAGTCCTCTCTGAGTTGACCCCGTCGATAGAGGAGGAGGGTCAGAGTTACATACGTTCCTTGTCCATCCGGGCCGCGTCAGATGATCCGACGCCCGAGTCCATCGTTGATCGGGATAGGGTATGTTCATTGAATATAATATGTTGATTAACGTTTTGATTTTTGAATTAAATTAATAATTCGGACTTTATTTTCTCAGGAGTGCCGTCCAGTATCACCTCCGCCGCCGAGGTCACTTCCGCCGCCGAGATCACCTCCGCCGCCGAGATCACCTCCACCGCCGCCGAGATCACCTCCACCGCCGCTGAGGTCACCTCCGCCGCCGAGATCACCTCCCCCGCCGAGGTCACCTCCACCGCCGAGGGCCTCACCACCGCCGTCGAGGGCATCACTGTCGCTGATCAGGTCTCCTTTTCCCTCGTCCACTGATCTGTATGGCCGTCTTACTGAGTTTATACAGGGTCAGATGTGCGCGATGTGTCGAGAGTTGGGACGGCAGGGCGACGAGAAGTATTCCAAATTGTCGTTCGAGATGGGCGCGATGCGCCGAGAGTTGGGACGGCAGGTCGACGAGAGCTCTGCCAGACTGTCAGAAGAGATGGGCGAACTGCGACAAGAGCTGAAGGGACATATCGACGATGTATATAATGATGTATTCGTTCTACGTCGCGACGTGGTAGATCTACAGCGCGAGATAGGAAACCTTCGTACTGAGGTCAATATGTTACGGGGCGACGTAGCAGCCATACGAGGGACTGACAGTCATCGAGATGAAAAGGGTGACGGTGGAGCGAGACAGATGGGGTACGATGATCTGTCATGGCCGGGGGGAGATTACGAATCATTTTTTGATGGGGTACCGGAGGAGGGAGTACCAGCAGAGGCGGAGGTGGGGGTACCGGTGGAGGTGGAGGGGGTACCGGCGCAGGCGGAGGTGGAGGTGGAGGTGGAGGGAGTACCGATGGAGTCCGAAGGGGGGGGTACCGGCGCAGGTGGAGGGGGGGTACCGGAGGGGGCACCGGCGCAGGTGGAGGGGGGGGTACCGGAGGGGGTACCGACGGAGAGGGTACCGGAGGGGAGGGCACATGAGGGGGTGGAGGGAGCACTGGCGAAGGCGGAGGTGGAGGTGGGGGTACCGGCGAAGACGCACGTCGAGGGGATACCGGCGGAGGTGGAGGTGGAGGTGGAGGTGGAGGGGGTACTGACGGAGGTGGGGGTACCGGAGGGGAGGGCACAGGAGGGGGTGGAGGGGGTACCGGCGCAGGTGGAGACGGATGACGTAGTATTTGTGTCGGAGGGGACTACGGAGCTAAGGAAGGGAACCAAGCGTGTTGTTGACGTGACACCGATGGTGGTTGGGAAGAGATCGAGATTGCCGTCACAGTACATCGTTTCCCCCTTCACAGCTGAGGCGAAGAGACGCACGTTCTTGGATGGGACCTTTCCCAATCTCTTCCGCGAGGTCGACCCGGTTCGGCAGAAGGCGTTCTCATTGTGGTTCACATCCCTTCAGCATGAGTAAGTATTTTATCATTTTCATAAATTATGTAAAAGATCATCTATGCTTTTTGTAACAATTCACTATTTTGATTTTTGTAGGGACAACTATAAGATAGGGACGATGACCATCTCGAACGCGAAGAAGTGGTTCGACGATGTTCTGACAAGGGGTGCGTGGCTCGCCGATGATGTAAGGATATTCTCTTTGTTATTTGGTATTTTATTTAATTATTTTTTATTTTATTTAATTTAACGACCATTTATGTTTTATTGGTGATAGCACATGGACTTGGCTATGGAACTGTTGCGCGATAGAGCTCGGAGACACCCGAGATCTTTTGGCATTCCTGGCCGAGTCATCCTTAGCTCCAGTTTCGCACGTGCCCTTGATATTGAGCACAGCACACTCCTACTCCAAGGCGGCGGATATGTGGTGCCCGAGTATATGTTGGAGTGGGTCATTGGGCTGGAGCCGACATACGGGCAGCCGTGGACGGATTGTACACATATGTACATTCCACAGGTCGCGAACTCACACTGCTTTGCAATTGAGATCTCTTTCGCGGATTCGACTATACATGTGTACGACTCCGACCATAGTCATTTGACCCAAGGGCAAGCTGGAGCGTATATTGGAGCCGATGAGAGTGATCATTCCCATGATGGCTAGACATGCGGATATTCAAGTAAATGACAGATTAGCCATTATGCGGGACACGACGACGGCGAGACAAGAAATATCGTAAGAATTTACAAGTTTTCAATTTTTAAATTTAGTTTTTAGCTATATGTTATCGAATTAATATATTTTTATTTCCTCGCAGGGGCGACTGTGGGATGTTCGCGATAAAGTATATAGAATTTTTGAGTATTGGTCGCAAGGTTGATACAATTTCCCAATCGTTTATGGACATGTGGAGGTTGAAGCTAGCTTGTGATTTGTATGAATATAATTGTGATCCTTAGTACATTGTGTAATTATGTAATTAATATACATTATTTTATTTAAATGTTTATTTCATATTCCATTAAGAAATAATGAATGTAAATAAATAATTTAAATAAATATTTGAATTAATCAATTAACATAAATTATGTAAATAAATATTTGAATTAATCAATTAACATAAATTATGTAAATAAATAATTTCATTAATCAATTAACATAAATTAATATTTAACGACACTAAATAAATATTTGAATATTTCATATTTAACGACACTAAATAAAAACATATTATTCAGTTATACATATTATACTATTACATAATATTACACATCGGTTGAATTGTTATGTAGAGGAATCTGACTTGTACAAAATTGACGGGTATGCCCTGTTGCGCCGCATCTGCCGCACTTACGAGGTCGGGGAAATTCTCCGGTGGATGGTATTCTAGACGTACGTCTACGTCCCGGAGCACGTGGTCCGATTTCGGGTGGCAACAAATTATTAAGTGGGAGAATATGGTCGGGAACTTCCCACTCGGCTTCATTTGGCAGGGGAAATATCGTTTCGGCATACGCCGCTTTCCAAAAATCAGTCGTGTAATAAACACTGCATAAGGCGTGTGTCGGAATCCCTCTATGCATAGCCACTGCCACTGCATGCGTACACGGAAACCTTTCCAACTGGAACTTTCTACACGTGCATGTGTTATCATTCAAGTCCACGACGTATCCGATATTACGTCCACATCTCACGGAGAAGCGAAACTGATCCAGTGGTTCCACGCATACCTTCCTCGCAACCTCTAGAGTTTTGAAGATTTTATCTTCCTGAGCCGGAGTCAGCACACTTGTGCAATTTTGTGATTCCTCACGCCGGTCATGAAACCACTGCTGCAACTTGTTACGAATTTGCTCAATCATTGCGAGAATTGGTAACTCTCGATCCTTCTTGAATAACGCATTGAGCGACTCAACATTGTTCGACGTCATCATGTTGTATCGACGTCCTGGAAAATGTGATCGTGCCCAATGTTCGTTCCCCATCTCCGTTAGATAAACCCATGCAGCAGGTGATTTACTTTCTATTTCACCCATGAACTTTTCAAACTCTTCAAAACTGTACGCCTCTGCAGCCTTTCCTAAACAATGCAACGATGCCACTGCCCCGAAACTTCGTCTTTAGATTGCCCTGTATATGGTACATACAATAACCGTGATGTGCATCAGGAAAGACTTCGGCGATACCATTTATTATTGATTGCCCCCGGTCAATTACGAATGCAAGGTTCTCGACGTCTCCAATTACTTCCCTCAGCTTCGTGAAGAACCAACGCATCGCTAAATCATTCTCTCCATCGACTATACCGAACGCAAGAGGGTAAATTTGGATGTTGGGATCTTGACACGTAGCAATAATCAACTTACCTTCGTATCTAGCCTTAAGGGTTGTACCGTCGACTAGAATTACGGGTCGCATCGCGTTCCGAAATCCTCGAATGCACTGTCCAAGGGCCATGAAAAAATACTTGAAGCGATTCCCGTCGTCCGTATCAATATAAAATGCCGATCCAGGATTAGTTTTCTCCATGTTGTGGCAATATCTAGCCAATTTAGCGTAACTTTCCTCGGCCGAACCCATTAAGTCCTCCAATGCGCATTCTTTGGCCTTCCGTGCTTTACGATAGCTCGTGACCACCCCGTAATCTCGACGGACGTCATTGATAATGTCCGAAGGTCTCAGAGATCGTTCGTGGGTCCCGAAACTTGTCCATTATTTGTCGACCAATGAACCATGCTCGGGCTTGCCTGTGATCATTTCGACGAATACCCACTTCGCAAGTATGTTCCCGTGCATACTTACGAATTACAAAGAACTCATTCGTGTCCATTTTCATCGCTCGCATACGCTAATGGCAACTGTCTCAATTCAGATAATTGTGTACGTAGACTTGTCCGATTTTTTAACTTTAAACTCAAAATTATGTTTCAAAGCAATCCGGTGCGCAGCTTCCTGCAAATCTTTCTTTGTTTCGAATAGTTACTCGACATATAAATCTTCATCGTCAGGAACTGTACAAGAACAATTAGAGGTATCTGAACCCGACCCGTGTCTTCGACCAGATAAAGCAATCAAATCCTCATTCGTAAATTCATTTTCATTCTCGTTTTCATCAACTATCGAGAAAATTCTGTGCGTAATGGTGAAATCATGGTGATGAACAATTGTAGTGGGAATAACCACGTCATCCTCACGAACTATCTCCACCGTGTTCCAAAAATCATTCACATTACAATCCCCTCCATCAAGATCTTAGTATTCACTATCGGGGACATTCTTTTTTACTAAAGTTACGCAAATAGGAGTAGTCGTGTGAACTTCGTTCAATACAATTAAAGTTTTGATGTCATTTTCAGAAGTAACCTTTACAGGTGGAATTAGAATGGATGTATGCTCGTTGTTGAATAGAAATCTCAATTCCATGTCGTACTGAGAGGGATTGATGTTGAGCACGTTCTGTATCTCACTGCACATTTCTACATACGATGTACTCGATGTCAATACAATTAAAATTGAGCCATGTATATCACCTGTCCATTTCCAGACCCATCCACCATTTCCATTATCTTCAAATTCACCAAAGTAAAGAACCGGGATTGCAACCATATCTGCTGCATTAAAAAAAAAAAATATTTGTTATGTTCGTGGAAAAAAAAACCGGCGAGGGTGCACCGCCCCGGACGCCCGGAAGTCCGGGCCCGGACGCCCGGAAGTCGGGTGTACGAGGCCGGACTTAGAGCCCAGACACCCGGACTTCCGGGCCCGGACTTCCGGGCGTCCGGGCCCAGACTCCCCGGACGTCGGGGTCGTGTTTAATTGGTTTTCTTCTTCCATCACAGATCTGAAAATCTCAATCAGATGAATTTTTTTCTCGTTTTTGTTTAAAAATGTCGATTATAGATCATAAAATTTTCATATACATAAGATTTAAAGATTAAAATAATGTACTTAACCAAAACGAAATCAAAAATACGTAAAAATATGCTTACCGAATTCACTGATGGCTGTGAAATATTTCCTTGTTGAGTGTTTGATAAGTTTTTATCTGTGTTGGAGTAAACAGATGGAGAAAGTGAATTGGTTTCGAAATTTTACGTAGGAAGTGTTTGAAATTCTTTATAACTTAAAAAGGGTATTATTGTCTTTTTGAAACCATACCATTTTTTGTAATTTATATAACATTTTAAGGGTAATTTCGTCTTTTCAGCCTTAGAAGGCTATTGTGGTGAATGGTTAAAATTTTTGGGCAAAATGGAAAAAGGGTGCTTTGACTTGGGCATTTTGAAAAGTACCCCCCTGTTTGGTTGACATTGAAATCTAATTTTAATTTTAATTTTAAGTCAAAATTAATAATTAATTTTAATTAAATAATTTATAAGATATCCAACTTTTAAATCACACGTTTCATCAATTTTTATCAAAATTTAATAAAAATCTAGTAGCCTGTTTGAGCCCCATTTTTATATTAAAATGCATTTTGAAATAATATTTTAATAAATAATGCATGGTTAAAACATAAAGAATAAATTTTGAATTTGCGTGTAATATTATTTTATTAAGAATATATGACTAAAAATAAAAGAAAGAAAAATATATTTTAAAAATAATGACTAAACAAGAGCCTAATTTTAATTTACACATGACTAATGACTATTTGTTAGGAATTAAAATCAAAATTTTAATTTTAATTTCCATTACTTTAAAAAGGAAAAAATAACTTGTACTTTAATTAAAGCATTAAGTTACTTTTGAATAACTTTAATTTACTCTAATCACTTTTCTTTAAAAGTTATTTTCTTTATTGAATTTAGTAAAAGGAAGCTAATCTTTTAGGGCCATCTCAAATTTCTATTTCTATTCCAATTTCACTTCATATCATAACAAATCTTAATTGCCTCGAGATCAAATTTTAAAGAATTGAAGATTGCTAGTAGAAATGGCGAAATTCGGTTTCATTTGATTGATTTCAGTACGCCGATCATTAATATCATTGCATTTACGCTGAATAATTGCCTTATACTACCTCAAATTTCGCCATGGTTAATAAAGAGAATAAATCTTTGCAAGTTTTCTGCATTGGAACAGCTGACACGAAGCTGGAAGAGCTCCAATTTCTATCGGAGTCTGTTCAGTCCAATCTGAATTGCTTTCCCAGTAACAAATCCTCCAAGGTGTGTTCCTTTTTTACCTATTTTTTGTTTACTGATTTTTCGCATTGATGTATTGAATTGCTCAAGAATTAAGGAAATTAGAGTTTTTTCTGCTTTGCTAATTATTTTGTGTGTTGAATGTTGTTGGGAATTTCTTGAAGTAGTATTTTAAGTGCTACTGAACGGATGTGCTTGTATTGTTATGATCTCGCTTATATTTTTCTTGAATTTGGCATTGGAATTGATGTTTCATGTATGGCATTGAGCTGTTCTAATTTAACTTGGCAATCAAGATTGTAATATTAATCTGATTATCTTTGGTTTTATTATATGCTGATTTTACAATATGCCAATATAGCATGCATTTGAAGTTCTTGGTTTAATTTGATGTTTGGGGGCACAGGTCCAAGTCACAGTAGTTGATGTGTCTACTAGTAAGAAGGATATTAAGAGCTGTGGGGATTTTAAATTTGTATCAAGAGATGATGTTCTGTCTTGCCAACCTGGAGTGGGGGAACGTGTTACCTCACTTCCAGATGATCGAGGCAAAGCTATAGCGATGATGAATAAAGCACTTGAGAACTTCCTCGGAAAAGCTCATGGTGATCGAGTTCTTGCTGGAGTTATTGGCCTTGGGGGCAGTGGAGGGACATCATTAATGTCTTCTGCCTTTAGGTCACTCCCACTTGGAATCCCAAAGATAATTGTGTCGACTGTGGCTAGTGGTCATACTGAACCATATGTTGGAACATCTGATTTGGTATTATTTCCATCTGTAGTCGATATTTGTGGCATTAACAGTGTGAGTAGAGTGGTTTTGTGTAATGCTGCCACTGCTTTTGCGGGAATGGTTATTGGAAGACTAAAAGGTTCCCAAGGGTCAGCCACTAATGATGACAAGTTTACAGTCGGTATAACCATGTTTGGGGTTACTACTCCATGTGTAAATGCTATCAAAGAAAGATTGATTCAAGAAGGATATGAGCCCTTGGTTTTCCACGCAACGGGAGTAGGAGGAAGGGCAATGGAGGACCTTGTTAAACGAGGATTTATAAAGGTATTCCAGTCACATTATATGTTTTAGCTTACCTTCACAATTCTTACCTTGCTTGTTTGGATGTCCTGCTGCACATTGTGGACCTAGGTTTCAGCATTTGACAAAGCTTGAGATTGTATCTAAATGGAGCATGTTTCCCTCTTAACGATTATGATAATAAATATCTAATCGTGAAAAAGAAAATTAACTTTATCCCATTTCCAGGTGACTGAATTCAGCAATAGATCTGCAAATAGGAAGATATATGGTGAAGTCTTCATTTGGTTTTGGATAGGAGACTTTGTGTAATTACTTCACCCCATTTCAATTGATAGAATCTCCTATTATTTCTTGAATTATCCTCAGTGGCAGAAAATAACTATGCTGCAAGCTAATAGTTATGAGTGCTATGTTAGTAAAACTATGATAGCTTCAAATTAAATTATAAGATGTTGATTAGATACTTGATCAATTCTATGTTGAGTCTGTGCTAATTGTTTTAAGGAAAGATTGACTCGAGAAATATGCTTTTCACTTGATCTGATTTGTAGATGGAAATGTTTGCATTGCAAAATCACTTAATAATAAAAAATAACATTCAAGGAAATATGATTGCATATACTTTGACCATAGGAGACTGCATCAACATCATATGATGCCAAAATTGTTCTCGTGTTGTCCTTTTATGAGATAGATTATGTGCTTCTAATTGTCATGAATGCTATGTTTATCCGAACTTTGATAACATCAGCCTTTTATGGATCTTAACTTTTCCTTATCAAATCTCTGTTTCTTTATTTTCTATAGGGTGTTTTAGACATCACAACAACCGAGGTTGCTGATTACATTGTTGGAGGTGTTATGGCATGTGACACGTCCCGCTTTGATGCCATACTAGATGAGAAGATACCCTTAGTTATAAGTGTGGGAGCATTGGATATGGTGAATTTTGGACCCAAATTCACCATACCTTCTAATTTTCAGCAGAGAAAGATTTATGAACACAATGAGCAGGTGGTAGTTATATATCTCTCTCTCTCTCTCTCCCCTCTATAGTCCAACTTCTCTCATTTTGGGATACACACACAGTTTATCAATTAAGAATATGCATATGGTATTTTGGCAGCATAGTATCAATGATAGAGGATTTGAAGGAGCAGAATTGATCAACAACAATTTCTAAAAGAGAGTGAATTAGTACTATATATAGCCCCTGTATGTTGTAGATTAAAATCAGATTTTTAGTAGATTTTAATAAAAGTTGATGAAATATGTGGTTGAAAAGTTGTGGACCCCATGAAATTTGTGGTTAAAATTAATTGTTGACTTTGACTTGAGATTAAAATCAAATTTTAATCAGAAACAAACAAGGGCATAGTGACTAACCCAATCTGGCCAGTATCATTGAGACACCCTAAAAGTCGCCTACTAGCAACCATATCTCTGAAAATTCTAAAATTCAAAATTGCAGAAATCTGCAACTATGTCAATCTGAAGTTGACTTAGAAACAAAATTCACAAAAAATAAATATGAAAACATAAGAAAAAAGCCCAGTAGACCATAAAAGAGTAGAATTATTGCTGAAAAGTTGTGCCCAACAAGTCAAGCCGTATTGTTTTCTCTCATTCTCTGCAGAACTCAAAAATAGTTTTTCATTTATGTCTTGCCTGGGTAAGTCCTTCCACTGTTTAATTAACTACCAAACATCTCTACTCCCATTAAACTCATCCCATATGAAAGCTGTGGTCTTTATCGTTTTATTGACGAACAGAACTTCCATTTGGACTTTTGGTGGTCCAATATGCATCTACTCTACCTCAAAATATTTAGGATCTTGTGACTGGTAAATACAAAAAACCTACCAACAGGAAACTTCATAATTTTGTTTCATTATAAAGCATCTGAAAGTCTTTAAGATAAGTTGTGAACCGTTCCCTGTGAAGAACCAACTAGTAGTTGTCTTTTTCAGGTTTCGCTGATGCGAACTACAGTGGATGAAAATAAGAAATTTGCTGCATTTATAGCAGACAAGTTGAACAAGTCATCATCGAAGTTTTGTGTTTGCCTTCCAAAGAAAGGTGTCTCTGCCTTGGATGCACCCGGAAAGCCATTCTATGATCCTGATGCTACTGGTGTTCTCATAGAGGAAGTAAATAGGCTAATTGAAAGAAATGAAGATCGTCAGGTCTCTTCATTGCTCATCGAATAGATCATCTATGCTTTCCAACCTTCTCTACTGCTTGGCTTTAGGAAGATTACTTCATTTATTTAACATTTTTATTCATTCACCTTATTGTACCTATAGGTTAAAGTTTTTCCACATCATATTAATGACCTGGAGTTTGCAAACGCACTAGTTGACTCATTTTTGGAGATCTGTTCAAATAATAAAGGTGCATGCAGTAATCAAACCAGCTATGAATCCATCCAAGACATTCAAAAGGATACTTATGTTTCTGAGACAAGTACCCAAAGGAATTCAACAATTTCATACTGCCTGAGCAACTTCCCCAATGCAAAACAAGGTTCTAGTCTCCATGCCCCCACAATTTTCATTATTGTCATCTTTATTGTTTTCACTTAGGTGGTACACTCAGATATTCACATATTTATTATTACATTTTACTCAGCTCAGCCTTCCCCCCTAAGTTATCAATACTTATCATTTCTTGATGGATGTCACCATGAAAACTGAAGTGAATAAGATTCTTAAGAACAAAATATGTAAATGAATCATTTGTATTAACTTCATCCACATATCCCGGAATATGGTAATTCATTGGAACCAATGTTTGAATGCATTCCCTTGCGGGTATTCATTATGTCCTTCAGAGGTCATTTAATACGGCTCATGCATTACGTTTGGTGAAATTTGATGTCTTCCACACATAAATGCCTATGTCAAACTTAAGATGCCAATAAAGAGAAAATTTCTGGTTACAATAGTTCGAACTCAGACTGCCTAAATTAGACAGATGTTTGAGCAAATACTTCTGGGGTTCTATGTACTTGCCATTGCTTGAGTTCTGCATGTGAAGGATTAGAAATAAAATGTGGAAGGGATCAAGTAGGTTTCTCTATATTTTCAGTTTCTATTTAAACAAGGTCTGGTAACTTTATTTATATTTTAAGCAGAAACGCTACAAAGAACACAGCAGATACTGCAGCAATTGAAAGATCAAATAAAGAAGGGAAAACCCATTATTGGGGCTGGTGCAGGGACCGGCATATCAGCTAAGTTTGAGGAAGTTGGTGGTGTGGATCTAATTGTCTTATACAACTCAGGCCGCTTTCGCATGGCAGGAAGGGGGTCCTTAGCGGGTTTATTGCCATTTGCTGATGCAAATGCAGTAGTACTTGATATGGCGAATGAAGTGTTGCCTGTAAGTATTTTAATTTGTTATTTATAGAACTTTCTGATATTAAAGGCTTTTGAAATTCATGCTGAAAAGATCTAGAACCTGGTGTTTCGAAATTGAATCTTTACGAACCAATTCTGTTTTTGAAATTGAGCTAATTTTGCTTTCGAATGGCACGAGTCTGTATGCTATTCATAGTCAATGTTTGGTTATTCCCTGCCTTATACTTTGCATGTACCGATGTCTACACTAAAGAAATCTGAATGATTTATTTCAAAATTATTAGATTAAATTAAATTATTATTCAATTACATTGTGCAATGCACCGTCTTATTATGATTGTCCAAGTTACTGGTGCACTTTGTACTTAAAACATGAAAAATTTGCTTCAGATATCTGAAATATATTGTAGTATATGATAAGAGCATTTGAAAGCTTTAAAAGATGATGTGTAAAGTCCTCATTCCAGTTTGTTAGAGAGAATTAACATGAAAACCTTCTCTTTAACTTTTCTTTGTCCTCTTCTTTCCATTTTCTTTAATAACTTTTCAATCTGTGGCTATTGAATAATCATTTATTGGTACTTTGCTGCAAATAGGTGAAACTTCAAATTGAATTTGAAAATATAAACCGTTCCCAATTGTGTTACAAGCTATTTCTTCTCATGGTCACGTGTGTAGGTGGTGAAAGGAGTTCCAGTTCTTGCTGGAGTCTGTGGAACTGATCCATTTCGAAGGATGGATTACTTCCTGAAGCAATTGGAGTCCATTGGGTTCTCAGGGGTGCAGAACTTTCCAACCGTTGGGTTATTTGATGGTAATTTTAGACAAAATCTGGAAGAGACTGGAATGGGATACAGGTACTTCTTAGAATTTATGATATTTTACTTTTGTTTTGTCATCATGGTCCACACATGCATCATCTAAATCAACAAAAAACGAATGTTTTATTTTTGGATCCCATGATTAGCTTGGAGGTTGAGATGATTGCAAAAGCTCATGAAATGGGCTTCTTGACTACCCCATATGCTTTCAACCAAGATGAAGCAGTTTCAATGGCAGAAGCTGGTGCTGATATCATTGTGGCACATATGGGGCTAACTACATCTGGTTCTATTGGTGCAAAAACATCTGTCTCTATTGAGGAAAGTGTAGGTTGTGTACAATCTATTGCAGATGCTGCTCATCGGATTAACCCTGATGCTATTGTGCTCTGCCATGGAGGTAATATCTTGAAATTTTTAACTGTCATAAAATAATTAATACTTTTCCAAGCAACATCATGGGTTTGATCATTACATCATTTGATTCTAATTTTGTGTATTAGAATGTTTTCTGATTTTTATATCTAAATATAGCTTCACCTTATACTTTCCATAGATAATGGGATGCTCATAGTTGCAGATGACGATACCACGGAATTAAGAATAATGCTATCAAGCACTAGTGGTACTAGACCACTTGTCTAGATAATCCCATTTGATAGGTTTAATTAAATAAATCATGTGACATTACATATAAGTAAATCTATAATTTAATACCATGCATTTGCCACTTATACTGGTGCTTGACACCAGTTGTGCTAAACTTTAATGCTTGAACTTGGTACGGGTATCGGGTACGAATACGTATCTAATAGTCGAATATTTTATTTTCTAAAATGTAGGATATGTGGACATATCTAAAAAGAGTCCAAATTTCGGACACGAGAATGTGGATATGTTGCTAAGCGATTTTTTTGAAAAAATTATGACATGTTACGTTGTCAACATGTTGATTAAAATATTTTCAAATTTTTGCAATTTAATAGTCTAAAGTAGTTAGTTTTTTATACTTATTGCATCATATATAAATTGGTAAATAACAAATAGATTTAGCTGGATTTGTAATTTGGGGAAATGGTAAATTTAAATGATAATAAGTTTGCCTCCTTTTTTAGATTTAGAATAATTCTTTATTGTTTTTTAATTATAGGTAAAAAGGTAACTCTATTCTTACATTAATAAAGTTTATTTCACCTTTTCATTTACAATTCATCCAATAAACCTTTTCCTAGTGGGCTTCTTCTATTAAATAATTGGGCTTACAAGATACTGACCCAATAATATTAAAGCACATACGTTTGCCGGCCAAACAAGTAGACGACGCCCCTTCATTTCTCCTTCAACAAATTAGGGTTTATGTTCATCTTCTTTAGCCGCCAACTTAAATCGATGGAAATAATAGCATAAACATTTCTTCTTCCTCAACCACTAATTGAAATCGATGCCTGAACAGTTCTTCTTCCTCACCTAGTGTCACCGACTGCAGCTTTACTTAAGCCCCGTGACTCTATCGCATCCGCAGTTTGCGCAACTTCGGCTGCACATTATAATAGTTTATTTAAATTGTAAAATAGATAGAAATTAGAAAAGTTTAGTATAATTCTTCAGTATTTAAACGTCCACTCCCGTCAGTTGGGTTTTTGTTGCTAAGTCTATTATAAGGGGTATTAGTCTTTCAAATATCTTTCACGCTTTCTAGTGTTCGCTCCCTGCATTAGCCATTGTAATTTCCTGCTTTCGTCTATTATAATTTCTAACTTTCAAGCAATCAATGATCAAGTTATGTTTGATGTATTTCAATTTTATGTTGCAAGTTTTCTTTAAATTGTAATCAAATTGTCTTTCGTCTCGAAACGATCGAGAGAAGGCGGAAGGTAGTTTAGTGGAGCAGACTACTGCTGCAGGTGTCCCTTTCTATGCTAAGAAGAAAGGTAACCCGTGAAAGTTGGTATCAGAGATGCGGCTCAAGACCCTCGATAAGAAAGCTATGGATCCAATGGAATCGAATACCACGGAGGTGGAAGATCCTCAAAAAAGGAGTACGAAATAGCGGGTAGATGCGCTTGAGATGACAACTGATAGGTTGTGCTATGTCGCGGATAGTTTCGATGAAAGAGTCGAGGCGGCAGAGGTGGAGATTCGTGAATTAAACACCCAACTGGGTGAAAGCCGAATGGCTTGCATAACCATGACTGAAGTTGTTGCTATCATTCTTGATTTGCAGGACGATATAGAAGCGTTGAGAGCTCAATTACTAGTTCTTCAATGGGCGGTTGGCAATGGGCAAGCCACCGTACGAGAGCCTATGCATAAGCTCAGAATTCCAGATCAGTGTACCTACAGAGGGGCACGCGACGCCAAAGAAGTTGAGAACTTCTTGTTCGATATGGAACAATACTTTCTCGCGGCTTCGATCCAAGACGCAGCGAGAAAGGTTATAACAGTTACAATGTATCTTGGTGGGGATGCAAAGCTATGGTGGCAGACGAAGTATACTGATATTCAGGCCAACATGGTCCGAATAGATTGTTGGGATCTTCTCAAGGAAGCACTCATATTTCAATTTTCCCAGAGAATGTGGAATATGAGGTACGTCGGGCTTTACGAGAACTGAAACACACAAGCTCCATCAGGGAGTACGTGAAAGCGTTTTCAGGACATATGCTGAATATTCGAGATATGTCAGAAAGGGACAAGCTATTCACCTTCATGGAAATGTTGAAACCGTGGACACGCACGGAACTTCAGAGACAGAAGGTCACTGATTTAAGCGTGGCTATGGGAGCTGCCGAATGTTTAAGTGACTATCAACCGAAATCGAGAGAGGATTGACCTTCAGGAAATAGTCAGTCTATTGGAGGTGGAAATAGACCTTATATATCCAACTCGAACTCAAATGGGAGAGAGCGTTACTCTCAGAATCGGGGAGGAGCCTATCAAAGCAACCGTCAGAGTAACAACGGAAACAAGGAAAAGCAACGGAGGGTAGATCTGATGCCACTCCCAAATTGAAATGCTTTTTATATGAAGGATCACATCGGGTGGCAGAGTATCCTCAGAAACGGATGGTGAATGTATATTGTCTACTAGCAAGTGGTGAAACCAATTCAAAGCAAGGTACCCCACAAGCTAGCTGTTATGGCGAGACCGACTCTGAAGAGAATGAGGATGAGGATGGTGCATTCTCACATCAGTGCAATGCACTATCGCACCGAGTTACTAAAAGGGAAGATGGTCCCTCAAAAGAGTCGAAGATGGAAGAATCGAAGGCTCGCACTTGTACGGCGAAAGGCCTGATGTATATTGATGTAAAGATCAATGGAAAGTCACTCAGGGCTATGATGGATACCGGTGCTACCCACAACTACCTCGCAAGTACCGAAGTAAAGCGGCTCGGACTTGCTCTAGGAGAAGGTAAGGGAAAAGTTAAAGCTATCAACTCCGCTGCTCAACCAATAGCAGGAGTAGCGAAATCTGTGTCGATCAAAGTACCCTTCGAGGGAAGGATGAATTTGTTGGCAGTTTAGATGGATGATTTCAAGCTCATTCTGGGATTTGAATTTCTTCGGGATATAAGGACAACAGTGTTGTCGCATTCAGACTCGTTAATAATGATCGGTAGTAAACCATGCATTATCTCCGCACAAGTTGGAAAAGCAGGCGAGAAGGGTATATCGGCCATGCAATATAGTAAGGGTTTCAAGAAGAATGAACCCTCGTTTTTGTGCACTCTTCGATTAGATGAAATCGAAGAGGCGACTGGTCCAATTCCAAAATCTGTCAAAAGGCTTGTTAAGGAATTTGAGGATATCAGGCCGAATAAGTTACCAAAGAAATTGCCACCAAGGAGGGTAATTAATCGTGAGATTGAACTTGTTCCGGGTGTCAAACCTCCCACCAGGACACCATACTATATGTCTCAGTCGGAGCTTGAAGAGCTTCGGAAACGATTGGGAGAAATGTTGAGAAGTGGGATTTTCGTGGTTCGCACTTCTGCACTACTACAATGTGCAAACTACTGGTCTCAAAGGCGGGACGACAATGCAAGTTAATGTGAAAACTTGTCTTGGTTGTCAGCAAAATATGACGGATCATCTGAAAAAGGCAGGCTTATTGGAGCCCATTTCCGTCCCGAATAGACTATTCGAGAGTGTATCGATGGATTATATTGGTGAATTGCCAAAAGTTGGAGATTTTGGCACTATCATCGTCATGGTAGACCACTTATCAGAAAATGAAACTTTCATCGCAGCGCCCAAGGATGTATCAATCGAAGAAACAGCTCAACTCTTATTCAAACGTATTGTCAAATATTAGGAATTGCATAAGGATATCGTCAGTGATTGAGATTCTCGATGTACTGGCATACTTTGGACCAAGTTGTTCAAACCTCTTGGTACAACTTTGAGCATGAGTTCCAGTTTTCACCCACAGTCTGATGGACAGATGGGGCGCTTCAATTCTATGCCGGAAGACTATCTTCAGCACTTTATCTTTGCTTCGCAGAAAATTTGGGTAAAACTCTTAGATGCGGCTCGGATGTACTTTAATGCCCAAAAGAACTCTTCTCCCAATAAGAGTTCTTTCAAGATTACTACTGGCAAGCAACCGTTACTCCCTCGTACTAAAGAGATCTTTGGCCATCGAACTACTCGAGCTTCAAGGAACTATCTTCAAGAGTACTTGGTCAAATAGAGCGGATGCAACAACTAGGAGAATAATTAGGCAAATGGAAAAAACCTCGAAACCTTCAAACCATCGAGCATATCATTTATTAAGGGCTCCGAGGATGTCGCCAAAATAAATGGGGGAGAATGTTACGGACCACAGCTTTACTTAAGCCCCGTGACCTATCGCAGCCTCAGTTTGCCCAATTTCGGCCGCACATTGTAATAGTTTATTTAAATTGTAAAATAGATAGAAATTAGAAAAGTTTAGTATGATTCTTCAGCATTTAAACGTCTACTCTTGTCAATTGGGTTTTTGTTGCTAAGTCCATTATAGGGGTATTAGTCTTTCAAACATTTTTCAAACTTTCTAGTGTTCGCACCCTGCACTAGCCATTGTAATTTCCTGCTTTCGTCTATTGTAATTTTAGCTTTCAAGCAATCAATGATCAAGTTATGTTCGATGTATTTCAATTTTATGTTGCAAGCTTTCTTTAAATTATAATCAAATTGTCTTTCGTCCCGAAATGACCGAGAGAAGGCGGAAGGTAGTCTAGCGGAGCAGACTACTGCTGCACATTGTCCCTTTCTGTGCTAAGAAGAAAGGTAACCTAGATAGGTAGTACTTCTAAGCTTTCTCTGCGGTGGCGTAACCGTGGTCAACATTCCTAGGTTGCCGTGTCCGGTCGAAAATTGTTGTGCCTGCCCCATATCTTATACTCGTACCCGTGTCGCGTCGTATTGTGTTGTGTCCGTTGACACGAGTATGCCGGCTAGAAACAAGATTTCGAGCATCACATGTGCTAAATAGCATTACTCCTGATTTAAAATGGGTATTCAGTGAGTCCTTTGATTGGATTCCTGCTAAAGGCACAATTTGTAAATTGCATGGTCTTTATATCGGCTTGATGGTCTTTCTTGAAAAAAATATACTTTTGTGCAATTAGCTAGAGGTTCGCCCTTAAAAGAAACAAGAATCCTTGGTCACCAACTAATTGCTAACTTCATTAATTTAGTTGTCAACAAACAAACATCATGTGTTGATTAGTGTTGTTATTCTTGGCTTTATTTCTCATCATTTAATGTGTATGTCTTCTTATAGTTATGAACCATCCACCTTAAATCTTAATCTAGAAGATGTAAAGTTTTATAAGTCTTTTGAATAATATATTATTGTAAGCCCTTGTTTGACAACCATTAAATTGGAAAAATCATGTTTTGAATAGTGATTTTTAGGAGAATGTATAGTTAAAAAGTAAGAATTTTTTTTGAAATTATGCACAAAATATTTTATTGTGTGAATGTATGGTTGAAATTGAATATGTAGAAAAAATAGTTTTCAAATAATGGTTGTCGAAGTAGGGCTAAATTGGCTACACGTTTCAGATATAGATTGGATATTGTTGAACCAATTGATATATCATTTAAATATTATTTTCGACACAACCCCTTGCATATAGGCAAGATTTTTTTTTTTTTTTTTTTTTTAAAGCATAACATATGCACAATTCATTTCTTGACCTTAGAGGTGTAAAGACGGACGGGCCGGCCATGACCCGTAAAAACCGGCCCGTGAAAATCGGGACCGCGGGCCGACCCGTGACCCGTGCGGGCAGTTCACGGGTCAAGGAGGTGTAACCCGCGGGCTTCGCGGGTTGCACCCCCACGGGTCGCGGTTAACCCGCGGCCCGTAAAAAAAAATTAAAAAAAATAAAATAAAAATTAAAAAAAAAGGGGAGATATTATTTTTACAATACCCTCTCATTAGTTATTATACATTTATACTTTATAGTTCATACTTGTTACTACCTTACTACAATTACAATTATTCAATTGCAAATATCATCATCATCTTGATTATATTTCTTTCTTCTCGATTCTCACTAGTCACTACTAAATTTTTTAATCCTACTATATTATAGATTCTCACGATTCTTTTTCTCAAAATCCTATTTTCAATAATAGTTGCTCTCCAATAAATTTAGAAGATGATAATGTTGTAGAAGTTTGCAAAATTATAAATAATTCATGTAACATTAAATTTGAATTCTATGTAAAAATTTCTTGATATAATTATGAATTTATCATTTTGTTCAATTCTTAGTTTACATTTAATAAAAAAATATATTTTTTGCTATAAATATGAAAAATTCTATATTTTTATAATTTTATTTATATAATCATACGGGCCAAAATCGGAACGAACCGCGACCCGTGACCCGCATGGGCTCGACCCGGATGGGTCAGCGGGCGGGCCTGAGTTGTAGTCCAAAATTGTGGGCCGACCCGTAACCGGCCCGGAACCCGCAGCGGGCGGGCTTTTTTTCACGCGGGCCGTTACCGGGCTCACATGTTGGCGGGCCAACCCGGCCCGGACCACCCGGATTGACACCTCTACTTGACCTTCCTTTTGATTTTTTCAAGAAACACTTTTTTCTCCCCCAATCTTTTATTTAACATATTTTTTTATATGTCAATGACTAATCAATTCAAATATGATTTGAATAATTTAATAAATAAAGTATTGAAATCTGTGACTTATTAAATGCAATCATTAAAAAGTAAAAATAGAAAGTAAATTTGGCTCTCCAAACTCTCTATTATAGAAAGTTAGAATAAAAAATCTCTTAGAGCTTATTTTTAAGTATTGACATTCTAAATTAGAAAATATCGTATGTTTAAAGAGTCGTGGATATGCTCTAACTTTATATTATAATACTTTAAAGATGTTTTACGTAAATTTGATAACTAAAATTACTTAAATAGTAATGAATTTAAATAAAGTATACATCCATTATGAATGAGAAAATGGTTTGATTAGATCTTTTCTTTACTTTGTTACTAGGTCGTAGTTGTGAAGTAGTGTTTTAAGACATATTAGGTGTCAAAGAGTTATCTCTATTTCAAAGGGTTGGCATGAATCTCGTGGTCTGAGTGTAATATCATACCAGACTTGGGTATGGAATTTCAGAACTGCACGAGTAACTAGCTTGCTAATAAATATCAAATGCTGAGTCCATTTGCATGGTCTGCTTTCTACTTTAATTGTATGGCCAGTTGGATTATCAAAACTTCATTGTGCTTCTATTATTGTCCACAGTGGCGAACCCAAGAACCGAGTGAGGTAGGGCGGTCGTTGACTGTCAACGGCCGAAAATAGCGAGATTGTTCATTGGCGACGTTTATTTTAAGTTGTGACTCTGATTAGCAGTGTGCTCTACTTATATTCAATATGTTTATATTATCTCGTCTGGTACGAGGTTGTCAAACAACCATGGGGGAATTCCTACAAAAACCAAAATTTTTCATCATTTACCATAAATCAGGATGGAATAAGTAGAATGATCCACAACACAGACTTCCTATCAACAAAACATTCAATTTGAGAATCAATTTCAAACCAAACTAAGGAGAATCAAATTAGACTGAAAGGGTGTGTTTGATTGCATTTATTTTCCGTAGAAAATGTTAGTTTTACATCCAAATTCCTACTTTGAAGTGTTTGATTGCTATATTTTCTATAGAAAATATTTTCCAATTTTTAAAATATGCCTAATTTTCCTTTTTTTAAGGAAAATATTTTCTTTGGGGGAGTAGGTTTTTGTTTTCCTAAAAAAAAAGGAAAATATTTTCTTTTTTAGGATATATTTTCCAGGTCAATCAAATAGATTCTAATTTCTGCACTTACATGGAAGATGCAATAACAGATCTCTGATTGGCCATTGACCGGGGAAATTTGACGGGGGAACTATTTGCTATACTAATTTAACCTTATCTGCGAAGACACAATAGTCATAGCTAGCTACATAGTCCATTAAATCGAGGGAAAAGAGTTTTAGTCTATAGCTAAATACTAAAAATTGCCAAAAAAAATTAAGAAAATCAGCATACAGACCGGGGGAGAAAAGAATTCAAGTTACTAAAGTCCCACTAAACCCAAAAGCAAAAATTCAATGTCAAGGACTTCCAATACTTAACTCAACTTGCTATGGTTCTAGATAATCAATTTCTCCTACATCTCTTGTTTACTTCTGCTTATCCTCAAAGAACCTATAACAACTTATTCATCATTTTAGGTCACTTCTTCCCACATCATCCCAACATAGTATCATCCTCATCTTTCTATTTTTTCATATTGTCCTCTGTTTATTTTCAAATCATAACTCATAAATGATAAATAAAAAAAAGAACTGAAAGAACGAAAACCAAAAAATGAAAAAGAAGACGGGCAGGAGGCTCACAAGTCATGTAGTAACGGCGGCAATGCAGTGGGCAGTGGTGGATACCGGAGAGTGATAGAGTCAGGGCGGCGATTTGTTGTTTGATTTGCAATTGAATTATTAAGATTTGTTTTACAATCCATTAAACTTGCATCCAGTGGATTGGGCCTAATTGATATCATTGTCAATTCTTCGTCTACTATCTATATTGACTACAAGATAACATCAGTTCATCTGTCCAAGACTAAGATGTTTCTTCTACGATGAAACCCTAAATTCATTATAAAGATTTACGCACGAAATAATCCTAGTCTCGAATGATATCTTCTCGTAGACACTTAAAGACCAATTTTTCTGTCTTTTTACTGGTGTTTCCCAGTCAAAATAGAAATACAATCATGCATGGTTATTTAAGTTTTGACGTTTCAGTTTATTCTGGTGAAATGTTAGAAAAATAAATCCACTTCGTAATTTCAGGTCCTATATCCGGCCCCGGGGAAGCAGAATATGTATTGAAGAGAACTAAAGGAGTTCATGGATTCTATGGTGCATCAAGTTTAGAGAGGCTGCCAGTTGAACAAGCAATAACAGCTACAGTTCAGCAGTACAAATCTATTTCTATCACTTAAAAAGTTCGACTTAATTCTTTTTTGTGACTTTTTAGAGATATGCTCGGTGTATACTCTTGTAAGTTTACCTGTTATCAGTTCTGATGCATACTCCTGTTTCTCATAAAACCTATTGTTAAAAGTTGGGATTGCTTTTAATCGGTATGCAACATATACGAGGACTTCAAATAAAAAGCTGAATATATTTCCTATAGGACCTCTCGCACCATAGTGGTTCTTGCCTTTTTACTCTCTTTAATGAAAAGTTATTTAGGCCTCGTTCGACATGGCTTTTGAGATCCAAAAAGTTACATTTGGATTCGTTTGACTAATTTGATGAAAATGCTTCGATTTAGAAGAGCTTTTGGAAGAATTTTAATGTGGCTTTCTCTAAAAACACTTTCGGAATAGTAAATTCTTTCGAAAATTAGTTTCCAAACAAAAATTAAGGTATTTCTCCAAAAATTCTTATACATAAGCAAAAGTAAAAGTAAAAGCCATGTCAAATGGAGCTTTGATTGGTTTTAAAGAGTTCTGCTATAAATTCACATATTTGGTGTGTAGTATTGAACATGACTAGTAGGACAATATAATGAAAAATATTTTAATTTATTTTCTTCTCTATTAATGTCAACTACTATTCAATCTATTTTTTCACACTCGATCAGTTCATATTTTATCCAATTTTATCTCATACAGCATACCAAACATATCAATACATTTGATAGCGGACCCGTTAAATTTCATTACTCCGAACTTCTTGAGCAATAACCAGTCAAGCACATATATGGGTGTGTTCAAGTGTTTATAAATATCGAAGCCTACTACTTTTTGTGATTCAAAATAAATAAATTGTGGGTCTTGTACAATAATTATGATTCATATTTTATCTATATGTTTAAAAAATAACTTTTAAGCATGACCAAACAATCACTGATTAATTACTTAATTGTATGTTAGAGGTTTGATATTTTAGGAGCTTGTTTGATAGGTTAATTTGTTCAGAGTAAGCAAGATAATTCATTAAAATGTCACACATTTCTCTTTTCAATTGTTTCTACTCTTTGCCGTACTTAATATGCTCTAAATGAGTCGAGATTTGATATTATTAGAAATGTCCATATTCGTAAAGCAAAAACATGGTAATACCCAGTTTCGACCCACCATTCGCTTTTCAGCCGATGCGCCGACGCTTATTACAAAATACATATTTAGACTAAACAATTTTTCGAGCAATTTAATTGCACTAAAAGTGTTTAGTCTGTGTCAAAATACTAGGTTTTGATCTCTGTATATAACGTCTTCCCACAACATTTTCCAACTATTATAAGCAAATAAAAGCTAGTGGCAATAAATCATTGACTTACCTATAAATCATTCACCTATTTACTTCAATGAACTATATATAATACTCAACGTATTATAAAATTAAAATATATTAAAATCTTATGAATTGCCATTTTTTTATTAATATTATGAAACTGACAATTTTTGACGAGTACCAAAAATACGCTTGATATCAATTTTTGTCAAGGCATTTCATATATTTGCGAAAATAGAGAACCTGTTGCGAATGCTAATTGTTGAACAATTATGTGTCCAGCATTCTACAGTTCCAGATTGCTCGGTGGTACTGAGATAGTTTGAACTGGCTCAAAGGAAGATAACTGTCGCAAAGGCTTATTTTCTTTTGAATAGTAGAATTTCCGTAAAGCATGTCTTGAAAACTAAAGGGTGCATTTGGTTTTGATGTTTTCATTTTCAGTTTGCAATTTTGCGAAACAATAAAAAAGCGTTTGGTAAAGTATTTTTGAAAACAACGTTAAACTTAAAACGTAAAATTCAAAATGCATTTTTGTCGCATCGAGTATTTTTAGTGAAAATTTTGAAAGCACTCAAAAGATGGAAACAAGCATTTAACTAAAATTTTATTTTAAATAAAATTTTAAAAAACATAAGTATAATATTCTAATGAATAAAATTTTAAAAGTTTTCAAAAATTGATTCAAAAAGAAAATTGATAAATTCTGAAAGATAAAAAAATAAAAATTTTGAAAAAATATAATCTAAAATTCTAAAATAAAAAAATAACTTTAAAAAATAAAATTTTTGAAAAAATATAATTATGAAAATTTATAGAACAATAAAAATTTAAAAAATAAAAAAGTTAAAGCTCTTAATGATTATTTAAATAAAGATTTTGAAAAAAATATATTGTTAAACACATAAAAATATTCTCAATCCACGTCATTAATTTTAAACTCAATTTATTATTTATTTTTACTTTACTTCTGTGATGAAAAAAAAATATTGTAAGATTCACAAATTTTATAATGTATATATAAATTGATAATATAATAACGTAAAATTATTCAATTTTTACTGAATAATCAAATTTTAAGGAATAAAATGTCATAAAATAAATTTCAAAATAAATATATTTTTTAGTTTTTTGTTTTGAGAAACATTTTTCAAAATAATAACCAAACGCGTTTTTAACCATTTTAAAACAACACACTCAAAACAGAAAACTACAAATAAACTCAAAATTGAAACACAAACCAAACTAGCCTTAACTTTTTGTGCACTTACCAAGCATCACCAATATGAATTTTTTATAAAGAGGGTAAATTTGATATAGAAAAATGCCATTTTTTCAATATAATCAAAAAGTGGTCTTTTTTTTCCCTCTCTTACAATAAGTGACTTCTTTTTTTTTTTTTTTAATAAGAAAATTATAATGTGTGTTCGTTGTGTCGACTTTAGAACGTTGGAAAAAGGATTTAGACTTTAGATAGTCAATGTATATATATGTTTACTTAAGAATAATGCTATGTAGCTTTACTGTGATTACAATCCTAGTCTAGATGGTACTAAATAGTAGGCTAAACGATATGTGGAATGAAATGACTTATTTAATTTTACCTATCATCTAATACCACATTACCGTCACCTAAATTGGGGTGTAATTCAATGGGGTCAAATAATATTACTCTTTACTTAATCTAAAAAAAAATTGGGGTACGTGTAATATTATTTTATTGCAAAATGCATGGTTGAGAAAAAAGAGAAAAATATATTATTTGAAAAAGGGGAATTTGCATAGATACCACAAAATTTAAAAATGCAAAAAAAAAATAAAAATAAAAATAATAATAATAAAATTATAAACACTTTTATAAAGAAGGCTAAAAATGTGACTTTTTGGGTGTGAAATGTCCAAGTCATCCTTGTAGATACCTTTTTGGGTACATTTAATGCTCATTAATGCATCCATTTAATGCTAATTAATGTCATGATTTGATAATTTGACTTGTGTAAGAAAAATCATTGAATATATCTATAATCCAATGGGTAATAGAATTGTTAAAAAAAAAAAAAATCAAAACATTGTATGTACTGATTTTCATACTCCGAAGACCCCAAATTCTTTTGGCATCTTCTCCATTCCAATATCAAGAAAAAAGTTTATTGGATTCATCTTCCACATTGAGAGGTTAGCAATTATAAATTGTTTAATATTTTTTCTTATAACTTACTATCTTTGAATTGTTAAATCCAACATGCTAATATTAATGTAGAATTTTGCTAATTATTATGCCTTCGATTTGATTTTGCTGATCTTTTTTAATAAAGATAGCTATATCCTCCATATATTGTTGTGAAACACTTCGTATTTAAACATTGGATAAGTTATTTGTCAAGATTTTGTCATGAATGTAGTCGAGCATTGACGAACACACTTAATGCTATGAAGAATGTACTTCAATTACATCCCTTACATACTACTTAGGTGGTAATCGTAAATATCAACATTTTAACTATTGAACATAACGTCGAGATCGACATTTCAAATGTTGAACTCAACACTTCGTAAATATCGGTAATGACATTTCAATTGTCGTTTTCACCAATTTGCTATTGTTTGGTATAATTTATCCGTAGGTGCTACTTGCATGCTAACGTAGTCCCATATATTACTTATGTCGAATGGTTATCATTGTTATCTCAAATTTTTCGGTATGAGTAATAATCTGAGATTCATCATACTAATGTAGTCCCATATATTATGATTGCACTATTCATTACCATCATGGTAAGGCTAGTGTTGTTGCCGATACTCTAAGTAGAAAGTCGATGGGACAGTTGACATCATTACCTACTATTAAGATGGAATTGATCAAAGACTTAGAAAATTTGTGAACAGAAGAGGTTACAACACCAGAGCAAAGTACCGCTCGTTTAGCAACTTTGGTGGTTCGACCAACTCTCAGAGATTGGATCATAGAAGTACAAGGTAAAGATCCATTTTTACAGAAGATCAGAAAAGACATTGATATCGATAGGAGAAAGGATTTTGGAATAGCTTCGGATCGGGCACTGATGTTTAACGGAAGAATTTATGTGCCTAAAGATGAAGTTTTGAGGAAGGAGATATTAGAAGATGCTCATTTCACCCAGTACACTGCACATGCTAGTGGTATGAAAATGTATCGAGATCTTCGAGATACATTTTGGTGGACGAATATGAAAAGAAGTATAGGCCTATTTGTGGAAAAATGCATAATGTGTCAACAAGTTAAAGCAGAACATCAAAGACCATCAGGGTTGTTAACTCCATTGGAAATACCTGAATGGAAGTGGGAGAATACCGCAATGGACTTTGTGGTAGGATTTTCGAAGTCAGCAAGAGGACACAATGCTATATGGGTAATAGTGGATCGTCTAACAAAGTCCGCTCATTTTCTTCCGGTAAAAATGACATTTAGCCTAGATCAGTTGGCATAATTGTACGTTAGAGAGATTGTAAGATTGGTGTTCCCATCTCTATTGTGTCCCATAGAGATTCGAGATTTATGTCTAAGTTTTGAAAGAGCTTACAAGGAGCTATGAGAACAAAATTGAATTTTAGTACAGTGTATCATCCTCAATCCGATGATCAGTCTGAAATGACCATTCAAACTTTAGAAGATATACTAAGTGCCTGTGTTCTCGATCTAGAAGGGAGTTGGGAATTATATCTACTTTTGGTGGAATTTGCATATAATAATAGTTTTCAAGCAACTATTTGAATGACACCGTATGAAGCTCTTTATGGTAGAAGATGTAGATCACCTGTTCATTGGGATGAAGTCGAAGAAAAGAGAGTTTTGGGACCAGAGATCATCGAAAGGACAGTTGAAGCCATTGATAAGATCCGCACTAGGATAAAGGCAGCGCAAGATAGACAAAAGAGCTATGCTGATACCAAAAGAAAAGACTTGGAATTTGAAGTTGGAGAGAATTTTTTTCTAAAAGTGTCACTTATAAAGGGTGTACTTAGGTTCGGTAAGAAATGAAAACTACGACCTCGTTATATTGGACCTTTCGAAATACTTGATAGGGACGAAAATGTGGCTTATCGATTAGCTTTGTCGCCCGAATTATTAGCAATTCACAACGTATTTCATATATCGATGATAGGAAAGTATATGTATGATCGTGATCACGTTGTCAATTATCAATCCCTGGAAGTACATAAGGATTTGTCGTATGAGGAATTATCAATTAAAATACTGGACAGAAAGGTACATAAATTATGGAATAAGGAGATTCAACTAATCAAGGTGCAATGGAGTAATCATGGAGTAGAAGAAGCCACCTGGGAAAGAGAAGAAGAAGTGAAAGACAAATACCCAACACTATTTGCCAAATCATAAGGTAAATTTCGAGGACGAAATTTTGTTTAAGGTGTGAGGGATGTAATGTCTCAAATTTTATATTCTTAATTTGGTTGATGTAGTCCATTTAGGAAACGAACTATGGAAGCTCGGCCCATTTAAGATTATGAAAGTACAAGCCATAAGTTATTTATAAACTCAATAATTTAAGACATTAAGTTTAAGTAAATTTGATTACAAAGATTTAATGTGTAACTGAATTGCCACAATGGTCATCTGCATGGTATTTCATATAGGCAACCCAGGTTCTAATCACCATGCAGATATTTTTATAAAATTATTTTTGAAAAAAAAAAACCCCGCTTATTGTTGCACATTAAGAACAATTATACCAAATTAATTGGATGGAATCATTGTCTTATTAGTGAGCATTTATAGAGATAAGTTACAATCATATGAATAGTTCATTTTCTTAATTTTTTTTTATGTAATTGTTTTATAAAACTTTTTATAAGAATTATCTTTTTTTGGCTTAAAACTCTTTAAATTCCTAATTAAAAACTCAATTTAATAAGATTAATGATAATATAAGTCTCTCATTTAGTTTTTCACTAAAAAGGGAGGTTACAAAAAGAGGAAAATTATTTTTTGACTACACCTCCTCTCAAATCCGAAAATTACTCTTATTTTCTAAATTTTTTGGCTCTATGTGTTATGATAATGCTATAGAAATTGGATTTTACCGGAAATCTCTCTACGTGCAACGGTATGAACCTACAGTTCGAAATTTCTAATTTGATAACGAAATGCACCGAAAATATCTATTGAGTTTCAAACTCATAGGTTAATTCCCCTCCTATAGGTTGATTTGATGAGTTTTGTGCTTGGATGATGGTAGAGAATGATGTAACATGTTATGGAGATGCCGGTGACTTAACGCTTTAATTCGATTATGCAACATTTATGTTTTTCTTTATTTGATTTCTATGTACATCATATATGGAATTATTCTAAGAACATTTTTATGAATAAGTTATGTTTAAAAGTAGCTATGTGTTATAGAAATTAACTTACAAGTTACCATTTACCGCAAAAGAAAGTGTTAGAGATTTAGTGTTGCTATTTTTCTAAATTTTCGGCTTTTACCCTTGACTTTAAAAATTCGTAACTCAGTCCTTACTTATAATTTTTGGACAAAACTAGTGTAAATTGATAGCCACATGGATTAGCTAATGAATAAAGTTGAAATCATGTTGATCCGACGTCTGTAGAATTTTATATGTCATTTTAAGTAAACTGCGCTAGGTTACCTCTAAACCGAGTGGCTACGGGGTTTTGAAAAATATTTTAATACCTCATATGTTGCCGACGGAAGCTGGTTTTTGGATATGTCATAATATAAAGAATTTCCTACTTTACTATAAAATTTCATGAAGCTTCAAGGTCGATAACTATACAAACGAATTTATTTTTGAAATTGCCACTGGGATAGAAAACAAAAGCAGCAACATTTATTTTTCATTTTTTCCTTAGAATTTCACGTCAATAATGTGACTTATTTATAAGAAATTATTAGATAATCCCTTAATACGAAATGATGTTATTTAGAATTAAATAATTCTTGAATTAAATTCTTAAGTTAAATTTTTGTGCTTTCTGCTAAAAGTATAGTTAATTATTTTATTAAGTCTATGGTCTATGAGAACAGTAAAATTAATCTAATGACGTTTTGATCCATGCGGGTTGGGGCGTTACATAGTGACTTGGTTGATAGTGTGCATTGATTATAGAAAGCTGAACAATGCCACAAGAAAAAACACTTTCCATTGCCCTTCATTGATCAGATGTTGGAAATGTTAGCTAGTCACACCCATTACTGCTTTCTGGATGGATATTCAGGGTACAATTAAATAGCAATTGCTCTTGAAAACCAAGATAAAACAATCTTTACATGTCCCTACGGTACTTTTACCATTAGGAGAATTCCTTTTGGTTTATGTAATGCACCTGCAACTTTTCAACGCTGTATGATGGTCATATTCTCAGACATGGTGAAAAAGTAAATCGAGGTATTCATGGATGACTTTTTATTATTCGAAGATATTTTTGATGATTACTTGGAACACCTATCTTTAGTGTTACGAAGGTGTGAAGAAGGAATCCGACGCTTAATTGGAAGAAGTGTCATTTTATGGTGAATGAAAGAATAGTGTTGGGACATAAGATCTCTTCACAGGGTATTGAGGTTGACAAAGCCAAGATACATGTGATTGAAAAATTGTAGGTACCTAATTTAGTTAAAGGGATCATAAGCTTCTTGGTTCATGCAAGTACAAAAGATTAATTCGTGACTTTTCAAAGATCACAAAAACTTTATGCAGCTTATTGGAGAAGGATGTGTCATTAACTTTTTTGATGAGTGTTTAGATGTCTTTAACACTTTGAAAGAAAAGTTAAACCTCTACACTTGTTATAGTGGGGCCAGATTGAGAAATACCTTTCGAATTCATGTGTGATGCCAGCGATTATGCAATGGGAGTAGTGCTAGGACAACGTAAAGGAAAAATACTGCATATCATCTATTATGCCAACAAAACTTTGACAGATGTTCAGACCAATTATGCAACAACTAAAAAGGAAATGCTAGCAGTAGTATTTGACTATGATAAAATTCGCTCATATCTGATGGGGTCAAAGGTGTCTATACAGACCATGCAGCCTTGAAATACTTGTTTGAGAAGAAGGATGTCAAACCCAGGTTAATTCGATGGGTTCTATTACTACAAGAGTTTGACATCAAAATTCGTGATAAAAATGGAACAAAAAATTAGGTAACATATCACTTATCAAGGTTAGAATAGGCAAATGAGTTGAATGAGTTGGAGACAATGAAACATTTCTACATGAGCAATTAACGTAGGTGGAAAAAACACCATGGTATGCAGACATTGTCAATTACCTAGCTAGTAGGTATGTGGATCCCGACCTCACTTATCAACCGAAGAAAAAGCTTATACATAAGGCTAAATTTTATTATTGGGATGATCCACACTTGTACCGAGCCCCTGTTTGCCCCCCATTAATTTAAATTTTTGGGGGGTAGATAATTTTTAGAATAGTGATTGATGGGAAATGTGTGGTTGAAAAGTTTTTGATTTGTGTGTATTATTATTTTATTTGATGAATGGATGGTTGAGATGAAGAGAGAAAAAAAATTAATGTAATGGAATGTGATATAATGGGGGGCAAACAAGGGCTGAAGAAGGGCAAATCAAATCATCAGATGGTGTATACCAAAAGATGAGATGAAACCAATCTTATCATGGGTTCATGCTTCAGCTTTTGGAGGACACTTTGGCCCTAATAAAATAGTAGCAAAGGTTCTTCAATGCAGAATCTTTTGGCCAACATTATTTAAAAAATGTCACAGCTTTTACAAATCATGTCATAGGTTTCAACGAATAGGTACCATATTAGCTCATCATGCCATACTACTAAACAATATTTTAGAGGTGAAAATCTTTGATGTGTGGGTTATCGATTTCATGGGACCCTTTCCATTGTCCTATAATAATCAGTACATCTTAGTGATTGTGGATTATGTATCAAAATGGATGAAAGCCAAGGTCTTGCCCACCAATGATGCGAAAGGTGGGGTTGAGCTTTATAATGAAATATATCTTCAACCTATATGGAACACCTAGAGCAATGATAAGTGATGGTGGAACTCACTTCTGAAATCCATTATTAAAGGCAGTGCTTCACAAGTATGGGGTACAACATCGAATAGCCATATCTTATCACCCTCAAACATGTGGACATGTGGAGACTTCAAACATACAGTTGAAAAGAATCCTGGAACTCACTGTGAATTCATCTCAAAATGATTGGTCGAAAAAATTAGATGATGCTTTTGGGCATATCATGCCATTTTCAAGACACCGATCAGAATGACACCATATTGGATGGTGTTTTGGAAAATGTGCCACTTACCAATGGAGTTTAAGCATAAAGTATATTGGGCACTGAAGCAATTGAACATGGATCTAGAAAAGGTTAGGAAAACAAGAATATTATAACTTCATGAATTGAAAGAATTTAGAAGAAAAGCCTATGAACATGCCTTCATCTACAAAGAAAAGACAAAGCGACGTCATGACAAGAACATTCGATAACAAATTTTCATCGTGGGAAATCAAGTGCTCTTGTACTATTCCAGATTGAAACTCTTTCCAGGAAAATTGAAATCAAGGTGGTCCGAACCTTTCACAGTATCTCAAATGTTTCCCTCTACATCATCCAACAAAGTAAAATTTCAAGGTGAATGGGCAATGTATCAAACAATATTTGTAGGACTTTTCCACCACTAAAGAAAGCCTTGACATCGCTGTTCCAGAATGATAGTGGCACAAAGTCAAGCTAATGACTTTAAAAATGCACTAGCTCTATCCCTTTCTTATTACTTAGGTTTTAGTTTTTATATTGTTTCTTTTATTGTTCATAACAATCTCGTTGTGTTTTGTAGGACAAATCTCAAGTTTGGGTGTGTAACCATGCATAAAGGAGAGATTGAAAATTAAATCATCAAGTTTGGGGAGTAAATAAAGTTGTAAATGGAGAAAGAAAGGTGAAAAAGTAACAAAGGATACTAAAAAACACAACAAAAATGACCTTGTCCTGAGATCAAGCCCCTAACACCGGTCACCTAATGTCGAGTACTACTAGTACCAAAAAAACAACCCATTGCTCGAATCGAGGTGCTACGATACCACTTTCATAGCGCAGTGGCACTTCAATCAAATAGCCATCAAACCCCCACTGCCTCGAGATGTGGCACTCTGGTGCCACTTCACAGGCATCATGACACCGTACAAACAAAAATAATCCCCTTCCCATTCACCCAGAAGTGGCACTGCGACGCCACATCATAAGCATTGCGGTGCTACATATATTAAAAAGGGCCTCCCCATTTTCCCTCAAACACAACATAAACTTTCCCTCATCCCCATATCTCTCTCAAACCCTATTTTACTTCTCCCATTTTTCTATTCCACTTACAAATCTACTACACAAATTACAAACTCATCATCTCAAACTCCTTAATTTCATATATCTCACACTTCCATAGCCAAACCCGAACAAAAAGTCATCTTCTCCTTCTGATAATTCGACTTTTCCACTCCGAATTTCAATTTCCCAAAACTTCAAACTAGATGGTTTTCTACTCTAGAAGGACTACACAAAGAATGGTAAGTAACTACACTTTTCTTGGGAGTTTTGTGATGAACTATGTCATATTGCACTTGGTGAATGGATGTTAAAGAAGTGGGAATAGTTATTTTGGTTTTTGTTAGATTGTGTTGGATTGGCATTTTGAATTGTTGTTGAATTTAAGCATGGGGCTAGAATTAGAAGAAGTTTGAGAGAATTTTGAGTTTGAATTGTGAAGGGTTCACAAAGTATTTGTTGAAATTCCTAAGAGAACTTGAACTACTTTGGTGGTATAGTTGATAATTTTGATTACTTGCATTGACATTGTGGAATATCCAATATTATTTTGGAGTTGAGTAGAGAGTAGTGAATTGAATTGTTGATGGTATTGTGATATTGTGAAGTTCATCACATTGATTGGAGTTTGTAGTGGGTTATTGAATAATTTTTTTTGGGGTCCCTTGTAGTGGTTGAAATTGATTGCAATTGTTGCCTTTCGAAGTTCACAATGCCGCCTAAAAAGAAATCAAAATCCTTAGCCTCTTCTTCTAGTTCTTTCGTTAGAAGTAAATTTGTGAGTGCCGACACGGAGAAGAGTAGTACACAAAAGTTGTATTTCGGAACAAGGTTTTTATAATCTTGAAATTTCCATGAAAGAGAAAATTGAGAGTCGACCGTGGGGAGTTGTTTACAAAAAACCACAATCGGGGTTAATACCAGTGGTGCGAGAATTTTATGCCAATGCTAAGGACCACAGGGATTTGAAAGTCTACGTGAGGGGCAAGTGGATCCTTTTTTATAGAACCTAATCAATAGGTTCTATAGATTGTGAGATATTGAAGATGATGACTTCTCCATACTTTGTGAAGAGGAGGGTAGTAGATCCAGAGGAAATAAATTGTGAGTTGGCCAATCCTGACACGACATGGAAACGATCAAGCATAGATGTCAAGAATTTTCCAACCATAGGGATGTATGTTAAATGCAAATCTTGGAATTATTTCATATGTGCTAAATTTTTGCCCAACAACAATTTCAATGAAGTCACAAAAGAACAGGCATTATTAAACCATGCCATTCATAGGGATCTCAGTATTGATGTCGACACAAGCATTCAGACCAATGTCTTGCACTATTTGAAAGGTTCTACCACTGTCGATTTGGATTACCTTTCTTTGATATATGCTCTATGTAGAGAATGGGGAATTGTGACATCCCCAGCTGAGGAGGTAGTTCAAAAAAATTCTTTTTACACATGCTTGTGTGAGTTAGATAACCTTGTCGGCTAGGATGAATATATTTGAAAGCATGCATTAGTTTATGGATTGTGAATAAGTTATGTGCTTGAGTCAAGTTTTCTACTTATCATCTATGTATAGCGTGACAATATTTTTACACGATGATTGAGTTTAGTGTCGTACAGGAACATGACGACTCGTATGTATAGGCTGAATAGATGACTTAGATGCTTAACCCCTTAATCCATGATTCACAACATCTTTTAACTGTATATATAATAATTTTGGGTGTTCGACCCGGCAAAAGAAATGATTTAAGATTATGGTGATTCCTTGCATGTTGAGAAATATTGGCGTGGAGTGTCTTTAAGTTTCTAGTATGAACTAGGTGATGACCGAATATTAGGGATTTAACTACTATAGATTTTTCTTTTCTTTTATAGAAAATAAACATTGCACTTATTAAGCTTATGCCGACACCTTTTTGACTCAATTAGTAAGTCCGCAGGGGATCTTGAAATGGGGTATCATTTAGCATTCAAAAATTGGAGATTTACCGAATAAAAATTCGTTACAGGACTCTGAAGAGAAAAAAAGGTAAGGTCAATATTGAGTTGAAAAAAATATCAAAAAGAGAAAAACTATATGCAAGTATGCAAGTAAAAGTTGATTGTTGGGAGGCTTAAATCACTTGTAGGTTTGATTCTTTTGGTATAATCATGATTGTTAGAGCACTTATAATTTGGGAGAATCATCAAATGAATAAATTATTGACGTTACCGTTAGACTAAACCGAATTAGAGTAGTTTAAGGGATTGATAATGGAAACTAAACTTTAGAATTACACCATGGGGAGAGAATGAAAGAAAATAAGTATGGGATGTGTGAATCTCACAAGCGAAGAAAAGAAATAATTTATCATTAAGAGTTTGGAATTGAACCAACTTGTGAATGTACAAAGTTACACTTGATTCTTCACACACACACACACACACACCCCACCCCAGTTTTGCATTGGATAAGTGAAGTTTTAGCTTTTGTGTTGTGATTTTGAAGTCGTTCATGAATAGATATAATGTTCTCAAAACTGAGCCAAAAGGCAAGCTATCTGACTAAGTTTTGCTTGTGAGTTCCTTAGTTATTTTTTTTTCTTTGTATTTACTTGAAGACGTGTTTTACTCACTAGTTTCATACTATTTTAACTTGATTATTGGCTAGATCTTAGGAATATTGTAATACCCAGACCTAGAAAGTTTAAAAGATTTGATAGGTACTACTCATACCAACAAGGTGCACCTTCTTTTCCGGAAGTCCATCGTTAGAAACTCCAAAGTTAAGCGTGCTTGGCTTGGAGTAATTCTATGATGGGTGACCCCCTGGGAAGTTTTCTAGGGGAGCGTGCGAGTGAGGACAAAGCATGCTGAAAAGACCCATGTTGGTACAGTGGGGATAGTACGTCGTCGATTTAACGGTCGGGACAGCTCGTTAAGTGGGACCCGTGTCGTTACAAATGGTATCAGAGCCCATTGCCGCCAGAAATCGGGAACTAAGTGCTATGCGAGACAAAGTGCTACGCCATGGGCGGGAGCCACCTCTTGAACTCGTAGGAGCTATCTCTAGAATCCCAACGCCTGGCAACGGATCCTCAAATGTATCAAGCGCGACGAGGACGTCGCGAGTCTAACGGAGGGTGATTGTAATACCTAAACCAAGAAAGTTTAAAAGATTTGATAGGTACTACTCATACCAACAAGGTGCATCTTCTTTTCCGGAAGTCCATCGCTAGAAACTCTACAGTTAAGCGTGCTGGCTTGGAGAAATTCTATGATGGGTGACCCCCTGGGAAGTTTTCTCGGGAAGCGTGTGAGTGAGGACAAAGCATGCTGAAAAGACCCATGTTGGTACAATGGGGACAGTACGTCGTCGATCTAACGCCCGGGACAGCCCGTTAAGTGGGACCCGGGTCGTTACAAATATTGAACATTTTTAATGTTTTATTAGTGTTGTTATATAGGTAAACGGTGAGGTGGTGTAAATCATTGCAAAAGTGGAGAAATCAAGGCTATTGACATAAACATAGGAGAAAAGAGGAACAAAAGGGCAAAATAGTCAATTTCCTACATCAAAAGAAGAAAAAGTGGGACATATACTTGGGAGGTGCCACCACTTGACGCTATCGTGTAAGAAAGGAAGGCAGAGTTGTGGTACTGAGGTGCCACATCCCAAGCGCCGAGGCCCTGCCGGAGCAACTAAAGCACGTTTTTAGCTCATTTTAAAGCCTATAAAAACTCTGAATTCGACAAAAACGTGGGGTGAAGTATAAATACAAAAATGAAAACACTTTTGAGGGGTTCCATACATTGAGATACACAAAATACAACTTAAGATTTAGGAGAGCAAATCAAAGGAGAAAACATCAAGAAAACATGAGTTTGAAGTATTCATTGGAAGAAGAAGATCTTGGTGCAATATTCTTCCCTTTTCTACATCTTTATTCAAAATTCGATGATGTACTTCATTATCACCTAATGTTCTTCTTCATCAATCATGAGTGGCTACATCATACATTAAGGCGAACAATGTAATCTAATTGAGACTCTTTATTTATTCTATTCAAGATTCTAGTCCTTTCATCAAATATGTGCTGATTTTATTCATGAGTTTAATACTTTGAATTACTTGATCAATAATTCAATGATTTTGTGAATCTTTTACGAATCGAGAGATGATTTTTAGATTAGAACGCATGGTAAATCCGATAATTTAGTATAACATGTAGAGATACATATGCTAATTATTGCGGTCGTTATATGAATTCTTAAAACTAATATTGCGTTTAAAATAAAATCGATTTACATAGAGATATAAGATTGAGTTAGTTAAATAGGTTCAATGAGAACTCGAGAGTGATAAATTAAATACGATAGAAAAATTCGATCGAACACTACATTAGATTTGTGAATCTTGAATTAAAACTTAAAGGTAATCAATACGTGAAATTGTCATGCCCTAATACTTCATTCCATGTTTGAATCCTAAATCGATTTTTGTGTGCACATTGTTATTCTCAATTAGTTAGTTATAGTTAGAACAACAATCACAATTCTTTATTTTTCATAAAATATGAGTTAAAAATATTAAATTAAATATTAAAGTCTAGTCCTCGTGGGGACAATCATCTAGACTCAAAGATCCGTTGTATCTATATTTCTTGTTACGATATAGTGCGCTTGAGATATAAAAAAATGCAACATTTAATATACCAAAACGAAAAAAATAAAAAAAATCGATTACTACCTTTGTTGTTATAGTTGACGAAGAAAACCAATTTGAAAAAACACGGAGAGTCACCGAGATAGAAGACTCGTAACTATACAAAAGAAAAAAAAAGTTTTATGTTTGTGGTGAAACAATAATTTATTTTATTAAAAAGTATTTTAAAATTCTAATCATCTAATTTTACTTAAGGTTATTTATGTAAATAAGAAAAAATATTAAAAATTGTGGTGCATTTAATTAAATTTGTAGTGGTAATATAATTACCATTTTCTTTATTCTTTCCCATTTTCATTATGTTAATTTATATATTTTCACCGCTTCATCAACTCTATAAACCCTCGAAGGTCGAATGATTTCTCGGGTACAGTGTACATATTGGAAACTTCTAATGATAAGTGCATTTTGATCACTTATTTAAGTCACAAAACATGGAAAATTGTTGTTGTTTGAGAGAAGACCTGGGAGGAGACTTTTGAAGTGTTTGAGAGAGAAATCAATGTACAAACAAGAAGAATAATATCAGAAGCGAAGAATCAATTCAAGGATATAAATTGGTGATGTCGTTCTTTATTAAATTTTCTTATTTCTTTTCTTCTATCATGTTAGGCTAGATTTATATGTACTAGGTGAACGATGAACCTTGTGATGTGATATTTTAATTCATAATTTTACTTTGTTGACATTAAAACGTTTTTTACATTATTGAATGATTTATATAAATTGCTTGTTCTCTACAATTATATGCGCAATAGTTGTATAAGTGTGGTGGCTTATTTTATGCATTGAAAAGAAGGGAAATAAGTTTGACATGGTATAAATCATCGTAGGGTCCGATATGGGATAAAAATATATTGCTATGCTCTACGTGAATCTCTAAGTGTTTACAAAACGACATGTATTCTTGTATATTGCATTTGTCATAGAAATATAGTCAAATGGTATGCGATAATAAGTTCAATTATACTCGAGAAAGATTATTGAATAGGTTAGAAACATTGATTTTTCATCAATTCAAACATGTTGTCAATTTTGTAGAACTAGAATTAAAATGGATCATTGCATGGGGATTTGCAAACCTAGTGCGTTTCTTTTCTATAAATTACTTCAATTTACATTCAATCATATAATTTGCATTTAGTTCAATTAATTCATCCACTATTGCTTTCATTTAGTTTAGTTACAATTTAATTACAAAACTTAACCATATTTCATGTTTCAGTTAAGGTCAGAATAAGTAAAATCGAACAAGTAAATCTCCGAGGGAACGATACTTGGACTCTAAAATCCATTTTATTACTTAAATGATCTGTACACTTGCAGTAGTTTTTATTCGAAACATATTTTCGATGACCAAAGTTTTTGGCGCCGTTGCTGGGGATTTAACTTTAGTTTGATTTTATTTATTTTGACACTAATTCGAACTTTTCTTTTATTTTATTATTTTATTGCTTTTATTTCTTGCTAACCCCGTACTATTAATCTCTTTCGTATTTGCACTCTCTCCCTATACTTTTTCAGATAATTGCATGATTCTAACTTGGTGAAGTAATAAAACTTTTGTAATGGATAATCTCTACATAAATTATGAAGATATGCTTGGAGGATACCCGAGTTGTAATAATTGCTACGCGATGCATTGTACTGGGCAATGTTTGTTCTCGTACTCTGGTTTACACAAGCCGAAACTTATGAGGTTTAGAGAATATTTAAGATGTCGAAAGCAAACAATTGACAAAAATAATGAAGGGTACATGCTTGTTGAAGATTTTATATCTTACAATTGGAATGAGGACATCAAACTTGTAGGAGATAGTCCTCCTCTATTATAAAAAAAGGTAATTGCAAAGTATTTCAAAAAACTGGTCAAGTTGGATGAAAGCGAGATGCTTTTAGGAGATTGGATGTACTTGGAATAATTTCAACATTGGGGGTACAACCCACTTGAAGGGGTCGTCGGGACTGACTTCTCATTGCCCGTGGATTTAGATTGCAGACCAATCATTCTACCCGATGAGAATTCAACAATTGAAGAAGAGCCAAAAACGAGTGAAAATTTAATCACAATGGAGTTAAACGAGGATGAAGCGATCAATAAGGAGTAAATAACCTCACATTTTTTCGACTTTATTGATTGTCCAAAAATTTATTTTGTGATTAAGCCTGACGAGGAGATACAAATCTACATAGTTGAAGTTGAGTCGGATGTAATAGACAAGTCCTATTATATTGAAAATGGCAAGGAAGAAGTGTGAATATCAAATGAAAAGTAGATCAAAACAAAAAGAAGAAAAATGGACAAGGCATCAAAAGCCTTCTTTAGGTGCCAGTGATCAGCCGCCATATAATCGAGCTATGAACTCTAAACAAGCATTTGTTGGGAGGCAACCCAACAGTTATTTTCATTTTTTTACCTATTTATTTATTCCATCTATGATATTAACTTAGGAACCATGTTTAATTTCTTTAATTTTGATAATTACAGATCATCATCATCTAGTTAGACCACGAAGATGCTTCTCGAGCGAAAGTAACGTCCACTTCTAGCAGATGACACTTCGGCTTCAGTTTTCTTCCACCGTCTCCAACACCGCCTCTTTTTTGATCAGGGGAGTTTCCACTTTCCCTTCTTTCACTTTATATTCGCATCGTCATTCAAATTTGGTGTCTAATCTTATCCTATGCACATTGAGGGCAATGTTTGTATATGTTTGGGGGTGGTAGAATTTGTATGACAATCTAAGAAACTTGCTTTAACTTCGCAAAAAAAAAAAAAAAAAGAAAGAAAAATTCAGTTTTTCATTATTAGTTTTATGCATTTCTAGTAGTAGTTTAGAATTTTGTGTGCTTACATGAGTTTGACAATTCTGCCAACCATGATAATTTCTACTGGGCTATATGTGGACCATGAATGATGAAAATTGTGCATTATTAGATTGATCAATATATGTTTATGTGAGACTTGATTTATTTTACCACGACACTCATGCATGCATATTGGGCTAATGATTTGACTCATTACTTAGAAATAGTTGAACATGGAGAATATACTCGAAAAATCTCGTTTGTCCTAAACCATGACCAATTTTTAGAATAATTTGGAGGTGATTGAACTGTTGTAAGGGAACATTAAGTGAAAGTAGGGGTTCCGTGCATAATGTTACGTGTGGATTTTCTAAAACCAATTAGAGGGAAACGAAGTGAAAGTTTCAAGTTATGGTGTAGTTTTAAAAACTGGGTGTCTAAAAAAAATGGGGATTGTACTAATTATTGAATAAACAAAGGCATATGTTCGCAAAAATTTCGCAAGCGTACGAGTTCGTTGTACAAGTAATAATTGTGATGAGTGAGTTATCGTCCCACAGGGAATAAGACTCAATTTTAGTGTAGTCGATATATTTAAATTCGTGAGTGCAACAAAAGGTGGTTGATTAACTACGTTTTGTAACTACGAAGGTAATAAAAAATGGTTTTAAAATCAAATGAGGATGAGTGTAATGGATTTCCGACTCCACTAATCAATTCTTAGTTTCAATTCTCAACCAGTGATAAATAATTTAATTCATGCAATTGTGACGATTGATAATTCCACTTTTATTTACTATTCTTTCTCAAAATATAATAAACCTATGTTTCCCACGAGACGATCATATTCCTAGTCCGAATTCATGTGACAAGCATGCATTGACGTTTAGGATTATCATACATAATCGCACACGCCATAAATATTATTCCTAATATTTATTGCCCGTGTGTTCCATAAACTGTGTTATAACTACCATGAGTTTTCCAACACTACAAATAAGCAACTAATTGTCCTAATAGTGTGCAAACATTAAAACAATATAATCATACATATTTATGAAATCACATTGTAAGAATTAAACTAAAAACACATGGTATCGAATTAAAAACTAAACATCAAATAGTTTCATCATCCATCCAATACAAGGGAGTTTAGCCTATCATATTAATAAGATTAAACACATAGAAGTGGAACGACATCACCTATTAATTCGATGAACGCGATTAATTTCCAAATTGCTGCAGCCGTCCAATGAATTCTCCAGTTTCAGCAGTATAATCTCTCCTTTTTTTCTGCCAAATTCTACCTGTGTAAAATTAGCCAGCCAATGGATGTATATATTTGGATTTCAGCCAACCAATTCCGTTGCCCACTATATGTGTCCTCCAGCAATTTTTTTTTTTTTTTAAAGAAGGAGGGCGGGACCTCCGATATTTTATTAATATGTCCCCACTTCGCAGCCAGATTTACTAGTCCAATTATTAAAAGTCCAACCCAATTAATTTAATTCTTGCTTCCAAGTCCTCCGTTCTTTCATGTAATGCAAGTTAGTCCTCGTACTTCGGATTTTGCCATTTTTTTTTTGCTATTTTGCATTCTTTTCTCCAATTCTTCATCAAACATAAAGTTTTACCTACACCATGTAATATAACATAAATTATATAAACTTTGGCCAAAAGAACAATAAAATTCTATAGTTTCAAGCCCCGAATAAGTGTAGAAAATACACTTATCAGCATATATTGCAGCCTGTATAACTCGAGTGATTAATCCTACAAGGGTTTAAAACCTGGTGCCCTATGGTCATCTGGCCTGGGAGTCATCGACTTAAAGCTCGCTACAGGGGTTATATAGAAAGCAAATGAAATATGTTATATTAAAGAACAAATGGTATCTATCTATTTATGAATTACATACATACTCTTATGTATGAAATGCATTGATTAGCCCCAAACACTCGGTTGATAAGACTATAAGGGTGTTTGACACCCATTTTGAGGATAATAAAATTTTTGGAATAGTGATTGATGGGAGAATGTGTGGTGGAAAAATTATGAAAAGTTTTAGATTTATGTGTAATATTATTTTATTGGGAGAATGTGTGGTTAAAATGAAGAAAGAGAAAAAAATAAGAATGAGAATGAAAATAGAATGTGTGCCAAACAGGGGCTATATCTCTAATGCGAGGCAACTAGCTCAGTTTAATCTCAAGGGTTGAAAAAATCAAAAATAGGAGAACCTCTGCTTATTAAATTGTAAAATTGTAATAGTATGATTCATCCGAACTGAGAGAGGGAAAGAAATATATATAAATGAGCCCAACCTTAGAACACATCCCGGGATAATTGAGTGAAAATAATAAGTTTGGGGAATGTGTATCTTTGAGTTATGAGAGCGAAAAATTTGACTACATTGGGTTGTGTATGACTCAACCATTATCCTGATATGCTAGTATGAGTTTTCAAGCACACACGTCAGGTTTTCCGTATAACATGTGGAGATTGATGCGATTTTGCACGGCTATAATTGTTCATATGGTCTCTTGCTAAGCTCCAATTCTTAGAAACGGCAGATTGTTAAGCTATGTTTTGTGTAAATTAAGCCACATATTGTTCGAGGACAAACAATAGTTCAAGTTTAGGGGATTTGATAAGTGCATTTTGCGCACTTATTTAGGCAACAAAACATGGAAAATTGTCGATGTATATGTTGAATTATAGCTTAATTCAATATAATTTGTGTTTGTAAGATTACATTGATGGATGGAATGAAAAGTATGCAAAAGCGAGCGAAAAAGAACAAAATTGGAAGAAAATGAAATTTCGAGGACCAAAATACAATTATTCAGAAGATGACCCAAATGGCGAATCAATCATGGACTTTAACTAAGTAATACATTGTAATATCAAGGAATGCTAGAAATGTTGACCTATGGTTGATCATGACCTTAATGTTTTGATTATAACAAACAAGTCTATCTTGTTTACTAACAAATTGAATTGAGTGTTTAAACCTTCAAAGTTATAAATATTATTATTCACACTCAAATGAAGTACAAGTGAAGTTTAAATGATCATTCAAGACAAATCATTCGAGACAATAGTGATTTAATGCATGAGACAATCAAATTGAAACTTAACAAAATTGCAAATCAAGATACAAGTCAAAGAGATGCTCAAAGAGATCAAGAACATTGAAGATGGAGTTATTTATCGAACCTTATTTTTATATGTAAAGGTATAATTCGTCAATGTTTAGTAAGTGCATAAAGCTCAAGTATTTTTCATAAATTTATCACTTGCATAAATTGTTTTGACATGAAAATGATTTTTAACATTTGTAATATATCAAAAACCTTGAAAAATCATTTTCAAACGTCCCTCAAAAGAACACACTTCAACTTTCAATCAAAAAGTTATACTCCGATTTTCAATCTCATATTGGGGCAGATTTTTGACATAGAAAATGATCAAATTTTAAGATATTTCTGAATCAACGTTGTAGCCCCTTGAGTTAGCTTTCTAACTCATTTTGAATCACCTTAATTGGATATTGGGAGAAAAAGATATGATCAAAATACTGAAAGTTGTCCGGTCTATCGGTTGACTTCAATATCATATTGGGACAGATTTTTGACATAGAAAATGATCTAATTTGAAGATTATTTCTGAAGTTACATTGTAGCCCCTTGAGTCAGCTTTCTAACCCATTTTGAATCACCTTAATCGGATATCAGGAGAAAAATATATGATCAAAATACTGAAGGTTGTCCGGCCTGTTGGATGACTTCGGTCGACCGAAAGTAACAGCTATAATTTCAAATTGGTCAACCGAACTTACCCGAGAGCAACCCTTTTTTGCTCTATAAATGCCCCTCTCTTCTCCATTCATTTTCACCAACTTAGAAGAGATTTTTGAGAGTTTTTTTATTGAGAAATCAATGAGTTTACTTGAGTATAAATTCTATTTCATTTATTACAAAAGAGTTTCTTGATTGATTCAACATAGTTCATTCATTTTATCAAGAAATCTTTTTTGCTAAGAACTCTTCACAAACTTCATCTATTCTTCATTTTTGATAAAAGTTTTTTTGCCAACACTTTGATTTAAAGTGTAAATCTCTCTTCATACTTAAATTGTATTATTTGTTAAGAGATATCATTGGCTTGAAAACTTTGATACAAAGAATTTCTTAATTGATCAAACTAGTTTCATCTATTTCATCAAGAATTCTTTTTGTAAAAGAAACTTTCTCAATCTCATCTATTCTTCAATTCTTGATAAAGGTTTTCTTTGCCAACACTTTTATTAAAGTGTAAATCTCTCTTCACACTTAACTTGTATTATTTGTTAAGAGAGATCATTGGTTGAAAAACTTTGATACGAAGATACAAACTATTTCATTATTCATTATTCATCAAAGTTTACAACATCAACACTTGAGCTTTATTGTTTGCTATCTATTGAAGTGTTTACCTAACTCTCTAATACTTAACTTGATTATATCATTTGTTAAGAGAGTTTCTTCATTGTAATTTATCACTTATTTCTTAACGGTTTCGAGAGCCTTGTAAAAACTCGATTATAAGGATAGGTGCTCATTGTTGTAAGTCACCTAAGGATAAGTGCTCCTTGTTGTAAGTCACTTAAGGGTAGATGCTCCTTGTTGTAAGTTACCTAAGGATAAGTGCTCCTTGTTTTAAGTTACTTAAGGATTGGTACTCCTTGTTATAAGTTACCATTATAGTGCATTTGGCCTTACTCGTGACGGAGAGCTTGGTAACGGGAGACGTAGATCATTGGATTGGATCAAACCTCCATAACATATCGTTTGCATTCTCTATCCCTTTTACTTAACGCATTTACTTCGCGCAAATTTACATTGTTCCATTTACGTATTTACTTGTGTTTAGACTATTTTCTATCATTTGCATGCTCACTTATTAAAATCTTGAGTGATTAACGAAAAAGTTTTAATAACCGATTCACCCCTCTCTTGGTTAGTTATTCTTGGGCTAACAATTGGTATCAGAGCAAGGTGCTCATTTTTAAAGATTTCACAGTCTTGAGTAATGGCTAACCACTTTTTTCAAACTCTTGAGGGGTGTTCTACAAATCGTCCTTCTTTATTTGATGGTACTAATTATAACTATTGGAAGATTAGAATGACTATATATATCCAATCAATAGATTATAATGTTTGGGAGGTTATTGAATTTGGTCCATATAAGCTTACTAAGATTATCAAAATTGATGGAAAATCGGACCAAATTATTGCAAAACTTAGAGAGGACTATGATGAAAATGATAAGAGAAAATTGTCTTTAAATGCTAGAGCCAAAAATATACTTTATTGTGCATTAGATAAAAATGAATTTAATCGTATTAGTACATGTGATTCGGCTCATGAAATTTGGCATACTTTAGAGATTACTCATGTTGGAACTAGTAAAGTAAAAGAAACTAAGATAAATATCTTAGTTAAAGATTTTGAACAATTTTTCATGAAGAAGAATGAACCTAATGTTGACATGATTACTCGCTTCACGAACATTACTAATAGTCTCAAAGGCTTTGATCGTGAATTTACTAATGATGAGCTTGTAAATAAAATGCTTAGGTCACTTTTGGAGGAATGGAGCCCCATACGAATGGTTGTAGAAAACACAAAGAATGTGAATACATATCCTTTGGAAGAATTGTATGGAACGTTGATAACCTATGAACTCAACAACGACGAGGTCAAGGAAAAGACAAGAAAGAGCAAAGAAGGATCAAAAGAGGTAAGTCGCCAAATTGCTCAAAAATCGGTAATTGATGAAGGCACAACAAGCAATGATGTGAGTGATGAAGAGTTTGATGATTTGGTCATCCTTATGGAGAAATGGAGAAATTTTTGAAACAACCAAAAATTCCAAAAGAAGGACGCAAAGAATGAAGAAAGGGGCAAGAAAATCATTTGTTACAATTGTGACAAACCGGGTCATAAGAGTACCGAATGTCCAAATAAAAATAAATTTTTCAAGAAGAAGGCTCTTCAAGCCACGTGGGATGAAAGCGATGAAGATGATGATGACGGAAATAATAGCCAAGAAGAAATTGCCAACATGTGTTTCATGGCTATCAAAAATAAGGTAAATCGTATCGAAAAATACTCATTAATATCGATTTCTCTATTATATGCTTTTATGTTTATGCTTTCGTATTTTAAATTATGCATGCTTTGATTTAAAATTTGATTATCAATTCATAAAATTTAGGGGGAATATAATGACATGATGAATTCAAAATTTGTGGCTAAATTTATTTTTAAAATGCATGATCAAATCAATTTGAATTGTGAAATATTTCTATGAATTATGAAGTATAACTTGATCACTTCCACTATTTCCATGAATTATGTTATGAAATATGATTATGAATTCTAATATGGAAATGTATGCTATGATTGATCTTAAATGCTATTCTTTTAACCTATACTAAAAAAAGGAAGATCAATTAAATGATTATGTTTGAAAGGGGGAATATCAAAAGAGAAATTTATACTTTTGATAGATGCTTAAGTTAATTATTGAAAGGGGAATACATGTATAAACGAAAGGGGGAATTCAATTAAAATACATGTGCCTATGGTTGATTTGAAAAATTGTAATCCTAAATACTATACCCTTGCTCCTCTATGTGCTACCTTTTTACTTATGTCAAAAGGGGGAAGAGATGTGGATAATTATGCTTGCTAATTGTAAACAAGGAAATTCATGCTCAAACTTGATATATGTATGTTGATAGGGGAACTTTTGCTTAAACTTTATATCAATTTGTTCACTATCTATATTGCAAATTATCTTGTTTGTCATAATCAAAAAGGGGGAAATTGTTGACATATAGCTGATCATGACCTTAATGTTTTGATTATAACAAACAAGTCCATCTTGTTTACTAACACATTGAATTAATTGTTTAAGCCTTCAAAATTATAAAGATTATTATTCACACTCAAATGAAGTACAAGTGAAGTTTAAATGATCATTCAAAATAAATCATTCGAGACAATAGTGATTTAATGCATGCGACAATCAAATTGAAACTTATCAAAATTGCAAATCAAGATACAAGTCAAAGAGATGCTCAAAGAGATCAAGAACATTGAAGATGGAGTTATTTATCGAACCTTATTTTTATATGTAAAGGTATAACTCGTCAATGTTTAGTAAATGCATAAAGCTCAAGTATTTTTCATAAATTTATCTCTTGCATAAATTGTTTTGACATGAAAATAATTTTTAACATTTGTAATATATCAAAAACCTTGAAAAATGATTTTCAAACGTCCCTCAAAAGAACACACTTCAACTTTCAATCAAAATGTTATACTCCAATTTTCAATCTCATATTGGGACAGATTTTTGATATAGAAAATGATCTAATTTGAAGATTATTTCTGAATCAAAGTTGTATTCCCTTGAGTTAGTTTTCTAATCCATTTTGAATCACCTTAATTGGATATCGGGAGAAAAAGATATGATCAAAATACTGAAAGCTATCCGGTCTGTCGGTTGACTTCAATATCATATTGGGACAGATTTTTGACATAGAAAATGATCTAATTTGAAGATTATTTCTGAATCATCGTTGTAGCCCCTTGAGTCAGCTTTCTAACCCATTTTGAATCACCTTAATCAGATATCGGGAGAAAAAGATATGATCACAATACTGAAAGCTGTCCGGCCTGTCGGATGACTTCGGCTGACCGAAAGTAACGGCTATAATTTCAAATTGGTCAACCGAACTTACCCGAGAGCAACCCTTTTTTGCTCTATAAATGCCCATCTCTTCTCTATTCATTTTCACCAACTTAAAAGAGATTTTTGAGAGCTTTTTTATTGAGAAATCATTGAGTTTACTTGAGTATAAATTCTATTTCATGTATTACAAAAGAATTTCTTGATTGATTGAACATAGTTCATTCATTTTATCAAGAAATCTCTTTTGCAAAGAACTCTTCACAAACTTCATCTATTCTTCATTTTTTATAAAAGTTTTCTTTACCAACACTTTGATTTGAAGTGTAAATCTCTCTTCATACTTAAATTGTATTATTTGTTAAGAGAGATCATTGGTTTGAAAACTTTGATACAAAGAATTTCTTGATTGATCAAAACTCGTTTCATCTATTTCATCAAGAATTCTTTTTGCAAAGAAACTTTCTCAATCTCATCTATTCTTCAATTCTTGATAAAGGTTTTCTTTACCAACACTTTTATTAAAGTGTAAATCTCTCTTCATACTTAACTTGTATTATTTGTTAAGAGAGATCATTGGTTGAAAAACTTTGATACAAAGATACAAACTATTTCATTATTCATTATTCATCAAAATTTACAACATCAACACTTGAGCTTTATTATTTGCTATCTATTAAAGTGTTTACCTAACTCTCTAATACTTAACTTGATTATATCATTTGTTAAGAGAGTTTCTTCATTGTAATTTATCACTTATTTCTTGACAGTTTCGAGAGCCTTATGAAAACTCGATTATAAGGATAGGTGCTCTTTGTTGTAAGTCACCTAAAGATAAGTGCTCCTTGTTGTAAGTCACTTAAGGATTGGTACTCCTTGTTGTAAGTTAAGATTATAGTGCATTTGGCCTTGCTCGTGATGGAGAGATTGGTAACGGGTGACGTAGATCATTGGATTGGATTGAACCTCTATAACATATCGTTTGCATTCTCTATCCCTTTTATTCCCGCAAATTTACATTGTTCCATTTACGTGTTTACTTGTGTTTAGACTATTCTCTATCATTTGCATGCTCACTTATTAAAATCTTGAGTGATTAACGAAAAATTTTAATAACCAATTCACCCCCCTCTTGGTTAGTTATTCTTGGGCTAACAAGAAGAAGAAGGATAAGGACGTAAGGCCACAAAGTAGATTAAATAAAATTTGGGGACCAAAGTGAACCAAATGGAAAATACTTTCTACCATGCAGTCGCATAGTAGAAATTTCATGTAGTCGCCCAAGCACCAACATGAGATGAACAGTGCCAAATTTATATGACCATGCAGTCGCATGGTTCAATCTGAGCGCGAAAATTCTGATTTCCTTATTTCGTTCCAACTCTTATGGAAACCAATCTTTTGGCAAGTATATAAACTCTGAAGTTGTCCCCAAACCCCAGGCAGACCTGAGAGGAGACTTTTGAAACGTTTGAGAGAGAAATCAAGGCACAAACAAGAAGAATAACACCACAACGCGAAGAATCAATTCAAGGATCTGGGAGGAGATGTCGTTCTTTATTAAATTTTCTTATTTCTTTTCTTCTATCATGTTAGGCTAGATTTATATGTGTTAGGTGAACGATAAACCTTGTGATGTGACATTTTAATTCATAGTTTTACTTTGTTGACATTAAAACGCATTTTGAATTATTGAATGATTTATATACATTGCTTTTTCTCTACAATTATAGACGCAATAGTTGTATGAGTATGGTGGCTTATTTTATTCATTCGAAATAAGGGAAATAAGCTCTACATGGTATAAATCATTGTAGGGTCAGATAAGGGATAGAAATATACAGCTATGCTCTACGTGAATCTCTAAGTGTTTACAAAATGTCATGCATTCTTGTATATTGCATTTGTCATGGAAATATAGTCAAATGGTATGCGAAAATATGTTTAATTCTACTCGAGAGAGATTATTGAATATGTTAGAAACATTAATTTTTCATCAATTCGAACACGTTGTCAATTTTGTAGAACTAGAATTAAAATGGATCATTGCATGGGGATTCGCAAACCTAGTGTGTTTCTTTTCTATGAGTTACTTCAATTTGCATTCAATCATATAATTTGCATTTAGTTTAATTAATTCATCCACTATTGCTTTCATTTAGTTTAGCTACAATTTAGTTACAAAACACAACCATATTTCACGTTTCGATTAATGTTAGAATATGTAAAATCGAACTAGTAAATCTCTGAGGGAAGGATACTTCGACTCTAAAATCCATTTTATTACTTGAACGATCCGTACACTTGCGGTAGTTTTTATTCAAAACATATTTTCAATAACCAAGTTTTTTGCTAACACATTCAAGATTATTTCACGTTTTTCAACATCAATTAACTCGATACTAAGAAGACTCAACCAAAGAATACTAGCATAGCTCGGTATTTCTCAATATCCAACACAATAAATCAATTGGAAATATGAAGCTATCCACCTTGATATGTATGTCCTCAATGATCCGTATGCAAGTTGTAGAGACATAATTAATACTTTCACATGCCCCATAACTTAGTCTCTTCCACATTGAAGGGGCATCAAATTAACACTTGCACCTAAATTGCATAAAGCATTAAAAGTAAATAATTTTTCAATAGCGCAAAGTATTTTGAATATCCCTGAATCTTTTTTACTTTGGAAGTAACTTATTTAGGAAAATAGAAGAGTAACTAGCACATAACGTCCACACTTTTCATTATTATTGTCGAAAACATCCATACCTTTCATATTTTGGCATTGTCACCTTTATTTTCACATTTCATTGCGCAAAAGATCATTTTCATCTATTTTTTCAATTAAAAATTGCGAAATGATGAATATATAATTTTATTTAAATAAAAGAAAAAGAAAAAATCAATTGCAACCATAGTCCCAAGTTTTTTTTAAAAAGCGCAAATGAGTCCAAATAAATTATTAAAAGAGTAATTAGTACATAATGTTCCTATCTTTCATCGTTATTGTGAAAAACGTCCATACATTTCATTTTTTGCTATTTTCACGTGCAAACTATTCTTTTCATCAATTTTCATCCAATTTCTCAATAAAGAATTGTGAAATAATGAATATACCCTCATGTTTAAATAAAAAAATATATTTTTAATTTCTAATTCTTTAATAATTTATTTGAGACTCATTTGCACTTTTTAATTTTTTTAATTTTTAAATAAATTTAATTGGGATCCGTTTGCACTTTTTAAAAAAAATTAAAATTTTTAAATAATTTATTAGGGATTCGTTTGCACTTTTTTTTAAAAAATTGAAACTATGATTGCAATTAATTCATTAACTTTTTTTATTTAAATAGGAGGATATATTCGTTATTTCATGAAAATGAATAGAAATGATGTTTGCGCAATCAGATGTGTAATTAAGGGTGAAAATGACAAAAAATGAAATGTACTGACTTTTTTGCAATAATAGTGAAATGTATAAACATTATGTGCTAATTACCCTTTTAATAATTTATTTGCGATTTATTTGTACATTTAAAAAACATTGGGACTATGGTTGCAATTAATTTTTTTTCTTTTTCCTTTTGCTTTATTTAAAGGGAATTGTATATTCGTCATTTCACAATTTTTAATTGAGAAAATGGATGAAAATGACTTTTTGCCCAATGAAAGGTAGAAGTAGGGGTGATATTGCCAAAAAATGAAAGATAATAACTTTTTCCACAATTACAGTAAAATGTGGGAACGTTATGTGCTAATTACCCAAAATAGAACTACACTCCTCAATTAAAGCTATGGTCTTGTACTCATTAAGCTTGAATATTGTTTTAATTTTCTAAGTCAACTTCTCCACGATATCCTTAAGAGAATATTTCTTCTCCTACTATTGAAAAATAGGTGCTCCTTTTGAAGCATTCTGTTTTCCACCACATGAGAAGTTTGGGCGATTTTTCCATTCAGTATTGTATGTGGTTGACGCAGTCCACGCAGATGATTATATGTATAGCTAGCCACTTAGTCAATGGTACAAGTGTTTTGACCAACAAGCAAGCACCACAATTTTCACAAACTAGATTGGGAGAATGAATTGCATTGACTGCGTATTTTGAGTCTATACCTCCCACAATCTTTGTTAAGGCAGTTATTCGTGTTCATAAAGATGTGTATGCATCAACCTCATATTAGTTCTGCAACATTCTTGTGAAGAGAAAATTGTATTAGTAACTACCAATCTTTCAAGCAGTTCAGTTGTCTCATTGGAAAACTTGGTTGTCCTAGAGCCATTTCCTGCAACACAAAGTATTGTCCGACTAGTTGAAGTAAAACCACCATAAAAATACGTCGTGACATGTGACAATTTCGTAAAACTCTATGTTGGGCACTTTCTAAACAATCACTTGAATTTTTCTCAGGATTCATAGAATACTTCTCCATCATGTTGTACAACTGAGGTGATGCTCCACAAAAACTTGGTAGCATTAGCTGGAGGAAAAAAAATGGTTAGAAATTTCAGAGAGAGATCCTCCCAAGTAGTAATACTCCTTTCTAGGTAAGATGATAACTAATCTCCCTTCGTTGTAGGTGTGAACAACCTTAATTTAATTTCAACGTCTGAAAACACTTATAGAGGTGGTTAATCCCACAATTCTATAAATTTGAAGTGTGAGCTTGTGGATCAGTCCATTGAATACAAGTATGTACCCCATGATTGAATGATTTGATCACTAATTCACAATTTGTTGTTTGGAACAAGCTAAGAAATGAGTTATGAAGTTATACTGCATATAAAAGTGCAGCAATTAGGTAAAAGGTAGATATGATTTTACCATTGTTGCGATCTATGATTGAATTTCTAGGCGATTTAAAGTATTTACTTGAGGTTTATTTAGAATCACATAGAGATATAGTAAGCGGACTTAACTAGATATGATCGATCTAAACTCGAGATGGGTAAGTTGATTTAATTAGTTAATTCGACAGTGTAAAACTTTAGGAATTGTACTTGAGACTTGAGAGGTGAGATTATAGTAATAACTATGGTGAAATCGTGAATTTCAACACTTCAACCATCATATTTCTCCTAAATGATATTAATTTTAATCAAAATTTGCTTCATATATTGTTTTCATCAAATATGAGGTATGTTTATTTTAAAAAAAAATATATGATAAATTAGTCTTTATGGGACAATAATTCAGACTCTTTAGATCCACTTTAATACTTGTTTAATTAACATCGTACACTAGCTATATACACCACTAAGCTTTTCGAATTTCTGATGGGGACTAGTTTATTAATACTGGATTAAATTATTTTATCTTTTGTTTCAATTTGTTTCTTTATAGGAGAAAAAAGAATCTGTTGTATGCTCTATTCACACGGTAGCAATCTCGTACCATCCAACTCTGGGAATGAATATATTTTGAGACAGTTTGATTGCCTGCCGCACAAGGTGCTGATAGAGCATTTGTAGTAGAAACTGCTTGGGTCACAAGACCTATGTGAGAACGTAGAGAATGTAAAGTCCCGAAAATTTCATATAATAGAATTAATTGTTCTATATGCTTTTTAATATTTTGGAAAAGTTAGAGACTAAAGTGTATATATACTAAATTTATTTTTATATGGATCAAATATTTAGATATTAATGGAGCGATGATAAGTATATGGATATTGGGCTCGTTGGATAGATCGTAATTAATATGCAAATTAGGCTCGAGAAAAAATTTATTCAAATAAACGAGACCCAAGTTATCGAAGTCGAAAGTTATTGTCTTAAATTATTAATTAATTAAGTTGAGTCTAGTTTGAATATAAGTTGTTAATTAATTTTTATTAGATAAGGGTTTTATATAATAATAATGATGATAATAATGATGAGACAACATGTGTGCTAAGATGTTGGAAAATGTGTCAATCGCTTTTATTTTAAGGGCCTTGCTACAGGTACAAGAATTCCTGTACCTGCCAGGTAACACACAATAGGGGGTGGGTGGGGAGTTTTGGCAATTTTTTAATCACATGGGGGGCCCATCCCCATGTGAGAGAAAGTTTGAATTCTTGTAGAAATTCATCCTGTATTTGGAGCATTTTTCTTATTTTAATGTCTTGAATTTAGAAAATGATAAGAACAGCCGCCACGTGACTGTTGAATAGAAAAGGAAGAAATTTTGAGACTTTGACTTTGGGAATTGATAGGATAGCTTGCCATGTGTCTTTTTCAATTTTAAATACCATACAAAAACTATCATTATCTACCCGAGAAGAAAGAGAAAATACAGATACATATTATTGTGGTAGCAAGTAGAAATTAGAAAAATTTGGGAAAGTGAATTTTTTGTTTTTTTTTTCCCTTATCTTCCAACAATCATTTTAGTGATCAATGTAGGATATCGAGGTGCAATTGTTTTATACCGTTTAAATTATTTTATTTCATGTTGATGGATTTATTATACTCATGAAAGTTAAAGATATGTTATGATATGGTCATCTGATACCAAAGATATGATATGATATATATTGAGCTCTTACCGGTTTTCTAAGAATATAATGACGGTATGATTTTTCTTGACGCGTGAATTTAATATTTTTATTCAGGAGTGAACAATTATTTTAGTATTCTACGGAGTATTCCCACATACTCACCCCTTTCCCTACCTCTCACAGATTAAAACGGGTCGTTGGTTGGCGGGCAATGAGGTGCGTCGTGGTGCCGGATTCATTGGACTCAATAAAGTAAATTCGAAATAACGTTGCTGAAATTCTATTCCTAGTAGAAATCTTAATTTAATAATTATATGAATCTATTCATTTGTTTAGAATTTTGGAACCTATGTTTTTAGTTTTTTTTTTTTTTGGTTCATTACTTAACAATGATTGACATTTATTTTTGTTTATTTAAGCTATTTAGTAACGACTTAAATTTATTATAATATTTGGGTCGTTACAATTTAGTATCAGAGCCCATTTAATTATTCTGTAGACCTATATGTATTTTCATAAAATGAGTGAAATGTCTAACATGTCTTCTATCCTAATATATGGTACTTTTCTTAAAATTATGAAATTGTAAAATAAACTCGGGGTAATGTGATTGAAGATTTTAATCCCAACAATAATCTTAGTCGGGTTTATTCATGAACCATTTTTCCTTCTTAAGGAATTAGATAATTTATTTGATTATGACCTATTACCAATATCTTGTTTGCAGACTATGATATAAAATGAAGTTGGTTCTTCGGGCTTCTTATATAAAATTAATATTCTACTTGTTATTAATTCTACACGACGTTGGCTGAATTTGACATGATTAGTTAGTTAATTGAATTTATACCCTGATTAGAGGAAAGATTGTGTTGGAGACTATTGCATTAATTATGCCAGGAAATTGAAAACTTCCCGTGTCTGCCACCTGTGTCAATTTTTAAAATTAATTTGCATGTCAATTATGCTACTAATATTTAAAATATAAATAGGCTACGTGTATTTCTCACATGATTTGAGGGATGATCGTTATCCATTTGAATTAAGTGCTCCAAAGTAGGAATAAATATTTGATGATATGCCTTACTGGACTAAAACACTAAAATTGCACTTTATGTGCACACGTTACTGTTGAAATTACTCAATTATGCATAGAATTGAATTCTATGATTTACTTTAGAATTTGAGATCTACCCTAACATGTATGAATATATTGTGTTATTGGAAAAAAAAAAGTCTTTATTTTTTTTAAGAGAGTAAATAAATACAAATTTGAAAATTTCTCTACATAAAATTTAGTAAATTATAGTTATATAGACGCTATTTTAAAAAAAAAAAAAATAAATAAATAAATAAGGCCTTTTGTGACGATCGAAACTCAAGATCTTTGGCACTCAACGACCACCAATCGACCACATTCCGACGACTCTAAGTTATGCAAAAGGGTAAGAAGATAAATTTATTCAAATATTTTATATAATTTACATTTTTTTAAATTACCTATTTTTAAATTTTAAGATATGCATGATTTTCCTCGCTAAATTCATAATATGTATTACGATGATATAAGTATAATATGTTAGACTTAGTACTGGTATGTGACGAGTGAATTAATACTAATTTTAGGATATGGCACCACCTACCCACACAAATTTTGATGGTGATTTGTTGCGAATGGTACAAGAATTGAGCAGATAGAATCAAGCGCCTCTACCACAAAATGTGCCACCACCGCAAGACGTATCTCCATTTGTACCTGGAGCCATTTCAGTGGTTGAGCAGATTCGTAGGTACAAGCCTCCTACTTTCGATGGTAGTTCCGACCCACTGGCTATTTAGGAATGGATTAGAGGTCTGGAATGCATCTTTAAACACATTGCTTGTACGGATGTACATAAGGTACTATGTGTAGAATTTATGTTTGTTGGAGCGGCCAGTCACTAGTGGAAATCTGTCTCACGCACTAAGATCGAAGAGCAGCGACATAACATGACTTGGGAACAGTTTAAAGATGAAGTGACGGCGATGAGCACTGAAAATCAAGTCATTCCACTTGTATAGGTGTATTTGGTATGAGATGTCCCAAAGACATTATTCACGTTAGTGTACGGAGAAGCAAGTGTAACAAGAGAGAACAAATGAGAGAGCAACATTACTATGGGATTGTAAAATTGCTTTACCTTCAAATGATACTAAATTTGAAATTTTATAGTAGAAGAGTGATAAGTGTGTTTTTACATACTTATTTTACTGTCAAAATATGAGCAATTGTTGATTAAAATGTTGGAATATAGCTTAATTCTATGCAAGTTATGTTTTGCAGGACAAAGTGATGAATGTAGCGAATTGAGGTGAACCAAGCGAAAAAGGACCAAAATGGAAGAAAGTGAAAGTTCAGGGACTAAAGTGCAAATACTCTAAACCTATTTCTACCTTTGTGATGAAGATTCAAGAGTTTTAGAGGTCAATTGGATGAAACAAGGAGTTAAAGGGGTGAAAGATAGCCAAAACATTATCAAATATCAACTTCAAGCTGAAAAGTTTTGCACCGGTTTTCAGCCGCATATTGAGACCAGTTTTTGACATAGTAGATGATCGAATTGGAAATTGACATCTGAATGGAAGTTGTAGATATCTGAGTCAGCTTTCCAACGCAACTTGAATCACCACAATCGGATATCGGAAGAGAAAGTTATGGCCAATATACTAAAGACTGTCCGGGGAAAAATCACAAATCTATGCGGTCGCATAGTGTTATTTCTATGCGACCACATTGGACCTTTCAGAGATTTCAGAGGCCAATTTCAGCCTTCTATGCGACCGCAACACTTATACCTATGCGGTCGCATAGAGTAAATCTGGAGCGGATTTTTAGGTTTTGCCCTTCGATTTGGAAACCTAATTTTCTACCCTATTTAAACTCAAACACGCTCCAGAACGCCGGGAACGCCGTTTTTACACCTTTTCTCCACATTTTTGGCTCAAGAAACTCCATGGAAGGCTAAAAACCTTGGTGAAGCAAAGAAGGAACTCAATTGGATTCGGGGATTTCAACATCTTTTATTCATGTAATGTGTTTTTCATTGTTTAAACAATTCTAGGGTTTATGTTTCCACTCTTTATTAATTATTTTGAGATTTACTTAACTTTTATTAAGTTTTTCATGGATTTAATCATGTTTCTTCCATTGAACAATTAAAATACTTGTTTAAGTTTCAATTTCAAATACTTTATTGGTATGATTTAATTATTGCTATATGTTGGAAATATATAGTCATTCTTTGAATCTAATTTCAATAAATTAATGTGGGAACGTGATTTAGGAAACTTAAACTCTAGAATTACATTTGTAAATTACATTGATTTAATGGTTTATTCTTCTTATCATGAATGTATTATAAGATTGACTTAGTTTATTAAATTGGTCATAGGATTAGTCATGCTCTTTCTATGGATTGATTGAAGTAATTACTTAGGTCTTAATCTTAATTATTGTAGTTTATTGGTGTGATTCTCTACTACTTTATGCTTTAGTATATAGTCGATTTTGAATCTAATTTCAATAAACTAAAATAATCCACGTGTGAACATGGCAAATGAAAGATTAACCATTAGAATCATGTTAGAATTAAATTGGTTTGTATTGTTAAATCCTCCGATTAGAAAGTTAGGACAAAAAATTCTAATTGAGTAGAAAATGCATGAATAATTGATGTGATTGATCTAATCCAATTGAGGGAATTCCGACGCTTCACTACCCAAAACTATTGATTTTAACTTTACTACTTCAACATTGAATTTACTACAAATTTGAGAGGACAAATCACCCACTTTCTTGATCCTTTGACACATTTTCCATCTCCCTGTGGATACGACACCCCAAGGCTATACTACAACACCGCGTAACACTTTGGGCGTAATCAAAGAGGTGGAATAGTTACTGTAGGACGAAGAGACACGTGGTCTCATCTTGATGATAAAGGTGCCTTGTCATAGGTATCATTCTATCAATCCTAGTTTTTATGGGCATTAAATTATCCTGAAAAGTAGTTATCCTATGGCCTAAACATTTCGTAAGTAGAGTATACTGACAAGTTGACTTAATATGATGACTCCTAGAGAGAGGTTCATCAATCAATCATAGAAAATCTTGTACGAAGGGTCTTCTAGGAGAGGTCCCCTTATGTGCCTGAAGCATATTTGCTTTGGATTGGTATTGCGGCAGGTCATATCGTCTTACATCGTTCATGGAAGGTTCAACCTCTACATGAGAGTTTGGCAGAGTGGATCACTTTGACTACCTAAGGGCCTTGGATACGTCAGATAGGATAGTAATGAGGAGTGTGGGCCTAAGTTTGTTTATTATGTGGCTACCATGTAATCGTTTCTTGGAATCTCGTTGGATGAGGCATAATAATTATTTTCTAATTTTGTACTAGTTTTTGGTCAATTGCTTCTATGGTCTATAAAATATGAATAAAAACATACCCTAATGCCTGAATTTAATGCCCATTGAACTCATTATCTCATTAGATGAAATTAGAACACTTCTCGTGCTTGGGTACCATTTTTTGGATAAATGTGTTTTGAAATAGTGATTTTTTTGTGAAAATGTGTGAGAATTTAAGCCTATGGTCTATAAAAGTTTACAATTTACGTGTGAAATTATTTTATAGGAAAATGTGCGATGGAAAATGAATTTTTAAAAATGAGTTTTTTTTTTTTTTTTTAAAAATGGGAGCCAAACATATAGGCTTCAATTCTCACTGCTAGACCCTTTGTGCGTATAATGAAGAGTTTAAGTTATAACTTGAATTAGTTAACATATTTCTTATCTGGACATTTTGTGGATCCACAACTTATTATCCAGTTTTAGCCTCTATTTGACCCAATTAAATTAAAATTATTTTTTCTCTTTCTTCTTATTAACAATACATTGTTCAATAAAATGTTGAGTTCCTCTTCAACTCAGCCAACTACTAATTATTAATAATGTCCTCAGCATTTTCGTTCGAAACAAGACAAGTATTAATAATATTTATTTCAAAGCTACCAATATCATGAGAAATTTCGAGGATACTCCAATGTAATGATTCAGAGTTTGAAAACCAGGAAAAGCGGTTGGACATTCGATCTCAAGAATTCATGAACTGGGACGATTATGCATGCGCACATTACAAGAATTTGATTGGAGGATTGAATGATAAAACACTCTCAAAAGTCAAAAGATAACAACTAAACAAAGCATATTATATTATTTTCTTGTTTTCTGACGTCCCTTCCCCGTAAATACCTGACGTTTACATCTCAACGACATCAAAACTAGAGCATGACATTGTGAGAGCACGCATGGGTCCCACTTGTGAGATAGAAAATCAAAAGCTGCGGCTGCTGCATTTGTAACAGTTGGAAACAAACAGGGGCTTAATATAGCATCTGTTTATAAACAGTTTTAGGCCCTGTTTGTTTCTGATTCTCAAATTAATTCTCAAATCAATTCTCATTTTCAACCACACATTCTTCAAAAAAATAATATTTTTCATCACATCAATACTTTTTTCTTTTTTTTCAACCACACATTTCCCATCATATCACTATTCAAAATCAATTCTTCCCCCAAAAATCCATACCAAACAGGCTATTAATTATAAAAAAATAAGTACTATTTCACCAAGAATACTTTTGTGCTATCCAAGCCAGTTTTCTATCCTCTACAACCACTAGCAATTCCAAACTCTACATTAGTCCTTTTGTCCCTATCAAACATTGCCACGTCATGAACCAAAAATGCTCTTAAAATAAAAATATTATCATCAGCATCAGAATATGAAAAACTTTGATAGTGGGGAGATTTATTAAAGTAATTCTTGTCAAATTTTTAGCCGTTTAATCGACTTTCAATTGTACGCTTACCCATCGTATTATTGCACAGTGGAAAACATTTTCAAACTATTTCATTGTGTGATGGATAATTTCGGTTGATATCGATTGTATGCTATTAGTCTAGCATCGACGATGAGTTTGGTGAGGAGTATTTGGCTATTTTATAGAGAATATTATGATTTAACTCGATTACTCTGTTGGGAATTTACTTAACATGCACAGCGGAAATAAAACAATTTTCAATTCCCAAACGAGGATTTGCAATGTGTTTAAATAGAAACTGTGATGAAAATAATATATTTGATGAATTCCACTAACTCTTTTGCTTTTTCTTGAACTCCAATGATCACGATCTACAATTCAAGCTATCCGATTGTCCAGCCTCCAATGGTGATCCACACAGAGAACAAGAATGACGGCTAGGGTTTCTTTTCTTGTGCTAGCAAGAATAATAAAAATCTCTACAGTTTTCAAACCCTAGTATCATATTAATATAAGCCCAAGTGGGCTTGGCCCCTCTTGAAACTAAACCCGGTCCGATATTTTATTAATCAAATTAATTAAACCCGGTCCATGAATTAATTAATCCAATTAATTAATTCGGGCCTATTAATAAACAACCCAATTAATTAATTATCCAACACTTGTCAATTAATTAATTGGTAAATCTCATTCTTCTGATTCTATTTTGTGTGTGACCCATTAGGTTCCCGATCACGATGCCTAACGACGTGAATTATTATTTTGATCTAATCAAAATCGATAAATTAAAACGCCCCTTTTAATTTATCACCAATTCACTTTTGTTGTCCCAGATTGACATCTAGCAATGTGTCAGGGCAATACATGTGACGGGAAATATGACGTAGTATGACAAAACCAAACTTGTTCGTTTACCGTGAAACTATAATCATTTCGTCAATATGATCCGATCAATTATGAGATATAGATATGTGTCAATCTCAATTATCGATCATATCTTTTATCCCACTGTTAAGTCAATGTACGTCGAAAACTCTTTTCCGACTTATGAGTTCACCTTGGCCAAGGATTTCATTATTAACTTAACTGGATAAAATGTAGATCATAATCTCTTACTATCTAAGAGTGACGAATCCTTTATTGATCATTCACAACCTTCATATGATTCTTGACATACCCGAACGATGCTGTATTAGCGACCCTTGACAGAGCAACATCCAACACCACCAAAGTATGACTGCCCTCATATAAGGTACTATGATGACCTCAAGTCAAAGGACCAATTCCACTACCGAACGTTAGAGATTAACCACTAACACTTAGATAGTTATCCATACGGAATCTCTCAGCGGGTCTCCAATGTTTTGTTCTGTAACAAAACATCCACGTGTTCATTCAAGTGTCACCACACTTTAACTTGTGAGATCAGCTACTTACTTCACAAGTAAGAATGTCACACGCGATAGTCTATCCGTAATAACAATATCCGTATCTCGTTATTACTTCGACCACGGACGATTTAAGATTCAGTCATATGTAATTTGTATCTCACAATCACAACTCCTTGTAATTAACAAATCACCAAGACTTGAATCTACGGATTCTATTATTTAATTTATTAGAATATTAATTCAATTAAATAATAGATATTGCCGTACATATGCATTGATTACATATATATTCAAAGTGTTTATATCCAAAGTTGATTGGACCTAGGGCATAACACTTACAAACTCCCACTTGCACTAGATCCAATCACTTATGTATATTATACCATAAGAGTCTACATGACGATCATGTTTATGCTGCTGCGACAACTCTTTGTCAGTGGATCTGCAATTTAATAACTTGTGGGAATTCGTTCTTTATTTACGTCATTTCATTGTATTATCTTTCCAATAAGATAAGACTGCCTTAACATATGTTTGGATCATTGATGAGACCTTAGTTCCTTCGCTTGCACGATGGCTCCATTGTTATCACAATGCATAAACGTGTGATCAACAATGTTAGGAACTACTCTAAGTTCAGTAATGAACTTCCTGATCCAGACCACAACTTTTGTTGTTTTGTAAAGCAATGATGTATAAGGCTTCCATTATTGAATCAACGGTTATTTGGAACATTTCTAACACACCGCTTAAGAGTAAACCAATATCCTATTTGAGATGTGCTATTATTCCAGTCTGACTAGAAGTTAGCATCATTCTATCCATGAACTCTCAGTTCATTTCCTCCATATAAAATCTTTTCGAGATTTTATCTGTATAGATTGGGATGAGTTAAGCAATCTTCTAGATCTATCTCTATAGATCAACTTGCTTCTTCCACATCCATCACGGAGAAATTATTTGACAACCATAATTTCAACAATTGAAATATAGAGACGTCATTTCCTATAATATGTCTCATACATATAATATCAGGAATGCGACAATGCCCCCACTATCTTCTTGTAAACGCACATTTCATCTTCATTTTTGATCAAATCAAACATTTTGACTTTTTGTATCAAATCGAAGATTCCAGCTCCAAGAGGCTTGTTTCAATCCATATTAACATTTTCTTATAAACTCATTTACAACCTATGTGTTCTAATCCATTAGGCAAGTCGACCAAGGTCAAACCTCGGTTACATACAACAAGTCCATCTCTTTAAGTCAACACTTGACTTTATTTCTATGTAATTAGTAGGTTCATTATCCTTGATTAGTAATCATGGATTCGTACCTTCTAGGAGGTCAAATGATCCTACAAGATTTACACTGAGCTAACGTGTCCTCAGAAGTCTCCACTTCCTGATCAAGAGTATGTCCCTCAGCTGGTGTGGGATAAGACTCAGGTTCATCTATTCGGTCAATTATATCCATGGACTCTTGAACTCTTTCAAGATTTATTCTACTCCCACTGTCTCTCTTAGAGTAAACACTTTCTCTAAGAGTACGACATGTCTTGAGATGAACATCTTCTTCTCAACGGGATTATAGAATTGATATCCAATTATCTCTTGGATATCCACAAATATATAATTATCGGATTTAGTCTCAAATTTATCCGATTCAGTGCGCTTCACATAAGTGTCACAACCCCAAACGTGCATATGAGATATGTTGGGCCATTCCATAACTCGTATGGAGTTTTTGTCAACTGATTTAGATGGGACACGATTTAGTGTGCAGCACGTGGCAATCAGTGCATGATCTCAAAACGATTTTTGAATGCTTGCATGGCTTGTTCTCAATTGCACTATATCTAATAGTGTACTATTCCTCATTTCAGATGCACCATTATGTTGCAATATATGTGGAGGAATCCACTGCATGATAATCTAATTCTCTTTTAGATAATCTAAAATTCTCCATTTTAGATATTCTTTACCTCGAACAAGTCTTAGTGTAAGAATATATTTACCTATTTGTTTATCAACTTTTAGTTTGAATCCCTTGAACATTTCAAGAGATTCATGCTTGAATTTCATCAAATATACATGATCATTTCTGAAATGATCATTAGTAAATGTGATGAGATAAGATACACTTCATCTGACATTAATTGATATGGATCTACATACATCACTATGTATTAGACCTAATAATTGTGCAGATCATTTTCTTTTTCAAGTAAAAGGAGATTTGGTCTCTGTGTCTTACAGACATGATTCGCATTTGTCAAATGATTCAAAATTTATTTGACCCAAATATACATCTCCATGTAAGTTCGGAATTGCATTCTTATTTATGTGACCAAATCCACAATGCCAGATATAGGTGTTCTTTAGATTATCATTTTTATACCTTTCAATTTCTATACTCATTATAGAATACTCGATGTTTAGAATATAAATGTCATTTTGTAATTTACCATAACCATTAAGATTTTATCAAGATAAAAAGGAACAACAATTGTCCTTAACATTAAAATAATTCATGTCAAAACATGAAATTTATTTAATGCTCTTGGTAATGGTGAGAACAAAATTAACATTTCTCTAATTCTAATATTGAGCTTAAAGGCAATGGCGAGAAATATGCTTTTACAGGCAATGCAGCAACGTTTGCTCATTTTCAACGTGTAGATCAACTTCTCCCTTTTGCAGCGATCTACTTTTATTTAGTTTTTGCATATTTATACAAATATGAGATCTATATCTAGTATCTAATACCCATGAAACTAATGAAGTAGATTTAAGCCTTGCAATTTCATTTCTAATGACCCATCATTCCAAAATGATAATAAGGATCATCAGATTTGGTATTGTCCTTATTCGCTTTAACTGTCTTAGTCATCTTGGTTGCTTTCCTAAAGCATCCTTTAGACTTCCTTAGAGGAATCTATGACTAAGATTTGTCCACTATAAACACAGATGTTGGATTTAACAGTTTTAAGCATGTTCAGCAACTCAATGAGCATACTTCGAGTTTATTCATATTAAATTCATAATTAGTTATGAATAACTCTTTGATAGAGATTGCAGAACCAAGTCTATACTTAGTTCATTGTTCATGACTGAACACAATAAAGACAACTTCTCAAAGTAGTCAGCATCTTCAGCACACGAGCACTGACTGAAGATTCTTCTGCCATTGTGCACCGGTATAGTTACTAGGAAATATCACATCTTTCCACATGTGATTGTTCATCATTCAACACATTGAGATGAAAAATCATGTGTTAGCATCTATACTTTTATGTTGCTTTGTAACTCAGGTGACATAGTCGCAAACATTACACATGTTGCAGTACTATCATCATCACTGTGTTTATTATAGTAGCCACTTCTTCCTTTGTCGAGTCATCAGCAAGTGTCTCTAGAAAGGGCTACTCAAGGACACAACAAATTTTTCATGTCTGAGAACAATTCTCAGATTGCGGCGTCAATCAAGAAAATTTGTTTTGGTTGTTGGCATACAATATGCCTCTCAAATTTATGTGATTACTCATGATTCAATAAATGTAAACGACGAAAAGTAAAGAAATAATATATATAATGCATGAATTAATTTAACATGGTTTTTTATTAAATTAATTTCGCTCCCACTGTTTTAACTCAAATTTATGACCCTCTCACATAAATTTATGGAATCCGTACTTGATTCCCAGTGGGTTGGGATCCCATTTGTTATATTAAAACTTTGAGTGTACTCAACAAGCCCTAATAAAACTTTTGGGTAGATACTATTATCAATTGTATCTCCATACAATTCCCAGATCATTAAGCTGACAACTCTTTATCTTCACACATCTTATGTGTTAGCTTAACATGCCTCTAAGATTCATCTCTTTGAGTGTACTCAACAAGAGATAAATATTAGTTAAGTCAAACCCATCAATCAGAAATATCTAATATTTCATAGTGTCAAACATATCCCTAATAGACCAGCCTTGAGTGTACTCAACAAGCTAAAATCGATTTAGGACTCTCATTTTTCACTATAATGGTGGAAGACGAATATAAATATGACTTAATATTTTAACATGCCTCTAAAATTTATCTTCTTGAGTGTACTCAACAAAAGATAAATATTAGTTAAGTCAAACCCATCATTCAGAATTATCTAATATTTCATAGTGTCAAACATATCCCTAATGGACCAGCCTTGAGTGTACTCAACAAATTAAGATCGATTTTGGACTCTCGTTTTTCACTATAATGATGGAAGGCAAATAACAAATTGACTTAATATTTTTTAACGAGGGGTTTTCATGCAAAAGGTCTCATCGTAATAATTATATATATTTTATTATACATCTAACATGCAAATAAACATACATATAATAGTGTGGACGATTATGGACTTATACTATCTAGTCTTCCCGAGCCATAAGGAAGACTAGTCGGTCAGTTCCTAGGGGGTATATCATTGATTCATACAATGCTCCATCTCTATGGTCTCCTCCTCTTCTTGTATCTCCAATTAGTCTAGCTGCAACTTGTATCCTATACTAGTTGGCACGCAGGCCTAAATAATATTGGACACGCAGGCCCATAAATAATAACAACGGACTCGCATGTCCAAAATAAATAAGAGCTCGCAGGCCCATAAAACAACAAGAATAAAACTAACCATTCAACACATCCACATGGTCGAGTCCATAATCATCCACTAATAAAACATTCATCATATAAATGCATTCCTATAATATCTAATATTATATGCAAACATGTTTCAAGTTTCTAGCAATTAAAGTCGTCTAAATTAATTTAGACAAATGGATCGGAACAATTAAATAATTAATTAATCAAATTAATTAATTAATTTAATTAGCGGAGTTATTTAATTAAAATCAAATTTCAATTAAATATCAAATTAGAGTCCAACTCTAATTCTACAGATATAAGGCGGAACTATTTAATTAAAATCAAATTTTAATTAAATACCAAATTAGAGTCCAACTCTAATTCCAATAAAATTTTAGGGCAAAACAATTTAATTAAAATCAAATTTTAATTAAATGTCAAATTAAAGTTCAACTCTAATTATAATCAAATTAATACGGTTGAATTTAATTAAAATCAAAATTTAATTAAATACAAAATAAGAGTCAAACTCTAATTCTAAAATATTAGGGCAAACATATTTAATTAAAATTAAATCTTAATTAAATACTAAATTAGAGTCCAACTCTAATTTTAAGAAATATTTAGGGCGAGACAATTTAATTAAAATCAAATTTCAATTAAATGTCAAATTAGAGTCCAACTCTAATTTTAACAATATACTAGGGTGGATAATTTAATTAAAATCAAATTTTAATTAAATATTAAATTAAAGTCTAACTCTAATTTAAAATGAATTAACATTTTAATTTAGGATAAAACTCCTAAATAAAATAAAATTCAATTTAGGGTCAAAGTTTAATATTTAAGTTAAAATCTAATTTTAACGAAAATATAAAAGTCGTCAATTTTTAAATAAAATTTTAAGCGGGTCAAAATTGAATTTTAAGGATAAATCATTTGAAAATTAAATTCAAAACCATTTTAATATTTAAAATCAAAACCATTTTCAAAATTGCAATTTGACCCTCGGTTTAAATTTAAAAACGGAGCCCCCCAATTTCATAAATAGAGGAACAGGCCCTCCAAATAAAATAATTGCACATTTGACCCTAGAAACATAATTTCAGGCGGGGGCCTGCAATTTCGTAAATTGCAAGAGAGGCCCCCGCCTCCACCTCTTCTCTCCCGTCGCACAAACCCTAATTTTTTTTTTATTGAAACACCCGTCGCCGACGGGAACAATGGTGGTGCGCCGCACCACCGGGCATGAAGAATAAGACGGCGCCGCTGCAGATGCGACGTCATTGTTGCGCAGCAGCGATGTCGCTGCTGCGTTCTTGCGCAACTTTATTCTTCTTTCGCCGGCTGTCGTGGCGGCGCGATGCTCGCGCCGCCATGTCCGCCGGTGCCTTTTCCGCCATGGCCGGTGTGCCAAGTTTTCAGATCCAAAATTTTGACTCAAAATTATTTTCTTTTTCCAAAACAGATTTTGAAGATGAAAAATAATTTTCTAAATTGCTAGATTCAAGAAACAAAAATAAACAATTAACTTTTAATTGTTCAATCATGCAAAACAATTTCTAACAAACACAAAGTAGGCTCTGATACCACTGTTGGGAATTTACTTAACATGCACAGCGGAAATAAAACAATTTTCAATTCCCAAATGAGGATCTGCAATGTATTTAGATAGAAACTGTGATGAAAATAATACCTTTGATGAATTCCACTAACTCTTTTGCTTTTTCTTGAACTCCAATGATCACGATCTGTAATTCAAGCTGTCCAATTGTCCAGCCTCCAATGGTGATCCACACAGAGAACAAGAATGACGGATAGGGTTTCTTTTCTCGTGCTAGCAAGATTAATAAAAATCTATACAGTTTTCAAACCCTAGTATCATATTAATATAAGCCCAAGTGGGCTTGGCCCCTCTTGAAACTAAACCCGGTCCGATATTTTATTAATCAAATTAATTAAACCCGGTCCATGAATTAATTAATCCAATTAATTAATTCGGGTCTATTAATAAACAACCCAATTAATTAATTATCCAACACTTGTCAATTAATTAATTGGTAAATCTCATTCTTCTGATTCTCTTTTGTGTGTGACCCATTAGGTTCCCGATCACGATGCCTAACGACGTGAATTATTATTTTGATCTAATCAAAATCGATAAATTAAAACGCCCCTTTTAATTTATCACCAATTCACTTTTGTTGTCCCAGATTGACATCTAGCAATCTGTCAGGGTAATACATGTGACGGGAAATATCACGTAGTATGACAAAACCAAACTTGTTCGTTTACCGTGAAACTATAATCATTTCGTCAATATGATCCGATCAATTATGATATATGGATATGTGTCAATCTCAATTATCGATCATATCTTTTATCCCACTGTTAAGTCAATGTACGTCGAAAACTCTTTTCCGACTTATGAGTTCACCTTGGCCAAGGATTTCATTATTAACTTAACTGGATAAAATGTAGATCATAATCTCTTACTATCTAAGAGTGATGAATCCTTTATTGATCATTCACAACCTTCATATGATTCTTGACATACCCGAACGATACTGTATTAGCGACCCTTGACAGAGTAACATCCAACACCACCAAAGTATGACTGCCCTCATATAAGGTACTATGATGACCTCAAGTCAAAGGACCAATTCCACTACCGAACGTTAGAGATTAACCACTAACACTTAGATAGTTATCCATGTGGAATCTCTCAGCGAGTCCCCAATGTTTTGTTCTGTAACAAAACATCCACGTGTTCATTCAAGTGTCACCACACTTTAGCTTGTGAGATCAGCTACTTACTTCACAAGTAAGAATGTCACATGCGATAGTCTATCCGTAATAACAATATCCGTATCTCGTTATTAGTTCGACAACGGACGATTTAAGATTCAGTCATATGTAATTTGTATCTCACAATCACAACTCCTTATAATTAACAAATCACCAAGACTTGAATCTACGGATTCTATTATTTAATTTATTAGAATATTAATTCAATTAAATAATAGATATTGCCGTACATATGCATTGATTACATATATATTCAAAGTATTTATGTCCAAAGTTGATTGGACCTAGGGCATAACACTTACATACTGTAGCATACCAGATCGTGCTTTGGAACGTTACTTCTGTAAATGTAGGAGATGTATTCAAAGTCATCCTAGAGCTCGAAACAACTATTCCTTCATGCTAGACACCTTTGACGGAGAAGGATGAATATGGATCATACAGTGGGACCAATGTCGACGTGTATGAACAGATCGGCATGGCATATTAGACCATGACAAGGGCTATCAGTCTCGATTCAAACATTAGGTTATATATTTTGCTATCTGTGGCTCGTTTAGACGAATGACTCATTAGACCAAATCCAAAATACAATTCACACCATGGGTCCGACATAGACAAATTCCAGGTTAGACATTCAAAATCGTTTCTCGGTATAATATGTTCTACATAAAGTGATCTCGATGGAACTTCTCGAACCGATTAAAAATTATTTGTATATTGCCTGAGATTGAACTACTTGTTTTTAATGATTTGATGTGATTCTATGCTAATGCTTGGAAAATATTTTGCCTTCTAATTAGGATTGCATTGGTGTAATTCACGAAACCCATGTCAAAGTTGTCCTATGATTACACTTAGCCCCTATTTGGTATCCATTATAATGAGTTTTTGAAGATGATGTATTTTGGAATATTAATTTGTTTTTAAATGTGTGGTTAAAAAAGAATGAAATATTTTGGATTTACGTAAAATATTATTTTATTGAAAAATGTGTGATTAAAATAAAAAGACAGAAAAATGTATTAAATTATAATTGAGACCAACCATACAGGACCTCATTTGATAAAAGGGTATTCATTCCGTTTCAAAATGTTCTACATATTGGTGACATCAATATTTGCTTCACATTCGTTCTCCTAGGGACTACAAAGAATACCCATGATATTCGCATTCTTGGCAAGGGCAATTCACAACCCCAAAATACATTTTCCCAAACCTACGCCCAAGGAAGTACTACCTTGTTGTCTCTGATTTCGTTGTACAAGTGGTTTTTTTGCAAGATATATGACCCTATATAAATGGATATGACATTAGATATCAATTTCAAGAATTAGTACGGAGCCAAATCATTATCCATGAACGTTTAAAAATGTAAAAGAGTATTTCAACTTTTATCGCTCATGTTGTAGGAGTGTGATAGAGTTGTGTTTACGGTTGATATGTATTCGTTGTAACTTTTAGGTTTACACATACTTTTTTTCATTTTTAAACTTCTATTATACTTTATGATTTCTAATGAAGAATTTCAAACCTATCAAATTTCAATATAAAATTAATATATATTATAATAAATTTTGTATTGAAATTGAGAATCTCCTCTTTCCAATAAAAAAAAGAATATGTAAAATATTTCGGATCGAATATCTAATAATATAACAAATAAGATATAAATTTAACAATCAAACATTTGTTGAATTATTGGATTAGATCATATCTATAAATTATTCTTATCGTATTGAATCGAATCGAATATGGGCAAATCTGGTCCATATCCTATCCATTTATGGCCATCATTTTATGAACGTTGAGGAATACGAGGTTTTTAACCCCTTTTTCTTTGTCAGTCCCTTATTTCTAATACAGCATATAGAATAAATGTGTTTTCCTTGTTTATGGTAACTGAGGGTTTGACCCCTAGTAACACCTATTAATTTTGATGCCACTGAAAGCATTTATTCGTTTATATTGAAACATTTTTTCCTTCTATATGTTTATTTATACGCTTTTTCTGTTTGTAGAGATAATATCATTGTTCGCTTTACCATGAAGATCAACTTTGGTGCTACTCTCAAACGTCAGAAATTAGCTCCCCCTTCCCCTTTTAAGGATGTGTCCATGAGGGTTCCAAGGAAGACAAGGGTAAGGCTTTGCGCGGAGGCGAAGGTATGGTTAAGCGACCTCTGTTGCCTCAAGGGGCTGGAGGTTTATAGCTATCTGGGTCTTTACCTGAGGAGTCTAGATCTCATTCTTCGATAATTTTGGCAACGGACCCCACCGAAGGGAAAAGAAAGTGTCAGATGGGTCTAAACATCTTGTAGACGTGAAGGCTTTATTTTCTGCCCGCCTCAATGAGAAGTTCGACCCTAAGGCCCTATCAATGATTCATGTCTTGTCTCTAGGGCAACTAGGTCTACTTTTATGTACTTTAACTCTGCTCGGGAGAGGTTTGCAGAGAATTTGACCCCCAAGCAAAGGGAGAATCTAATGATTGCTCACCTTTTGCAAGTTGTTGTCCTTTATCATGATTAACAAGCTGAATATGAGGTCTATGGGATAACAAATTGGAGAAAAGAGCTGACTCTTTAGAAAAGAGATGCGAAGCTCTCTAAAAGAAACTAGGTGAAGTTGAGAAGGAAAAGATAAAATACAAGGAGATGAGCAAAGGCTCAGTGACTCTAGCTACGAAGGAGGCTCTTTTAATGACCAACGTTACTAGAGTCACTAAGAACTTAAAGCATGCTAGAGAAAGCCCTATTGCTTATGTTGCCAGAACTTATACTGAGATTTTACGCCTAAAAAAAGCTTCAGTCAATTAGGCTAAAACAGTTTGCTATCTACAAAGACTTGGATAAGGCGAGGAGTGAAAAAACCTTGCTTCTCAATCAACTAGAGAATACTAAGACAAAATTAGTTCTTGCGGAGATTAGCCTTTTGGAAATAAAAGCAAATGAATGAAAGCGTTTGGAGGATGCCATGTAAGATTGGGACAACAAATTTTTTGACATTGTTAGGAACTTTCATTCTGAGTGGGATTTAATTTTCTGAAAGCTTTCAAAGAGGATGCCGATAGCACCTCTTTTGATGGAGACACTCCATCAGTCGCTAGGGCTGTTGATAATTCACCAACTCCTGTTGAACCTACATAGCTTGTAGATTCTACAGCTATTCCTCTAAGGGTCCGTTTGATAGCAAGGGTGGAAAATGGGTGGAAAGAAAATGTTTTACATGGGAAATATTTTCCTAGAAATTGTTTTCCAGGGAATTATTAATTAAGTGTGTTTGATTGGTATAATTTTTCACCCGGAAAATTTTTAAATTTTGTGTTCGTTTGGCTTTATTTTACATGGAAATTGTCCATTAAAGTGATAATTTTTTTCACAATTGGTTATAAAATTTGTTTTCATTGCTAAAAAGTTAAAAAAAAAAGGAAAAAAAATTGTTTCTTAAAAAATCATTTTTTTATCAAAATTTAGTGTTTGTTTGGCCTTCGTTTACATCAAAATTATCCATGAAAGTGAATTTTTTTTTTTACATTTGGTTATGAAATTTGTTTTCATTGCCAAAAAAAAAGAAAAAAAAAACGGACAGAACTGGGAATTAATTTTCCCACATAAAAAGTAAGAAAATCTTTTCCTCCTACGCATGGAATATGGCGTGTAGATGGAAAAAAAAAGTCAGATTTTCCATGCCAAATTTTTGTCATCAAACACCACTAAACATGGAAACTTGGAAAATATTTTCTTTTTCCACCCATTTTCCATGCTATCAAACATGGCTTAAGTGAATTCGTTGCTAAATATAAGCCAACGGACACTTCTACCGAGGCTCTCAACTTAGAGAGATAGCTCTCTTTTTATCTCATTTTCTCATCATTTCTTTATTCATGATATTTCATTTTCATTTGTATGAAAATGTCATTCTGACAATTCATCATTGAAATATCATTACTTATGTTGTGCAAATTGATTCATTTGATCATCTTTTTGAGCTCGTGTTGTATTACTCGCTATCTAATTACACTTCATGTAAATGTACTTGTAATAAATTTATACCAACCATAAAATCTACCGGTCTTATGTTGATTTTTCATTCTGACAATGCAACTTTCCAAATAAAATTTCATTAAATCTTCATTACAACATAAGGGGATGCAGATTGCTATCCTCTCTCTTGTCATAAGTACTTTGCACATTATTATAATATGTCACGACATTTCAATTTGTCTGAAGGTGGCCTCATCCTTTGACAACAATTTCCTTTGGAATGGAAATTAGTCCCCGTATCCCTTTAGCGGACTGAACCTCGCCATTTCTCGTTTCTGCAAACCTCGTTTCAAGTTCAAAGTTGGTCTATGTTTCAAGACATATGCTTCCTTTAGTACTTACGAAATTATCTTTACTGGCGGGTAGGTCTTTCAACCTATCCTTCGCAGTATCAGATACGTATTTCGGAGAAAATGATTTCAAGCTTATTTTCATTTGTCTCGACTGTAAATATAGTGTTACCCTTTAAGCGTTTTGGGGCTGCTTTTTGTAGAGAATTGACATAACATTCTCGTGTGGCAAATTGGTTTCCCTTGATATAGGTTACTCATTAGTGAGCTTCAAATTTCAAGCATAGGTGGTGGATAGATATTACTGCTTTTAGTTGCTACAAAGTGGATATTCCTAAGATCTCGTTGTACGCACATATACTTTCTATGACTAAGAAGTCCATATGTCCTTAAAATGTAATTGGCTCTTCACTGAGTTCAACTGTCAATGTAATTTGTCCCCTCGAGATCAAATTGTCCCCAATAAAACCATATATGAGTTCAACCATAGGTATCCAGGGTGATCAACCTATATTTGTTCAAAAATGCCTTTAAAAAGAATATTAACAGAACTGTCATTACCCACCAACATACAAGCTATTACAGCACTTGGGGATACATGACTCCATGTTTATCATTACTATCAAAAGTAATTAGAAGAGATACAGGTTTAAGCTTGCCTTAGTTTGCTTTCATGACCTCGTCCCCTGTTGGATAAAATGGTATCCCTTCTTTGTCATCACCTGCGAAGCTCCTTGTTGACTTCACATCTTAATCAAGCTTAATACCTCGTAACATTCATCTCTATTATGATCCCTAGAGCGATGAATCTTGCAAAATTTCATCTTCCAACTTCTAGGGAAAGGATGTTCTTAGCCTTATGACCAGTGTAAGGGCCGAGGATACTACATGGATCCTATCCTTGAGCTAAACAAAATGCTAATATTGTTGTTTTGACAATTTAGAAGAATGTACAGAGATTTTAACTTTGAGTTTTTTTGTTCAAACTCGCTCTATTTTCTTTTCGTTGGCAATAGTGTCCTCCATTTGGATCTTACATTGGATCAAATTTACTAGCTGATAATAGGAAGTAGGATTTCAATTGCGAACAACCCTTCAAAAGGGAGTTTTCATCTACAATCTGTTCCATAAGACATTTCTGGCATTTTCATCTTATATAGTCTCGCAAGCTATCAATTCAGCATTGAACCGTACAAAATAGCTCTTTAGAAACTCTCCTTCTTCCTTTCATATGTCATTCAACTGCGTGGCTGGAACTTATCTTAGTCTGCTTCCAGCGACAGCTCCTTAGGAATGCTTGCTTCAATTGTGGCCAGCTTTTGATTGACCTTAGCAACAATTTGTTGCGCCACCTTTTAGCCGATCCATGTAGAGTTAAGTGGGATCCTTGACACTTCAGAGCGAGACTTGTCTTTTTCAGTTTCGTCCGCATCATATATTCGAACAGATGGTACATAGGATCTCCTTTTCCATTGTACTTAACCATTACAGACAAATAAAATTGTCTAGGATTAGCACCTCCTTGATTTCCTTAGAAACTATATGCATTCATCATCATCATCATTTATTTCATATTAGCTAGCTAGATGATCTTCGTACTCTTTTGCTGAAAGAGTACTACTAGATGATGTATCGTTATAATTCTTAGCTCTCCAATCTCTTTGACGATGATTTTGAGTTGATCTCTTATCACGGGAACATAACTCATCCATAGACCTTCATACTGCATCCTTATCTTTATGCCTCTCATTCATCTTCTTTTTTAAGTCAGTCTTTGAAACTTGCAAACTGCTGTTCTTTCTGCTGAAAGAGCTAGAGGCTTGCTTTTCTCCATTTGTTCCTGAATCGCCTTGCTAAGCTCCTCTAGCCCATTTCCTCCTTTGCGCGTAATGACACAATTTTTGGGATTGGCACCTTTAAGCTCTCCTCCATTTCTTATATTATTTTAGCAATAGATACCTTTTTTTCTCAAGCGATGGTGCTGAGCACGAGAAATGATGGTTTGCAGCTTTAAAGGTGTCTCCTCCAGCTGTCGTTTTGGATTAACGTCACTGTTTAAAAGCTCATCACCATTATATCCTTTGATTATGGTTTCTAGTAATAACTTTTCCTTATGCTAAGAAATTTCCTGAGTACGATGGAGTTTCATGGTTTATTTTGTTCAAGTTTTCCTACAAAAGACGCCAATTTGTTGATGAAAATATGATCAGCAAATCTTAGATATGATCAACAAATCTTACTTATCTAACTATAATTTTCACTTCCTAAACTCATTAATTTGGGTGCTCAAACATGAGCAATTAGTAAAATGGTTATTTGAGAAGACAAAATTTAAGTTGCATGCATTCTTCTTCAAATGAAGGGGTATTTATAGATTTCCCTTCGAGCTTTAGGTAGTTTGGTCATTATGAGGGAATGGCAGATAGCAAACTCCTTGTTAGTTGCTTCATAACTGATTTAGTTACAAAGTCACGCCTTATGGATGTGTTGACAGCTTGTAGTCAGCTTGGGTGGAAAAGTTGTTCGCTTTGTCTTATGCGGACCTCTTGGATTTTTGTTTTCTTCGCACATTCTCTACACATCTCGCAGATATTCTATTATGATTCGAGAAATGGGTGTTTTGAGTTAACACTAGAAATAAAATCTTGATTTTAAAATTCTATTTAATATTGCTCAGCAAAATGCTGGAAATTGATCGACGTCCAATTTTAAATTGAACAACTGCAAAAAATGTGAACGTATTTAAAATCAATTTATAGACAATCCATGCTTTTCATTTTAAGTGTTTGTATGGAAGTAATTTTTTAAAAATCATTTTTTCTCAACATTCATTTTTTATCGCTCTCTAAAAAGAAACTATTTTTCATGTTTTTCCATAAACTCTCTACTTCATGCAAAAGTTTCAGAAAATAGAATTCATTTTTTATTTTGGGAATCTAATCCCAAATTTTCTAAAAATTACTTTTCATCTCTTATTTTCAATCACAATTTTCAATAAATTAATATTACATGCAAATTCAAATTATTTATTTATTTTTTAACTACATATTTTTCGTCAAATTACTATTCTAAAATGTATTTTTATTCCAAAAATGAGGCTCAAACATGCTTTAAAGTACAGATTCATTGTTTTTGGAAACTAATCCCAACACTATGTCGGCAACAATCTTTTAGGAAAATTATGGGTATATTTTCCAATCTTTCACGTAGTGTGATTTTATATTTTAAGTGCTCATCTTTTTAAATCTACGAATTTAGTGCTTACGTGATGAAAACTGTCATCATAATTGTTGAAATTGCACGAAAAATTTCAAGTGAAATGGAATTGTATGTTTTATCTTTTAAGCTATGTTATAGTCGTGTGCGAGTTTCACTTTAAACATGGATGGTTTTCTAAGATGGACTCATATTCACATATTTACATAGTTTAAGGACTACAAATCATAATTTTGAAGGTTGAGAACTCAAAACTACATCAATTAAAAGTTTAGGGATCCCAACATTAATTTCCCCTTTCAATTGATTATTATTAGTCAGCATAAGACTGATGACCTGCGTGCTGCCCAAGCAGAGTAGTTATCCTCTACAGCCACCAGAAATTCGGAATTTTACAATATTCTAGAAGCTGACAACAAAACTCTGTCAAGTCAAATCTTTCTCATGCTTCTTCGCTACGTTTCATCTACACACCCATCCTCGATTCCCATTCTCAATTTCATGTATAAATAACCCTCTAAGAATCTATCCGTCATCATAAACCCGAAGCCCCAAATTTCGATTTGTCAGCCAAACTCAAAGAATAACAAAGAGCCTTCAATCCCAAAAGTTTCTTTCAACAAAATTTGTACAAGATGCAGTCATTTGGTGATATGCAATCAATGACTTCCAATATATTCTCAGCCTACGCATCTGTTGCAGCATCAATGATGCTATTTCGATCCATGGCGCATGATATTATCCCGGAGCAAGTAAAGTCTTACATCCTATCTGTTTTCACTCGAATATTCAGCTACTTTTTCACTCCATTGTCGACCCGAATCACGATGGTGGTGGACGAGAACAGTGGCATGACCCGCAACCAAATCTACGACTCTGCCGAGGTTTATGTGCACACAAAAATCAGCCCGAATACGGAGAGATTCAAGGTAAACAAGAATCCCAAGAAGACAAGTATTACTCTAAGTATGGAGAAAAATGAGCTGGTGGTTGATACTTTCAACGGCATTCAACTTGAATGGCAGTTTGTGTTGGAAGTGCCCGAAAATCAAAAAGATCATTTTCAGCCTGAGAAAAGGTACTTTGAACTCAGTTTTAACAAACAGTATAGAGAAATGGTGTTGAATGAGTATTTGCCTTTTGTAATGCAAAAGGCCAAAGAAATTAGGGAAAAAGACAGGAATGTGAAATTGTACACAAGGGATTGCCCATATTCTTACTCAGATGATGAAGAAGATGGAGTTAATGGAAGTGGGATTTGGGGTTGTGTGAATTTTGATCATCCCGTGACTTTTGAGAAATTGGCGATGGACCCACTATTGAAAACACAAATAATTGAGGATTTGGACAGGTTTGTGAGGAGAAAAGAGTACTATAAGAAAGTTGGAAAGGCTTGGAAAAGAGGGTATTTGTTGTATGGGCCCCCTGGGACTGGGAAATCGAGCTTGATTGCAGCAATGGCGAATTATTTGAAGTTTGATATCTATGATTTGGAGCTTACCAGTTTGTATTCCAATTCTGAATTGAAAAGGACTTTGCTTTCGACTACTAATCGATCCATTATTGTTATTGAAGATATTGATTGCAGTGCTCCGATGCTCAACCGGGATGCTGAGCCTGAAACTTCTGAGACCAAGGTTAGTCGAACTTTTCATGATTTTTTCATGGCAGAATTTGTTTAATTGCTTTGCCTGTATTATTTCTCTGCTTGCTGTTAGTGGTGTTCGAGGCCTGGAATCCTGTCTTATGGTTCAATGCGAAAATTGACAACCAGGAGGATTATTCCCCTGATAAAGCAGTTGAAATTTTTTACTCACAGGAGTGAGATTTGTAAGGAATTTTGTTATCTTCTTTGCCTAAATTTTGACGTTCGTGTTCATTGCAGTTAACTCTATCGGGTTTGCTCAACTTCATGGATGGACTATGGTCGAATTGTGGAGACGAAAGAATCATAATTTTTACAACAAACCACAAGGAGAAGATCGATCCTGCCCTGTTGCGTCCTGGCCGGATGGACATGCACATTCACATGTCTTACTGCACACCTGCTGGATTCCACGTCCTGGCATCAAATTATTTGGCAATCGATGATCATCCGATGCTGTTTCCCGAGATAAAAGGCCTAATGCAGGAAGTTCAAGTAACGCCAGCTGAAATTGCAGAGCACTTGATGCGAAATGAGAATGCTGAACTAGCACTTGAAGGTGTGATTGATTTTCTTAAAAGGAAAAAAGCTGAAGCTGATGAGGAGAAAGTTAAGGAGAAAAGCCTGGAGACAAATGCTGTAGTTGAAGTTCAAGAAGAGGTTAAAATGGCTAAAATTGAGAAAATTCTAAAATCCTTGAAAAGCTTCAGAAAAAAATCGAGTAGAGGAAAGAGCAAAAGAGTGTGACATGACAAAATATTAGCCCTCGTTTGGGCACCATTATTGTGAAAAAAATGCATTCTATCACATCACATGGCCGACCATGTGAAAGCTAGTCCAAATGGCGTCTACACGTATGTGGTCAACTTTCAATTTTACCCCTATCTTGAGATGTGAGCACTTACTTTTCCAAGTTTACTTTGACAAATTGTTGTCAATTTGGTGTCAGAAATCAGGAATAAAGATAGGTTATGTCAACCCCTACATCTGTACAAATGGAAAAACCCTAAAGATAGAGGTTTGTATTATGTAACTGTTAAAAATTGTCAAAAATGAGATGAAAATGAGCTCCTCACGGGGGCGTATTGATAATAATTGATAATGAAGAGAATTTTGTGAATAAATATTGGATAGACTTGTAGATAGTGATGGCAATGGGGCGGGTTCGGGGTGAGGCACCCTCACCCCACCCCACCTCACCCCGTCCCACCATGCCACTCCCCCACCCCGCCTTGCGCCCCACCCCGCCTTAGACGGGGCGGGGCTCGGGGTGGGGCGTGTACGGGGCGAGGACTTGTCCCGTTTCCTGACCAATTTGTTTTTATTTTTATTTTTATTTAAAATACAAATTCAAAGCAAATAATGTTCAAAGTAACTATATCAATATTCAAAGCAAACACTTGAAATAAAAAAATGTCCAAAACAATTTTTTTTTTTTTTAATTCTTCACGGGGCGGGTTCGGGGAGGGGCATCTCCGCCCCGCCCCGCGACGGGGCGGCGAACCTCGCCCCGCCCCGCCAACTCGTTCGGGGCGGGGCCCCACGGGGACGGTGCTGGGCGGGAAAAATTGCCATCTTTACTTGTAGACAATGGTAAAGTGTTAAATAATTGTCTTGTGGATGCTTGAAATATGCAGACACGGTCATCGGGAAGCTTATGGACGAGAATAGTAAAACAGAGCAACTTAAAATTAGCAACATGCTCGACTTTTGTTGTCGTCGCATAATATTAAGGGAGAGTACACAACAATCATAATATAGGTACAAATTTTTTTGAAATGAAATTTTGACAGACACTTGACATGACAACATGACAATATTGGAAGATGGGAAAGCAAAAAAAAAAAAAAAGGCCATTTAGGTTTGGCCACGCTAGCTTCTGTATCAATTATGTCAAAATTTTCGTGTACTTGGAGCTTTATTGAATACACAAAGCTCTTTCCTTAGCTTCAAGTTGTTCATTAGCCTATATGATGTCCTTTGTCAAAGCCTTAATTAGCTCAAATGCATGTCAATTGCTTTATTGACGGTTTGACAGAACACACGAGTATTTGTAAACTCACGATGATTCGGACTGTGAGTAATAGACCTCTTTGTTAATTTTATGTTCTTCGAGTAGTATATTGTGAACGACATTATGAGTTATGATTCCACTATTCACAATAATAATCTAAAATGCCACGATCATAAAAGTTGTCACAAGTTGTATACTTGATTGTTCGAGTATAGTTAGACATAATTTGTGATGTGATCAAAATATATCATTTGCTTTAGATACATAAAGTTGGATGTCTTATATTCATAAAATTGCATTGTTTTTATTAAGATTTGTCTAGATCTTGAGAATAAAAACAATGACGTGTTTGGTGCACATATCATGATCGTGTAGATTTCTCGTTTGTGATAGCTAGAAATGAGACTGTAATGGATCATTTAACGAGTTACTTAAATCCTAAGTGAGTAATATACATTTGATTGCTAGTTCAAGTTCTTTGACGTGCCAATAAGTAGAGTCTTAACTTGATGATGGATCTCGGTACTTTGGGAATCGGGGACGAAACCATTAGAGATCATATACATGCAATAGAGAAATCAATTAATCATTACAATTAGACAATCGTCACTCCGATATATTCTCTATAGACATTTGAACTTTAACTCAGTAGTCCACAATGGGATCGTTGGACTACGTTGTGAGATATTCACAATGGATCTGTTTTATGAAAATGGAACTCGGGGGGATATACATGTGGGAAGGTCAAAATTATCATTTTATTGGTTCTGACATATTGACGATTAAATGAGGGTTGACTTGTGAAATGACAATCGAAGGATATTGTTATTGGGCCATGATTTTTTTTTTTTTTCATAATGGCCAAGAGTGTAATTTTGACTTTTTGTTAGAATGAGTTGAGACTAATAGATGATCTTAATTGGTCAAAAGTTGATGCAAGTAGAAAAATCTGTTAGAGCTCGAGTTTTGTGAGTCTTATTAGATCCCTCTCTCGGCTCTAATAGAGGTTTTAAACTTAATTGACCTATTATAATAAAGTCCAAGGTGAATCGTGCAATTATGAAACCCTAATTGTGTACTATAAATATGTCCTTTTGTAGTGACATTTCTCAAGATATTAAGGTATGCCACACTCTCATTTTCCAAATTGGAGGCACCTAAAGTAGAGTACAAGAGTGAAGATCTAAGGGATGAAGTTTTGGCTAGAAAGGTGGAAGTCCATTAAAATCTTTTCTAAGTTTATGATCTCACCCTATGTGTGAAGATTTAAAAATAAAATTCAATAACCTCAAATGAGATCTAAAATCTATAATCTATATGAATTTAATCTTCAAAGAGAAATCAAATTCCTCTAGTGATTAAATCTAAAAACCAACAAATGGTATCACAGTCAATAGCTATAGAGATCCTTGAGTAGGATTAGTTTTTCAAATAGTAGTGTAATATACATTTTTTATGGGTGGTATTAGGTTATTTGTTTGACATGCTTATTACTTTTTATGCTTAAAGTAGATATTTACATAATCACTTTTGGCTCTAGAATATCTCCTTCCCATTCTTGTAATTTGATTTATTGATTGCAAAATCTCTAGATTATTGTAAGCCATAAGGTACTAAGGTTTTATATATTCATTTCAAAGTTTTCTACACTTTTGTATCAAGAGAAGATGACGAAATTTTGAGCTCCAAACGTTGTTGTTGTTGCTGATTTTCATGGGAAACTCGATGTTTTGAGGATGAAAAACTTGTGATTTGGAGATATTTATTGAAAGCTTGGGATGAATGAGAAATGGAACAAACAAGGGCAAAGAAATCATGGTGGAACCACCAAGGAGGCGGTGATGATCGGAGTAGTGTAGCCGAAAGCAGCAGTACCTGCCTCATGTAAGGTATTCGCATCCGCGACAGTTGCAATTGTTGTTACTTGAGGCTACAGCTGCTTACTGTAGTCGTCCCTTTATTCGCATCCGCAACAGTCGTCTGTTGCTAAGGCCGCCTCTTCGACAACGATAGTGGTGACATCTTTTGGGCTTGTCATTGCCTGTGCGTTTAGGTGTGGGTGACATTGGGATGGCTAGAGGTGGTGCATGGGGTTGCTAGGATTTATGTAAGGGAAAATTTCATTAGTAAGACATTAAGTATAACCCATTTCAAATCTAAGAAATAAGGTTTACTTTTTCAAAAATTAGATATTAATTTAAATTTTATTTATTAAATAATTAACTAAAAATATTTTATTAATTAAATATATTAAGGTCACAATAATATATAATTTATGGTCACAGTTATGTATTAGTCACAATTACAGACGTCACAGTCATAAACAACAAATTTTATAGTTCACAAATTCAATAGATTAATGGTCACAAATTAAAATTTTTATGAGTAACAACTTATTTTATGGTTACAAAATATCAAATTAATTGGTCACAAATTATTTTTTGGTCAAAACTTAACAAATTTTTAGGTTAACAATATCTATTGGTCACAATTTATCCATTTCATTGGTCACATACCAACCAATTTATTGGTCATAATCAACAAAACAATTTTTGACTACCACCACTGCCTCCAGTAGCACCACCGCCAACACCACTGCAACGACGATGATGACGCCACCACCACCTCAATACCACCATGATGGCTGCCAGTACCAACCACCACCACCCTCGCCCTTACCAACCACCACCACCTCCACCATCTCCTCAAATCCATTACCGTCAACGCCATCACCATCGTGACCACCACAACCACCATTTACACTATCCACCACAGTAAATCACCATCTCCACCACACCACTACCACCACCACCAACCAAAAAATTCCCAAACCATCATCGTCGCCATCGCCATTGTAATTGCCGCCACGACACCGCAATCACCACCAATCCACAACCACAGCTACCGCCACCGCCACCGCCACCGCCACCACCATCTCCATCACAATCACCACCACAAGTACCATCTCTACCACACCGCAACCACCAACCCCACAAAAATCCCCAAATCACGATCGCCACCATGATCTCTGCAAATCACACAGAAGACCAACCACAAATCCACCGCACCACTACCACCACAGCCCTCCACCACCGACTGAAAACATACCCAAAAAACCCACACCAGATCGCAACGCTGCAGATCTTGACCACAACATACGGCGAAGCTAAATCGGCAAAGGAGCAAGAGGCAAGAGTCAACGGGCTGAACAAGTGATGATCTCATCTACGGCGGCGCGACAGCCCTCACATGGTTTCACACAGGAAGTAACACCCATAACCGCTCCTCGCTCGTGTCACTCTGTGCATGGCTCCTCGTCGTCTCTTTGACCACGCTCATCACCATCGTCATCGCTCAGCCGCAATGTAGAGAGAGATGATATTTGGAGAGAGATAGAGCCCGGTTGTATAGAGAGAGAAAAATGAGATTGTAAAATAATTAGGGTTTGGTAGGGTAGATGATAGTGGTGTGGATATGTAAAATAATTTTTATAATATTATTATTAATATTAACAATTTTAATTATATCAGATTTTTGAAAGAAAAACTTTTAACTCTTAAATATGAATTGAGATATTGAAAACACTTAGTTCATGTAATTTCCACTTTATGTAATTGAGCTTATTTTAAGTTTTGAAACTTGGGCTAATATATATGGATAATGGCCCTTGTCTAAGAGTTGGACATTTCATATTGGACTACAAGGAAATTAAAGAATTATGTTGGAATGTGGCAAATGGACAACTTTAATTCTTGTTGTAATTTAAATTTCTTAGGATGAACCAAAAGTGATTATAATCCAGTTATTTATCGATTTTATTGCTTTATGGATGATGAATGAATAGATACTATGGAATGTCATGTAGATTAAATAAGATACCACCTGATGCATTAAAATTATATGCGTTGGTATTATATAATTTTTTTCATCACTCTAAATTGATTAGAAGTGGTTAAAAAATTATCTTTAATAATTTGGCGCCATTACAATTGTCTATAATTGACCGATTGATTATTGAAAGAAAAACCCAACGGTTTAAAATAACAACTGGGAGAGGGTTTATAGGCATATATATAAATCCACGGTATCCTTTGTTATCCCATTTATTATTAAAATATGTATTTTTTAGTATCGAATTACATCAATCTCCTAACCAGGACTATGTTATTTTGGATTAAGAGAATTTGATATATAAGTAGAAAATTTTAAAATGAAATAACGGGTGATTATCCAATAGAAAAAATCTTGTCTATTTGAATATTTTAAAATTATAAATGCGTGTTAATACGCTTACATATGAAAATTTTGAAAAAGGCTACATAAAAAATATTCAGACAATTACTAGATGTCAAATAATAATCAATGCTCATTTTAATTAATGCATGAGATTCCGAGCTCAATAAAATGAATGGGAGGGTTCCAACCTTGTTGGCAACTACATTGATTAAAAGTTGCAATACTTTTAGGTCTTTGATTAAAAATATAGTTTTGTATATAGATTTTGTAAACATACATACATGTATCATACAAAGATTAAAAACATCTATATCTTGCATACATACATATATGCATCATACAAAGATTATTATTCATTTTATTGATGTGAGAATCATTAAAAATGTCGTTTAAAATTCATTAGCATTGATACTTAACAAAAACTAACTAGAGGGAGATAACTACGTTGACTAGAAAATGAATCTAAACATTGTTCTTAAAGCTGAAAAACAAAAATTCATACTGATTGAAGTTTGTCCAAAAACCCATAAGGATGGTTTCATGACTCTCATAAGACTTTATATGAAAAGTGGTGCCATTCTGATGAGATGGCACATTGCTACATTTTGGCATCTATGTCAAATGTGTTGCAATAGAAACACAGAATATGGAGATTGCTTTTCACACGATGGGAAGTCTTCATGATATTTTTCGATATAAAAGCCGACAAGCTACACAAGCTTCTATTAAGGCAATTGTGAACGTACACATGAAACCGACACATCTGGGGTCCATATGTTAACCATAATTGGTCACTTTAATGATGCGAAGGTTTTAATAGCTAACATTGATTCCGAGACTAAGATTGACATGATTTTTTAGACTCTCCCTGAAGTGTTCTAATAATTCAAAGTTGATTATTACCTACACAAAATGAACATGTCTTCGACGGAGTTAATGAATGAGCTCCAAAGTGCTAAATCTGTTCTAAAGGCCAAAACTGGAGATGGTTTGCATGTGACAATCGTCCCTCTCATCCTAAGCCTTATAGTGGCAAAATGAGAAAATGGGAGGAAGAGGCCAAACAAAAAGGATGGCAAGTCAAAAGGGAAGAAAACTAGTATCGATGGAAAACGGAAGGAAAAATACTTTATTTGTGGACAAAATGGTTAGAAATTGCCCATATCATCTAGCTAAAGGGAAGCAAGGTAAAGGCAATCATTTATTTGTTGAGTCATGTTTAGTGGTTGATTCTACTAACACTTGGATTGTAAATTCTGGAGCCAATAATCATGTTTGCAATTCTTTGTAGAGCTATTGGTATCATTTTAGAGGGGGACATGAGTATTTCATCACTTGCACGGATGATTGCTCTAAATATAGACACGCTCTAAATATAGACACATAACTAATGTCTCACAAGTTCCAAGCTTTGAAGAACTTTAAGAAGTTTGAACTAAGGTTGAGAAACAATCAGGTAAATATATCAAGGCCTTTCAATCTAATCGATGTGGCAAATATCTATCCCTAGTTTAAGGTCTATTTATTGGATAAGGGATGTTGTCCCAATTGAGTGCACTAATGACTCCCCAACAGATTAGTGTCTCGAAAGAAGAAATCGAACTCTTTAGATATGATGAGATCGATGATGAGTTATTCCTCATTGTCTATTTCAATTTAGGCATATGTACTAAAATTGATAAATTACATCTTGAATCTTGTACCATCTGAGTTAGTTCTCTAGATACCTCTTGAATTGTAGAATGGGTGTAAGTCTAATTTACACCACATTCGGATATGGAATATTCAACACATGTAATAAAGGGAAAGTCGAATAAGATAGAATCAAGATCACATGCTTGTCTCTTTCTAGGATATCCAAAATGAACAAGAGGTTACTGCATCTACAATCCTCTAGATAAAAATGTATTTGTTCATATAAATGCAACATTTTTAGAGGACAAGTATATAGAAGAACACAAGTCCTCTAGTAACATTCTATTGGAAGTGGTGTTAGAACATGGTTCAAACGATCCCGTTCTAGATTTATGCATAGAATCAAATAGTTATGACTTGGAACCTCCTAGTGAAACAATGGTTTCTAATGAGGTAAATGAGCAAGTGATGCCCATAGAAACCCATGAAAAAAATACAACCAGAGGTAATAGAGAATAAGATACCCATTGGTTCCATCTAGGTATGCTTCTCGCGATAGGGATAATGAAGATGTTGGTCCTAATAAAAGACAGGACCAAACAGTGAGAGGAGATGATGGACCTTTATTCAGACAGGACGATTGACGCTCATTATTATTATGATGTATGAAAATGGACATCTTGACGAGTCTAATGTTTTGGAATATCACATCTAATCAGACCATTAAGATATATGGTTTCGATCAAAATCTAGATTATTCTTGTGTATGTAAGCATACACAAAGAAGTAATTTTTTTGATTCTTTATATAGACGGCATTCTACTAATTGGAAATGATGTAGGGGAATTGTAATCTATAAATAAATGGTTGTCATAGTAATTTGATATGAAGGACTTGAGAAAAATTAGTTATGTTTTGGACATCAATATCTAACGAGTTAGGAAAAACACGAGGATAGAATTATGCCAATCTTCGTATATATTGACAAAATATTTCCTAGGTTTGCAATACAGAATTTAAAATGGGGACAATTGCCCGTTAGACATTGAATTAATTTATCTAAGGAGCTATTTCCCAAGTGACCGCGCTACATGTACAAAGCCGGTTGACAAAGCCCATTTACAAAGTGACGTGGCACACATAAAAAAAAGAAACTGTTTTGAAACCCAACGTTCTCTCCCCATTTCCTATTTCTCTCTCCCCCATTTTCCCCAAATCCAAGGTGAAACCAAAACCCTAATTCCTAAATCACAAACCTCCGGCAGCAACTGAAGTCCGTCGTCACCCCCATCTCCGGCAGTCGGTGAACTGCAGTAGTGTGATAATTTTATTTTACTTATCCCTGTTCTATTTTTTTGAAGGGTGGTGGTAACCTTTTTCTTCGTATATCATCAGTGTATAATCTTCGGATATTCCTCTTTTCTTGTACAGCGTCGCAGTGTTACTTTTAATTGATCTGTGGTTATCTAGTGATATTCGTTTGTGAATTCTTTTTCTGAAATCATGGATTGCGTTTCTGAAAACCTCGTTGTTCACCATAACTTCCTCAAGGCTGTGTTTGACCTCTTCTAGTCTGCCCATAAATATGGGGTCTACCCTAACACAAAATCATACAATATTTTAATGCAAGCTTTCTGTTTGAATGGTGATTTAAGCATATCATACATTGTTTAATCAAATGTTTAAGAGGGACGTTGTCCCTGACGTGGAATCATATAGGATTCTAATGCAGGGCTTGTGTAGAAAGATTCAAGTGAATAGAGCTGGTGATCTTTTGGAGAATATGTTGAATAAAAGATTTGTTCCAGATATACTAAGCTATACCACTCTATTGAATAGCTTGTGTAGGAAAAAGAAGCTTAAGGAGGCTTACAAGCTTCTTTGTGGGATGAAAGTAAAGGGATGAAATCCTGATATAGTTCATTATAATACAGTAATTTTGGGGTAAAATTGATGAGGCTTGTGAAGTGTTACATGAGATGTTGAGACAGTGAAAATCCACACATTGAATCTTGGGCTGAAATCACATAACTTTGATTTTTCAGTTTAACATTTACCTCAGATGCTGATTTTTCAGTTTAACATTGAACTTAGATGCTGAATTTTTTGGTTTTTCAATTTAACTTAGATCTTTGGTTTTTCAATTCAACATTATCTTAGATCTTTGAGTTTATTATTTTGACATTTGGTAGACATAAATGTAAACTCGTTTGATTTAGGAACACAGAATGCCGGGAAAAAACTCCGGAGTTTGTCACGGTTGTAGGTGTGTTGGACACTTCTTCAGTAATTACCCGATAAAACGTCGATGTCCACTTTGTGTGCATAGATTTCAGAAGTTTTTCAAGGACACTGTTAACAAAGGCATATTCTTCAAATGTTGCAGTGTGAAGTGTGGCTTTTGGGATTTGTACAAAGATGGAGAAGTAAACGGTGAATCTAGCGGTACTAGGGCTAAACCACAAGCGGATGAAGAAGTTGAAGATATCTCGCGAATGTTCCAATCTCAAGTTCGGCTAAATAACGAATAAGAGCTATTGATTTCCGTGACCGTGAATGTAACGGTCCGCCGAGCTTGATTAGTTGTTTACGGTGAACTGGTCATATTTTGTTAATAGCGGTATTTTGTAAATTTGAAATTCGTCGACTAGTTTAGTGCAATCAATTGGTACATTTTGGTTGAAGTAAAATTTTTTACTTCATGTACCTTGAACATTCGTGAAATTATAATATGAGCAGTTTGCTGAATGCTTGGGTATTTATGTACATTTTGGTTGGAGTAAACATTTATTATAGCGATCATCATCCAAACTACGAATAATCCAAAACAAAAATAATCTAAGCTTGCAAGAAACAGTTATTGAATTAGCATTCACTCGGTATTAATAGCATCCCAAAAAGACTAATATAACAAATAACAAAGCGCGATTGCATTTTGCTTCATCAGATGATGCTTTGCTTAGCTGTTCGCCTCACTTTAAATGGAGCCACTATGATGTGGTAAATGTGGATCATTATATGGGTTCTCAGTACCTGACATGTGAATTGAAATTAATAATAGTTGATCACTTGTCAATTTTAAGCGTTGAAAATAAAATATATACGTACTTTGTGAATTCAAACCCACATTTGCCGTTGTAGTAGGGATGAACATAGACGACGACACTTGTTATGTGAACATTGGGCTCATATCGTCACCCTACACATGTTGCTTTTCATTAATTAAACAAAAAAGGCGTTAAAAATCGTGCAATTAATATACTAACCAGTAAGAGTTGCGAAAAGGAATACGGCATTGGCATGGGCATTAAATATTGATGTGGCATTGGAATTGGCATTGAATGTTGCTGTGGCGTTGGCATTGAATATTGCTGAGAATATTGATGTTGATGATGTGGCCGAACCTCTCCTGTTATGTTATTAGATCACACCTGCATGTACACCGGAATTAAATTTGTATTATTGAACAAAATGAAGTGAAAAGAACATTGATTAATACGAATATACCTTAGATTTCTTAGCATTCGCCTCCAATGGGCCTTTTCTTCGTTTTGTCTTTGGGGCTCCCTTTTTCTTCGACAATATCAGATCCCTTACAGTGCCGTTATTTTGAGTTTGAGATGCAACACACTGCAAATTGTTATTACTACCGAAACTCGACTTTGTCAACCTAAGCTCTTTTTTTTTAAGTTGTATCCAATTCATGATTGTACGATGCCTCCCTTCGTCATTTGCTGTAAGGTCTGCCACCGTGGCAAATGCCTGACACATCTCATCATACCTCAATTGTCCAGGAGTACTAACCATACCAGCATAATTCATGGCGACCCGAGTGTGTGCTCTGCTAACATTTTTTTCCCATCTGCACAGTATATATCGATCCGGCATCACAGTTACCTCATTACGTATCAACACTGCGATTGCATGCCTATATACTATACCCTGAAAATCGAACAGATGACAACATAACACCCCGTCGCTCGGCATAAAAAATGTCCTCACGTACCTCTTACTTCGTCCCCAGATGTTCTTCTGAAGAAGACATTAGGTCACAGTAAACTTTCCCTGTAAACTCGGTCTGAACTTCCCCAAACTTCAAAATGGTGTACAATTCCTAATATTGCTTTTCCATTTCCTACATTGTCGCGCATGGTAGCATTTGAGAGAAAGACTTGAAATCAGCTTGAAATTCCTTCTCTACCTTATTCCGTAATGCTCCCTCGTACTGTTCGACGAACTACTTCAACAATGTCTTCGGATGCACATAACCGTCGAAGAAGGCATTCATACTTTCACTTCTTTGCGTTGTGAACATACCAGCCCAGAAAGTTGTTTTCAACACACATGGCACCCAACGACCTCTATTTTCATACAATCTAGACAACGAAGCATTATCGCGTAAGTCATACGTATCGATCATCACTTTCCAACCTTCCTCAAATTCTTCGACAAATTGTGAATCATAAACCAATACATGTATAGCCGAAAATATCGAAGCCTTATCCGGGTGATATTCAAACTTTTCTGGAAATTTTTTCAATATGTGCCACAAACACCATCTACGTTTCGTGTTCGGAAAAACCATCTCAATTGCATTTTGCATCGCTCTGTCTTGATCGATAATTATTCAATGCGGAGCTTGATCTTACATGCACTTCAACCATGTCTTGAACAACCACACAAATGTTTATGTGTTCTCATTCGATAGCAAACCACAACCATGCAACGTTGATTGCTCGTGATGATTCACGCCAACAAAAGGGACGAAGAGCATGTCATACTTATTAGTAAGGTAGGTTGTATCAAATGCCACAACGTCCCCGAACTCCTTATATGCTTGCCTGCACCGATTTCAGCCCAGAAGACATTTTCAGTCGCGAATCATCATCCAAGTTAATACTAAAGTAAAATATGGAGCAGCGGGATTGCATTTCAGAAAATTAAGATTGTATTGCAGCCGCATCACCCTCGCCAAGTCTTAGTAATCTCACTTGTTCGATATAATTCCGACAATCCTTTTCGATACAAGTCATTTTCTCGTAGCCTGCAGCCTCAACAACTATAGAGTTAAAACTTTTATGTAATGGTATTCCTGCTACATCATTCACTTCGAGCTTTCGTTTTACGTATGCACTCAAATCTTAGTTGCATCGATACAACCTGGACTTAGTAGGACTCGTCTTATGATTGTGGTCAAGGTGGACCGTGTTAATTTTCCAATAACCATGGATATCTAAAGATGCAGAGATTCTAGTTTTACAACCCGTCTGAATTGTTGGTTGCGGCTTCAAAGAAGTGCTTGTAGTACCAATTCTTCGTCCCTCCCTACTACACGTCAACATAACAAATCTCAAAACACCATCATCATCCCTCTCTGAACTCCTCTTCCTAACTGGAAAACCTACGGCATAAGCATATCTTGCATAAAAATCATACACTTCTTTTTCATCCTTGAACTGCATACCAACTTCAGGCACATCCATTCCATTTCCACCTATTGTTTCATCTTCCACGACATTCACATTGTCCTCCACATTCTCATTTTCGGAATGGACGGATAAAACATCTTCCATATTTAGCTGATCCTGCAAAACATAAACACTCACCCATTATGACAAGTTCAAAATGCCCAACCTTCATTCAAAATTTAGGCTCGAATAATTTTATGATAGAGAATTACTAATGAGACAAAAAGCCAAGTTCACAGAGTATGTATCTTCATCCACCAAATATGGATAATAACTAACTCTACTTGAATTATGACAAAGTGACCTAATGGAATGGGCTTCTAAGCTTTCGGAGAGCACCATAAGTTAGCCCTACTCCCACCATTAACAAAATTGAAAAAATTGATGAAGATACAGAGTATGTGAACCAATGAAAAACCATCCAAAACACCCATCATAATTATGTACACCAATGACAATATTTGCAACTACTACTTAAATTAAAAAAGGTCTACGAGAATTTTGTCATCAATCAAAATAGCATCCATCCACACAAAATTAATTGTGTCGTATACAAGTGATACTTGGTACATCATTTCTAAATTTCCAGTCAAAAAGCACCAGTTTTACAAGCAGATAAGTCATACAGTAGTGAACAACAATAGCCTCTCTCTCAATTTCAATAATCTGAATACATTTTCCAAGATTTCCCCTCACCCCAGATCAGGTATCAAGAGACAAAACAAGAACATATGAGTAGTAAAGTGATGATACTATTAAATAAAAACACAAATTCCACAAACATGGCACTCCAATATAGGTCGGAGGTGGAGTTCGACTTAAAAGCACACATTCTTACCGTCATTTGCAAAGACCCTGTTCTGGAGATGGAGAACATGGTTGGAGTGGAAGAAACACGCCACTTGCAGTCCAATTTCAGCCTTTGTATATGTATCTGTGTGCCGCCTAATCCACCAAAATGGGCCGTCCAATTTTAGCCTCTGTATATGGAAAATATGCCGCCTAATCCGCCAAAAATGGGTTATGATTTTGTGTAATTTCAATTAGTGAGGAAGTTGCTGGTTTGGAGAATTGATTTGGGGGAAATGGGGAAAGAGAAAATGATTGTGGGAGAGAGAAAATGTTTGTGGGTTTTTTGAATTTTTCCCAGCCCTCACCTCCATTTTGGCGCCCATATTTCAGTGGCATAGAATTTATAATCACAACCGTCCAAAGCCATTTCATCTCCACCTTACACGTCACTTTGTCAACCACCTTTGTCAAGGATTTTTGTACAAACAACATTATTGATTTCCCAAGATTCCTAAACAGACAGATGATATGAAGAATGTTCCTTATGCTTTCGCTATAAGAAGCCTCGTGTATGCTATGCTTTGCGCTAGACCAAATATTTGTATGCCTGAGTATTGGTAATCGCTATCAATCTAATTCAGAATCATAACCTTGGAGCAGTGAAGTATATACTCAAGTAATTTCAAAGAACGAGAGATTATATGCTTGCCTATTTAGGGAATGATCTAAACTATATTAGATAAATTGATTCCGACTTTCTCTTTATTAGACGATTGATCATCGAGGTGATGTGACTATTAAGAATATTGGATTAGCAGATAATCTTGTAGATTTGGTCACTAAAAACTTAACAATTGAGTTTTTTGATGAGCATCCCGAGAGGATAAATATTTTTGATATGTTACATTTACTTTGAAAGGCAAATGAGAGATTCATAGTTTGATGCCCTACGAGTAGTATTTGTAAACGGAATTATGAGTTATGATTCGACTATTTCAATAAATCTGGAGTTCCATGATCGTAAGAGATGTCAAAAGTTTTGTACACGGTGGTTCGAGTATAGTGAGACACAAATTGTGGTCAAAATATATCATTCGCAATCGGTACATAAAGTTGGATGTTTTATGTTGATACGATTGTATTTTTTCTATTAACATGTCTAAATTTTGGGAATAAAAACAACGATTTGTTTGACACAAATTGAACAAGATCGCATAGATGACTCATTTGCAAGGTCATGTTCAATGTGAACCAAATATATCATTGTTATTATTTCCAAGATCTAGACAATCTCAATAAGAACAATACAATCTTATCAACTTAAAGTATTCAACTTTATGTACCAATTTAAACGATATATTTTGATCGTGTCACAAATTATGTCTCACCGTACTCAATCTATCGAGTATACAACTTGTGATATCTTTTATGATCATGGAACTTTAGATTATTGCGAATAGTCGAATCATAACTTATAATATTTTTCACAAAATACTACTCGAAAGGCATCAAACTAACACTCTTTACGACTAATACTTTGGATAGAAGGATATAATCTTAGCTCTTCTCGAGTTTATAAGTAGGGTAAATTTTAACGTGGTCATTCAACTTGTGTGAAACAATTGGGTCACTCAACTTTATAAAGATACAATCAAATCACTTAACTTGAATTTTATTTCAAATCCAATGCACTTGTCTGGATTTGCCTGCTTCGATGTTAAAATGTGATGGAATGTAAAATGGAACTTCTGTGGACTACAAAATCACCACATCATTGGAAACATTATCTCTTACCCAAAACCTATTTGTAATGTTATCCACATTTTTATACTATATATTTGTTTGCCTGTTGTTGGGGAATCTTTAGACCCAAATGTGAAATTAAACTAATAACAAACAACAAATCACTTATTTATTATCTCTAGATGATTAAAGTTATTATTCCAATTAAATCCTAATTAGAAATTCACATAAACATTCAAATCAAAGCAGTAAAATGTAAATAATACCAGAAATCGAGCGGAGGAAAACCCCTTGAAGAACTCTTCAAAAGCACCAAAAACCTTCGGGCAAATCTTGCCAAAAGATTTACTAGAAAAAATAACTTACAATTAGTCCAGATACTGCTAAACCTTAGTTGACTTTGACCACCCAACTTGTAAATTACTGAAGAACCTCTTCGATTGTGGGACCCACACTTTCCGAACTCTGGACTACTTTTCTCTTCATTGGACCACCAAGAACTAACTCGTTCCACTGTGCTGGAACTCCAAGCACCTCTTCTCCAAACTTCAGAAGTCTGAAGGCTAGGTGAAGGTAGGGTTTTTAGTGTTTGATCTTTAGATATTTCAGCATTTTGATTTGTGACTACGGTAAGAGATTATTAGAATATGGATTTGATCTTCAAAGGAAACTCTCTCGACTAAATATAACGCTAAATCAAAAACAAAGAACATGTAGGAAATATATGAAACTTTAATCTTGGGGTTGAATCAAGAAACCTTTTGGAATGTGTTTGATCTTCAAAGAATGATTTCTTGTATGAAAATAATGTTCAATCACACCTTGAGATGAGATAATGGGTATATACAATGGATAGTGCTTGGGGTTGAATATGATTGGAAAAACAACTTAAAATCTGTTTTGGGTGCTCGAGTGTCCAGAGGGTGGCCAGCCAGCTCTCTGAGCAACCATTATATTTTCATCATATATTTCTCTCCTCGATTTGAGATTGAGGTGATTCAAAGTTGTTGGAAAGCTAACTCAATGGAATAAAATTCTTTTAGAAATAGCATGTTTCAAGTTCGAATGTTTTCTATGTGACAAATGCTTCGCAACTTGTGACTGAGAATTTGGAGTGTGACTTGTGCTGTACTTTGACACTCACCTGAGTTTTAATTGCATCTCATTGATCATATACGATCTTCTTGGTCATCTTTGAGCTCTTTGACTCCTTCAAGATCTATACTATCAATCCATTTGACTTTTTGACTTTAATTACAACACTATTACTTTAATTTTGTCTAAAGAATAACCAATTACAAATAGAGACCTAACAAACTCCACATTTGGCATTGCATGACAAAATCGTTTATTCAAAGTCAAAATAAAAAACAACTCAACAACAATCTACCTAAAAACTCAATTTCCTAACTTTAACTCAAATCTTGTTATACATGTTTCTTAAAACACATGAAAACAACAACACCACGTGAAAAGCAAGACGAAACTTATAATAAGGCATATATTTAAGTTAGATAAATAACCCAATCAAAACATGTATAACATCAACGCATGTACCACTATGAACATCAAATGACTTAGAATCTAAACATGACAAGATGAGATATGTAGCAAAACTAGCAACACAAAATAATGATATTGATACTATACAAAACACGTAACATAATATTAATAAGTAAAATATCCAATCATGCTAGTCAGATTATCAATCAATCAAGGAATTACTATGACTTTCCCTAACTCAAATATCCAATTCAAAATTTCCAATTTTCTCGCTTTTAACTCATATACTTGTCAACTCCCTGAAATAAATACTAACTCTCCACCCAAATATAAGGAATTAATCAATAACAAGCAATAAGTCACTTAATTATTGATTCTAGATTATTAAGGTAATTAATGCAATTAACCATAGGTTAAACAATCACATAAACGTATAGATCAAAAGCAATAAACTCATGAATAACATATAGAGGAATGAGAAAAAAAAAACTATAATTACACAAATTATGCAACACTTGTGATGGTAAAATAAAAGTTTTCTTTTAAGACAACTATTTTATATGGACTTTTAAATATAACATCATGAATAATTATTTGCTTACTTATATAGGCATAATTTATAATAGGCAAACTTTTTTCACATAGCTTATTTTAAACCTATATGGAGTAAATTGTATAAGCTACATATGTGTGAACAGTGTCACTGCACTCATATAAGCGTGTCTCAAAACCTTAAATCAATTAGAAATGACATGTACATAATCATTGGTGAATGAACATATTCTTCTAAGTATGAAGTCAAATTCAGTAATACTAGGACTTTTTTAAATTAAAAAACTCATATTCAATTTTTTTAATGTATAACTTTTCTTTTCTTTTTTCCCTATATGTAAGCAATTATATAGTTTTTCTCTCAAATTTTTTATATCTTATGTGCAGATTTATTTTCATTAAGCATACTTAATGACCCCTATAATGAGTTTTAGCCTGAGTCAGATGATAATAAGACACCGAGTTTTAAGATACTGGCATGCTTAATAGCTCGAGTTAAAAAGGCTACGAAAATAAGTATAAGATGTATCATAATAACTCAATTCTTTTGAAGCACAATACTCTTTCTTTCATGGGGAATATATAAGAGTTTAGATCAACTAGTTAAATGTTATTTCATATTCAAAATTAACCCACCACACAAATGACCATTATCCAAAGTCTCACACACGAGGTCAAAACTCACTCACAAGAGCATAAGGTGTACATTGCAGATGATACATGCAATAACCTATACCAAAGACTCCAAACAAGTTCTAAACAAAGTAAACGGAAACAATATTCACCATTTATAAACTATACTAGTACTTGATTACAAAAGAACAAGTTCAAAAATATCAAATGAGAGTACTATGACTTCAAAAACCCTTTTTATTTATTTTATTTTATTTTGTTTTTATAGTTATAAAAGAAGTAATGCAAAACAAATGAGACAAAGGAAAAGCTTAAAGTGCATGCATGAATATGTAGATGCCGTGAACATGCACCAAACGATCTATTCAATGAGGAACATAAACACTCTTACCATGAAAAGCAACGCGAGCATCACCACAATTTATAATATCAATTTGACCATAGAGTTCTCTCTTTTTGACCAAATTTTTTTAAAATATGTCATCTTAGTTAAATAACTTATCATATAATTCAAGTGACTCACTTTGTTAGTCAAGAATCTAACATAGTTAATGAGACGTTGTTTGTTGTTTCTAACTAAGGGCTTACGACACCTGGGTCTAATGTGACCTAATTCACTACAATTGTAACAAGTGGGAATGAATTTAGGAGATACTCTAGGTTTCAAATTTGAAACCTTATGTTGAGGAACCATATGTTTTGTTTTATTGTTCCTGCTCAAAAGTTTGTGATACCTAGGTCTTATATGTCCCAACTCTCCACAGTGGTGACAAGTGGTGATGAACCTAGAAGCAACTCTAGGTTTCAAGTTTTGAATCTTAGGCTTGATCGAGTCAGGTGCAAACTTATTTTTAGAAGATGAAGCGATATGAGAATTTTTTTTATTAAAGCCTAAACCTTCTCTATCCCCAGACGATTTTTGCAATTCTAATATATTGTCAAGCTTCTTAGAACCACAAGAGAAAGATTGAAGTTGGAAATTTGATTCTTCAAGATCATTCATAAGAGTTTTAACCTTAATTTCTAAGGACTCTTCTCAACCCTTAATTCGTTTAATCCTTTCGTTCTCCTCAAATTTGACTACAAGGCTCTCGGTTTATAATGCAAGCTTATTCAATTTCTTAAAGAATGATTTATTAACCTTATATAACTTGAGACTCTCCTCAAATAGCTTGTCATAAGTCTCATGAATATCCATTCCATTCTTAGATCTTTCATCAGAAAGTGATTGACTCATTTAGACAAAATTGGGCCACGGATCACAATTAAGCTCTAATACGACTTATAAAATTACTAATACTCTGATACTACTTGTTGGGGATATTTTTAGACTCAAATGCAGAATTAAACTAATACCACTTATTTATTGTCTCTAGACTATTAATGTTATTAATCCAATTAAATTCTAATTAAACAATCACATAAACATTCAAATCAAAGCAATAAAAAGTAAATAACATCAAAGATTGATGATGGGGGAGGGGGGGGGGGGGGGATGGGGGGGAACTCATTGAAGAACTCTTCAAAATGATCAAAAACCTCTGGGTAAACCTTGCAAAAAAGATTCACTAGATAACTTACAATTGGTCTCGACTAAACCTTAGTTGTCTCTGACCATCCAACTTGTAAATCACTGAAAACCTCTTCGATTGTGCGATCAGCACTTTCCAGAACTCTAGACTACTTTTCTCTTTACTATATCACCAAGAGAGAACTTGTTCTGAAGCACTGAAACTCCAAGCGCCTTTTCTCCAAACTTCAGAACTTTGAAGTAGGCGAAGGTATGATTTTTCGTGTTTGATCTTTAGATTTTTATGTGTTTTGATATGTGGCCGAGGCAAGAAATTATTGAAATATAGATTTGATCTTCAAAAGATACTCTCTTGATTAAATATGAGGCTCAACCAATAACAAAGAATACTTGGAAAAATATATGAAACTTTGTTCTCGCGGTTGAATCAAGAAATTTTTTGGAATACGTATTTGATCTTCAAAAATGATTTCTTTTATGAAAATAATGTTTAGCCACACCTTGGGACGAGACATGGCATGGGTATATATAATGAGTAGTGATTGGGGTTGAACAGGATTGAAAAAACAACTTACAATCGCGAACTAGGATTTTTCGACCGTAAAAATGACGATTCCTTCTATAGTTTAGTGGTACCTATGCTTAGCGGTGGCAAAAAAGCTCGGAGGCTCTGACGGCTCAAGCTCGGCTAGGAAAAAGCACGAGCCGAGCCCTGCTCGGGCTTGGTTGCACCGAGTCGAGGCTCGGCCCGAGCCCCATTTTGGGGTTTCGGCCCAAGCCCAGGCCGGATCGTGTCAAGCAATTTATATATAAAAAAAAAAAAAATTGAAATTTGAAATTTTATAATTTCTTTAATTTATAACACGCATAAAATGTACAATTTTTTTTTTTTAATTATGAGTATTGAAGTAGTAGCATATCTTTTGAAATAACAAATAACTAAGCATATAACTTTGCCTAGTCTTAATGAGAATATAAATATTTATCAACTTCCAACGTGTTCTACAAAAATCCAGTCATTTTTTCATAAAATTACACCCTTACAAGTTACAATGACCTTTATTACATACTTTTGCAATTTATATTAAAAAAAAAAAAAACCCGAGCCGGCTCGGCCCGTTAAGGCTCGGGCCGAGCCTCATTTTTTTGGCCGGGCTCGGCTCGGCTCTTTGACACCACTACCTATGCTGAGATAAGAGACTCCTCAATCCAAAGAACTTGACTTGAAAATAGATATACGAGTCTATCATAACACGGTAAAAAGAGGAATTGAAAAAGTCTTTAGTCTAAACACGAAAAAGAAAACTCACAATAAAACATAATAGTTGTGCTTTATTCTTTAAGATAATGCTTTTTGTACATTTTTTTTACAACATTGTTGACAACTGTCCAATGACAATTGCCACGTGGTATGCTGTCTATAACTTTGTACACCAAGCATGATTGTATTCTTTATTGATAAGTTGTATTCCACCTTAGAGTTGTCAAGTTTGAATATTGGGAATTAAGATTAAATTGGGCTTGTTTGGATTAGGGCATGGTTTTGGCGATTCTTCCTCGGATAGACAGCAAGGCATTTCTGTCCTAGACCGAGGATTCCACTTCTATTTCTACAACATGCATAGTGATTGTTTAGTTTTGCTCGATGCATCATACTTTATTGTAAGGTATTCTATGGACTCATGCATAGTAGTTAGCTAAGGATTTCCAGCCTCCGTGGAGTCACTTCTAGCCACTTGCCCCTAGAAAGTACTTAAGAGGCTTAGGTTGTCGGAATCACATCTAGAATGGCTTCTTGATCCTGGGTTGTAGCTCATTTTTGTTTCTTAAGGATTTCAGAGGGTAGAAGATTTTGAATATTTTTTGATTGGAAACTTGGCCTTGTTTAGCAATCAGCCCTTCCTCCATTGTCGGATTGTTGACGTCAAAAAATGACGCGACACTTTTAGTTCAACTTAGAGAAAGTTGATAGAATAATCATGTTATATTTTCTGAAGTTTGGGTATAATAAGGACGTAATTTGCTGGAATTTGAGTACAAGTAGTGTAAAGATATTTTTAAATGCTTGACCTTCTTGTTGGGCCTTCATCCCCTTTACACAGGCCACCATGCTGGAGCTTGTCACTATAATCATGTCAAGTTACAGTATTCAACCTTGACTTTTATTTAACTATCATTTTTTAGAGAAATTTGATTGGCTGGAGAGTTTGGTGGCGACGTGTCATCATGATACATTGGTCGTAGGTCTGCACTTTAAGCTATCATTACTTCTCTAATTGGACGATATTGCCACTCAATGGGAAAATCTTTTCAATCATGTCATAATTATGTTTCTAGATGACGTTGCTCATTGCTAACCTGTATGTGGGGCCTTGGGTCAACCTTCCTCCATGTGACACATATTTAGTTTCGACAAAAATGCTCCTTTGAACAAGTCAAGATGGATCCCAAATGATTCGATGTGAATTTTCAGATTGGCACCTACATATAGGATTTTGTTTAATTGTATAAATAAGACCACTTGAGTATTTGGAAAAAAAGGAATTTAACAAAATAAAAAATTGAGTCATCTCATTGATGTATCCGAATTCTAGGTATACTTCATGAGTCAATAGAAACTAAAGTCATTCGTGAATTCACTGTTTTTTACTTTTCAAAACATACTATCCATAGTCAATCGTCCACAACGAAAAGGACTTCAAGGATTTGGAGTTAAAGATAAAAAGGGAGAAGATTGAAAAGCAATTTCCTTGTAATTTACATAAATACCACGTTTTTTATGCTAAAACGTTAGTCTATATCAGAACATAAACCAAATGCCTTTTTATTTTATTGAAAAAGACTGATTCTTGTCTTTCCAGTTCTCATTACTAACCAAAATTTCGCAAGTGGAGATTGAATCTTTACTTTAATATTTCACATTGTATCATGTTCAATTAATTGGACTACATGGAACCTTTAACAAATTAATATGTTTGATTATGCTTGATGTATGGTCCCACTTAAGCATATTTTACTAGTGGTCTAAGTCAAGTACACTATAATTAATATTTTTCTAAATAAAAGAACTTCAGTTTGAAAGTTAATATTCTAAAAATAAAATTAGAATCATTTGTTATCGTGTCATAACTTGCTGATAGGAAATAAATAAGCACATCTTCACCTTTCGCACATCATCATTTATGGGAATGAGTAGTTGACCATAGCTCTCACTCATTATCAACAGACATAGAAGTTCCGGAGATGCAAGGTCGACATGAGATTTTAGGGGTTTTAAGACAACTAATAATAATAATAATAATAATAATAATAATTTTATTAATAAAATATTCAAAGTTACAAAAATAATAATTTAAAATTTTCAAATGTCTAAAATAAATTTACTCCTTCAGAATTTTTTGGATATAAAATCAACAATGTTTAATATTACAACCAATCTGTTTTACAGCTTCTTTTTCAATTGTTAGTAATAGAAGACGATATTATATGACACAATATGAATAGCAATCAGAGCATAAAAAGAACAAAATAATAAAGCAGAGGAACAAAGATTTTATTAACGATAGAGAGAAGATATAAAGAATATTGTGTATATAATACAATTAGAACTCTCACAAAGTCATATGAAAGCCATGAATTTCGTGGAGTATATATAGGACGCAAGAGAATATATTGTAGTTAGAAAGATGATAAAAAAGGGGTAGAAAATAAGGAAACAAATTTTTTTCGAATCTGCCACTTGTAGCAGCCTCACACCAAACGAGCGGCATGCGGTGCTCGATTGAGAAGCGGGCAGAAAGTGAGTGACAATTATGGCACCTCTAGGAATGCCTAGAGCTAAGTTTCAGTAAATAACGCCATTTTTTTTACACAGATTGGCGCCTAGGCACCTATTTGGGGGTCCAAGCACCATCTTGCTGCCTAAAAACATCATTAACCACTTCGATCCCTTTTAACTCACATTTCAACTAAAACACGAAATCAACATCGGAATTTGGGCCACATATTCAACAAATCTCTACCTTGACACAAATTTCAATGCAATGAACGAAGCTTCAAAAATTCTCTAACTGGAGACAAAATTCACTGCAAGGAATAAACTGATAGTTCTTCATTCCAAAAACACTCCAACAAAATTTTCCTCTTCTTCCACAAAATCCAAGTAGGACAAATCCAATCAATTGAATCCAAGTACTACTCGGCAGAATTACCTTGGGTACCAAAATTTGCTCGAATTATCACCATGAGCAACAAAATTACAAATAATTCAAAAGTTACAGAACAAGGCCGGAACACACCCTGAAACATAATCAACACCACAAAATTCTTCTATTGAAGATTCATTGATAGACTCAATACCTTCAACCACACTTAAAGCATAAGCAACTAAATCAGCTTCCTCGTACTTATGTGGAAGCCTAACTGGGTCTGTCTCTAGCAATTGAATATGATGGTACCAGTAGTGGAGGTGTAGCATTACCCAAACCAAACTCCAACGGTATTGTACAAAATTGAATATCTACCAAAGTACTAAAACTCTATTGATTGATGATCAAAAATTATGTACAACCTTACAAGATACACAACTAGGACCTTTGTTGCCCCTCCAACACAACATGGACACATTTACAAACCTTCAACAAAACTAAATATCCACTAAAGTACTATACCTCTACTGATTGATCTTTAAAGATTTTGTACAACCTTGCAAGAACATACAACTAGGACCTTCGTCGCTTCTCAAACATAATGTGGACACCTTTACAATCCTTCAAGACTCCACATTCACTAGTGAACTTGTACCCTTTGGAATCAAGAATAGTCAAGCAGATAAGACTTATCTTCGAATTTGGAATGTATCTTACTGCATCAAGTGTTCTGACGTCCCATCCAACATTTAAGTCTCACCTTCCCAATACGGTGCGTTATGGCCCATAGCTACAACACGTTTCAAAACTTTTTCATATGTTAAAAACAAATCCCGATTGGAACACATATGAAAAGTGAAAGCTATATCAAAAATTCAATCATCGTCAGGTTTGGAATCGCCATCAGAAATAATCAAAAGCTTTCCATCACCCAAACAATTCTTTATAACATCGGCTTCACCTGAAGTTTTTTATTGCATTCCTTTCTGATTTTCAGCCAATTTTTCTTTATTCTACAACTTGTAGCAATCATTCTTTATGTTCCCAGTCTTCTTGCAATAGTTACAAACTTTATTGCAGGAGTTAAATTTCGAATTACCCCTTCTCATAACCATCATAAACAATAAGGCCTTCTCTATGAGTCTTAAATCCAACGAAAAGCTTCATTTTCTCCTTTGAAAATAAAGCATCATAAATTACTCGATGGTGAGAGTATTATGATTATATAATATCGATCTCTAAATGATATGTATAAAGCAGGCAATGAAAACAACAAAACTAATCTTAAATCTTCTTCAACGTACTTAACCTCCAAAGTCTCTAAATCAGCAACAGTTTCTTTAAAAACAGCAAGGTAATTTTCTAGAGATGTACTTTCCGTCATACGGTGAGAATACAAACACTGCTTCAACCGTAACGTAGTAGAGATTTTCTCCTTCAAAACATCCTACAAAAAAATGATTCGAAAGATAAAGATAAATTTGTAATATGACATTTCAATCCTTATGTTGTTTTTCCTCCATCGACCATTTTGTGGTCATCTTGTCAAATCCCAACAAAGCATCTAAACCTATTTGAGCGAGCACTGCTTGCATCTTTGATAGGTTTTTGATATAATTGGCAAGTCAGTGAATAAAATGGACCAAATTTAATATGTTGTAAAAGTCAAGGAGTAAGTTGCAAATAGTAAAAAATGAGTTGTATTAGGTTTAGGGTTCGAGAATGGAAAATAAGGAAAAACGGCACCACAGCTTTGCTAGACTGTCGCCGTGACTTTGCTCGAGTAGCAAAAATAGAAACATTGTCGCCCTCCTGGAGTCGTTCCTTCGTTCGAGCGACACACTGTCTTTCGCCTATAGCCCAACTTTTACTTTAGCGACATGGTTTTTCGGAAAAGTTTAATTTGCATTTTTAAGGCTTTTTGTCCGTCCCATTCAACCCCAAAACCTAAACTATAACTATCAAACGTCTCTGAATGGTTTTTACAAGGTTGAGCGTTGAGAAAATACATACTGCTTCATATCCTCTTCATAAAACAAACTTTTAACCTTCATGTTTTGATTTAATCTTGGTGTTGAAAACATCAAATCCATAATCCAAATATCAAACAGCTACTTCCTACACATCTATTAGAGTTCTGAAGATCAAGGGAAGGTGACTAAAGTTCCTGTTTTTGAAGAACATGGAGTTCTTCATTGATCCACATAAGATAGACGAATTCATAAAGTCGGGAGTTACTGCAGGAGCGCGCAATCCAGGAGGGCTTTGGAAATTCCAGTTGGGAGTTTATGCAAAAACAACAATCTAGGAGAACTATGGAAATTGCAGTAAGGAGATCAGAAAATACTAGTGGTAGTCATGTCTGGTAGACTGTAAGTTTATAATTCGTTTATAGTGGATTTCTGACTGACAAAGTGCCCAGAGTTTTTACCCAGTTGGGATTTCTCCGTGGTCATTTCCTGTGTTTGTTTATTACTTTCATAACTGCGGTATTTCAACATAGGAAAAATTGAACTGTTTGATTAACCATTTATATATAATTAATAGTGACTTGTTGCTAGTTAATTATTAAGTTTTTAATTCTGCATAATCACTTATTCACCCCATCTAGGTATAGTTTAGGTTGAATTTCGTTATTTCAATTGGTATCAGAGCCTAATTTTGATTCCTGTCCATTAAATTATTCTAGATGAGTCAGTCCTTGTTCTTGCCTCCTTTTTTCGACGGAAGCAACTATACTTATTGGAAAGTTCGAATGAAAACTTTCCTTAAAGTATTGGATGTGCATATTTGGATAAGCGTTCAAACTGGGTGGACTGCACCTTCAACCACTATTGTTGGTGTAGCTATACCCACTAATATTTCACTCTGGACTAAAAATGACTTAGCTAAGTGTAACTAGAATAGTAAAGGTCTTTATGCCTTGTTCATGGCTGTGTTTGTTGAAGAGTTTAGGAGAGTGTCAATATGTGAAACAGTTAAAGAAGTTTGGGATATATTAGAAACCACAAACAAGGGAACTAAAACTGTTTAAAACTCTAAAATGCGAATGTTGACCTCTAAGTTTGAAGAAATTAGAATGAACAACGATGAATCGTTTGATGAATTCTATGTGAAGCTTAATGATATAGTAAATTCAAGTTTCAACCTAGATGAGAAGATCTCCAAGTCTAAAATTTAGAAAAGTCCTTAGATCCCTACCTAAAAGGTTTAGACATAAGATCACTGCGATTCAAAAAATTAAGGACTTTGATGCAGTTAAGATAGAGAAACTCGTAGGATCTTTCCAAACATATGAACTCACCATATCTCAACCGAAAAATGTTAAATCCATAGCCATGAACACTATTAGGGAAGAAGAGAGTGCGTCAACAGATGCTGAGACCCTTTGGGACGACGAAATAGCTTATTTCGTTAAAACATTTCAGAAGGTGATGAGGAATGGGAGAAAATCTAAAGAATGGAAAAATGATCTCCATAGTAAATTCTCGAAAGATAAGTATGAGAAGAATAACCCTAGGACTTCTAATAAGAAAATCCAGTCAGTTAGATTCCATGAGTGTAAGGGTTTTGGTCACTATGGGAATGAATGTCCTAACTTGAAGAAGAATTTGAATAAAGGAAGGCGTAAAGGCATTAGCAATGACTGAGTGATGATGAATCAGATTTGAGTGTTCAGAGTGATGCCTCTGGTAGTGAGGATGAACAAAATTTTATGGATGTTAGAGAGAGAGAAAAAAAATGAATGTTGAGAAAAAATGATTTTTTGAAAATACAAACACTTAAAAATGAAAAACACAGGTTGTCTATAAATTGATTTTAAATAAGTTCACATTATTCACAGTTGTTCAGTTCAACATTTGGACATTGATCAATTTTCAGTATTTTGCAAGGCATTCTTAGTTTTTCATATATTGCAATCTATAACTAAGTTAAATCTCAAATTCGTAATTGTTTGAATCATTTAACTTGTGAAGCACTAAAATTTGATAATTTTCTACGATAAAGGTTATTGAATCTTAAGAAGAATGTTTAAATAGATTGAATGCAACCACTGTTATTTGTATTATCTAATTCATCGATTTTTATATTATTTAAAGCTGTTATTAAATTGAATCTTTACCGCTGGTCTGAGATTATTTGATAATTAGGGTTACTTAGAACGTCGATTTTTTATTAACTAAAATTAAGGAGAAATAGTAATTTATTCCAACGATGAATATTGTGAATGTGAATTAATTATGTTTTGTGGATTGATGAATGATTATAAATCTCCAATGGTGGAAGTTGCTTTGATCAAGACTGGTTTCATTGATTTAATACAACTCGTTAATTTACATTGTTATTTGTTATAAGATTGATTTCATTATAAATAAAACCTCACAGTCGTTATACGAAGCATAACTTGTCGAATTACACACTCTTCGTGGGATCTACCCTTACTTCCATTACTACATTAGTTTTAGAGGTTTAAGGACTATTTTTGGGTGCCTACGACAGCACACCAAATTTTGGTTCCATTGCCAGTGTCACACCCCATTTATATAGATAACCATACTCTAAATTTTGTCAAAATCCCCTATTATTATTATTATTATTTTTTTTTTAAAATGAAAGCATTTAAACTAAAGTATCTCCAAAAGTACATCCGAAACCAAAAATCATAAAACCATAGTCCAACATATTTATTCTTACGTTATAAAAATATATACATGTCATTTCAAACGTCATACATGATTCCAAAAATATAATATAACTGAAGCCCACAAAATAATCCTACAGGTCGTCATCAATGTACATCGAAATTAGAAATCTCGTAAGAGCTCCACAGCTAGCCACGCTTTCTAAGAAGTCCCATGCTCACCTACAATGCAAGAACTATATAAGCTAATGCTTAGTAAGCAAAAATCTTTCATGTCATGAGTGTGGGTAATAATGGTATATGACATTATGCCGTGCTAAAGTTGCATCATGTTTAAACAATCATCAAAGTCCACTCGAAATAATCTCTTTTGAAATTGGGCCCTTGACCTACGTACTATGCACCGAATAGGGCTCTGCGCAACATCAATATCAATATCAATAATCAAATGACCAATATGACACTGACACCGGGGAGTGGACCATCCTCTCGTGACCACTAGAGGCCCATCCCCTAACTGCCCCTATGATCACCCAAGAAGTCTCCCACTAGGCAGTGCCAATGTAGCGACAAAAAAAAAAAAAATGTTATGTTGTTTTCAAATAAAATGTTCATGTATAACTTGAAAATAATTTGAATTATATTATGACGTCGCTACGACCATTCCTAAGAGTTAGAATTTTTGGTCACAATAGTAAAGTTGTGTGCACTTGTCTTAAAATTTTGTAAGTCGTCGAAATCTCTTTTAAATGACAAATTTCTTTAATTTATTCAATTACATTATTTTGATGACACACTTTTTACATTAATACTTTTTTCCTATGTTTGGTTCCAATTTTCAACGTATAAAAAAGAGAGAAGAGAAACCGTTTCATTTGCACAAGAGTAACCTACAGAATCACTTCCACCACTTAAAAACTTAATTAATTCACCACTTATACCCATCATTAATCCCATAAAACTTTTAGTTTACATGGAATACGTTTGGAAATTTAAGAGTTAACCAAAAAGTCTTTTTGTTTCATTGGAGTTACATGTATGTATTTTATATATTTAAGAGTTTTCTTTTTAAAACAAAACATAACTTCATTTCTTACAATTGCATACACATACACTGCACTTACAAAGTGATTTCATTTTCCAAACTATTATACTTATACATAAAGTTGTTTTGCCCTCTTTCTCATAGTCATAAAGCACTTTTGAATATAGAAAATATTTGAAGGATAAGCTAAGGAGCACGTTGCATTTTTTCTTTACAAATTTGGTTATCAAAGGTTATTCAAATTCCAAGCATTCAAGGTAGGGGTGTTTTACGACACTTTTGTAAAGTAGAATAAAATGATTTGTTTTCGGTTTGCATTAACGTGTTATTGTGTTACTGATGATGGAAGCACCCTTTGGGTGGTTCAAATAAGAGATAAAGAGATTATGAAACGAGTTATCAAACTCGAGAACGAGTTATCAAAACTCAAGAATAAGCGGACTGACTGATCACCGGTTTGCTAAAGAATGACGGTGACACAAATAACCAAAGTTTGCATTTCTGAAAATACATTTATTTTTACCAATTACTTAAGTGTCTTCCTACTAAGTATTATTTATGATACTCACCCCTATTAAAATTTCACAGGTTAAATCGAGGCATGGCAGTGGTTTGGCATGGTGGCGAGTGCTCGGCAAATTTGAAATGCTTCCAACTTTCTAGTAAAAAATTCCGGTTGTGTAAACCTTTTTATAAACCTTTTTAACAATGTTCTTAATGTTTATCTCGTTCAATTTCATGTACTTTCCATGTCAACGATAATTTACAAAGGTTGAATTGACAATGCATGAAGTTTATCTACTGCTGTTTTGAATTTCAGATTCTGCCATTAAATTTGAAAATGGTATAACTTGGGCTATACTGCATGTTTTAGAGTGAAATCAGTGGCGTTTGAAAGGTCTATGAGTCTTCTAATAGTAGTCTTTTGAATTACCTTAAAATAGAATCTAGAGAGAAAGTTATGCCCGTTTTAGTAAACTGCATTGGGACTGTGTTGGATTTTGTGTCCAGCGTAGTCGTGCAGTATTTTCGTGCTTCAAACATTTTCGTCCAGACCCCAAATTTTTATATGTTGTACATGTATGAATGTTATAGTCTTTGTTAAAATTTCACAAATTTTTGACAACGTTTGCTAGGTCAAACATATTTTCCTTTTCGCTGCTGTGCAACCGGCATTTCGCTGAATTTCCTCCAAATGTTCTCCAAAATAAAATTTCACCGAATTGTCCAAATCTATATGAACAAAATTTTTCCATTACATCTTCCTATATGTTTCGAATTTCAAAACTTTTATCATTTAAAACTTACTTCAGTTAACATTCAAGGGTTCAAACAAAGAAGAATAATTTTTCTTTTAACACTTCGAGTTCCGAAAATTTGGGGCGTTACAGCCAATAATCATGATATCATGAGGGCACGGTTGAGTGGTCCACCCTTCCGTGATCAATAAAGGTCCATCTCCTATCTACCTTTGCAATCACCCAGGAAGTATTACCCGCAATGCCAAAAACTTATCACAAAAGCATATCTCTCATATGTCTCGATGCCCTAGTAGTGGTCAATAAAACATTTAAAAGGAAACTCAATTAGAAACCATGTTGTGCATGCTAGATTTTCAACCGTGGACATATGTTGTGCATGCCCATGAAAATGCTCGTGAATGACATAATTACTCAAAATCGATGTCAATGTATTCTGAAACCACATACTCAATGATCATAACCTCATATGATATGCAATGAGCTCCTTAATAAAAGTATATAAATATTCAACTTTACTATATCATAAATTCTATATTCTTGCATTGTAGTTGCAAATGGATTTTTACTTACCTTTCTGTTTTTTGTGTGTGTGCACTTCTACAAGGTGTAAATCGATTCTCTTTCCCACTTAAAGTTAGAAAATCACCTGTATTACCATTTAATATTAAACACAAACCCGTGCTACGTCCATTCATGCCAAAATACTTTAGATGACATCAATAATTTAAGTTTATCGATTGCAGTGCAAACTCGTCCCATAAATTACACTATTTCTCAAGTCCAATCATGAACGTTAACGTCATCCAATTGTAGTTTAACTACCTAGAACTTCTTAAAATGTATTTTCCATACCTAGGAGATAATTATATGGACATGTAAAGGTAGAAACTATGCAAACTATCAATTCGGACAGAAGCTGTTTTCGCGTTTTAGTCGCGGCCATGTCCCATTTCATACTTCTTTTCACACCTTTAATCACATTCAATCATTCCGAAAATTTACACACATTTATATAGCATGTATGTGAATATAACCATGTCATGAATTCACCAAAAGTACAGGTTTTTCAGCCTCAAGTTGAGTCCTTTTCATAGCACAATGAACTAGGCAGTTTCCGATGATGGTCTTAGGTTTCCAGTACTTATTATGCCACCAATCAGTAATTATTCTCATACCTATAACCCTTATATGAGAACATTCAAAGTGATACACATACACTCCTTTCAAGGTATAACATCAGATTGAAAGTTATATAACTAAAATCCAGCAACAATAACTTTCTGTCCTTATTGAGTTAGTTCAGGTTCTTGCGACCAATTACCCCAATTTTTGTCATCATTAAATCATCAAAACACCCCCAACATGATCTTAATAAAGTACAGAGATTCAATAGGTTATCAAACTCTCAAAACCAATGAAGATATACCTCAAAACAGTGAACAACTTCAGCTGTCCAGAAATTCCAGCTTTTTGTTTTCAAACTCTCTTTGGTTCTCTTGCTTTCTCTTTCACTTGGGTTCATTTGGGGATAAATTGGAGGAATAAAATACCTTAATATGGGGTATTTATAGAGTCCTAAAGGTTTGGGGTCGTGAATCTTGCTTAAGGACTAATAAACTACTTCATGCAGCCAGGTTGACATGTGTTAAGCAAGAGGTGGCTTCATGCTTCATTATTTGACTTTTCCCTCATCATATTTGGATCCATATGTGACTAATAAGACATATACCTATCCTATATGAAGTATTAAGGGGCTGGAAGATGTGGTAGAAGCCTTAATGTTGAAGGAATTGGCTGGTAAAATGACAAGTCTCCCAAGCATAAGGTGTTTTCTTGCAGCCATCCTTGACTCTTTCTTTCCCATATTTGGATACTTATGTGATTAATAAGACATATGTCTATCCAATATAAGATGACAAGGCTTTAGAAGACGTGCAAAAAGCCTTAAGGTCGAAGGAATTTGATGTTAGCTTGATAAATCATCACATGTTAAGTAGGATGTGTCTCCTTCTAGTTACCTTCTGATTTTGTACCAATCCTTGGATGGTTTGTATAAAATTTAGGGATGATGAGTCACATATTTGAAGTATTAAAGAGGTAGTAGACGCTGCTAATGCTTAAGGGTGAAGGAATCTACCATTACAAGGATAAATCAACAAGTAGGAGACGACTAAGCATAAGGTGGCCTCTTGGAGTTACAATCTGATTTTGTACAAATCATTGCAGGCAAAAAACAAGTATCCTTAGCTTATTTTAATGTGTTTAAAACCCAATTTACTTGCCCTAAGATCTCAAAATATTTTATAGCATTACTTCCTCAACCGTTCATTTAATTACTTACCCGATTGACACCCGATTATCGGTCGATTTCAACAATTCGCACCTCAACATTTATAACGTTGTATAAAACCCATATTATTGTGTAGTGATCATGTCACCTCATGATTCATGTCCCAAATAGGTCGATTACCGATTTAGGGTTTATGGTGACCTTGATCAACCGAATGGAAAGCTAGAATCGTTATCGATACTAATTCCGACCTTTCGAAGTTCCAATTGTGTAACAAATCAATCTTCCACATCTAGATTAACCTAGCTTCTCTATCATCGCTCAATGTAGAATTTATCACCTAGGTTGAGGAGTCGAAGGCTAACACCATATAAAGATCTTATGCTCTCAATAATCAAATATACCATTTTAAAAGAAAGCAATTAGGGAATGGTTGCAAATGACATTGTAAATAGCATGCATGAATCATATTGGCCAAATATGTAACGTAAAGTTTGGGGTATTACATCCTCCCCTCCTTATAAAATTTCGTCCTCGAAATTTGCTTACTAAAAAGTTCAGGATATTTAGCCCACATTTCATCTTCTCTTTCCCAAGTGGCCTCTTCTATTAACTGATTTCGGCATAATACCTTAACCAATGGAATTTTCTTGTTTCTAAACTGTTTTATCTCTTGTTGAAGAATCTTTACCAGCTTTTCTTCAAAAGTCAAATCTAGTTTTATCTCCATTAGCTCGTTCTTCAATATCTGAGAAAGATTTCCAATATATTTTCTTAGCACGAATACATGAAATACATTGTACACCTGAGACATTGATGAAGGAAGATCAAGTTTGTAGGCAACTTTTCCAATTCTTTCAACAATGGAAAATGGACCAATATATCTTGGGCTTAACTTTCCTTTCTTTCCAAACCGCATCACCCCTTTCATTATGCTATCTTTAAAAAGATTTGATCTTCTACATAAATTCTAACATCCTTCTTCTTCAGTTAGCATAGTTTTTCTGTCGATTTTGAGCCGTCTGCATTCGCTAACGTATTTGTGTCACAACGTTAACCATTTCATGCACCATATCTGGACCCAATAGGTTTCTTTCTCCAACCTCATCCCAATATACTGGAGATCTACATCTTATACCATATAATAATTCATATGGAGTCATCCTAATCATAGCCTGATAACTGTTATTATATGAAAATTCCACCAAAGGTAAAAATTTACTCCACTGACCTTGGAAACCTAATACACGTGCCCTCAACATATCTTCCAATATTTGTATTGTTCTCTTTGATTGTCCATCTGTCTGAGGATGATAAGCTGTACTAAAAGATAACTTTGTTCCCAAAGCCTTATGTAAACTTCTCCAAAAGAGAGATAAAAACCTAGAATCTCTGTCTGAAACAATAAATAGTGGCACTCCATGAAGTCTAAATATTTCTTGTACATAAAGCTGAGCATAGCCTTCCATGGAATAAGTAGAACAAACTGGAATGAAATGAGCTGATTTAGTCAACCTATCCAAAATAACCCAAATACTATCGTATCCTTTAATTATTTTAAGTAATTTCACCATAAAGTCCATTGTGATTCTTTCCCATTTCCACTCTGGAATAGGTAATAGTGCAAATTCGAGTCTCTATACATCTTAGTAGCACCTGGATGAATAGAATATGGTGTCGTGTGTGCTTTAGCTAGAATCTCACCTCAGATATTCTCGACATCAGGTATATATAATCGCCCTCTAAACTACAAGATGCCATTTTTCGATATTTGGAAGTCTGAAACTTTTCAATCATGTATATCATTCTTCACCTTAGAAGAATAATCATCTTTCCGTTGTCCTTCCTGGATTCTATTTAATAAAGTTGGCTAAAGTGTCAATGCTGCAAGTTTGGCCTTTACAGATCCTTGCGATACAATTTCAATATCCATTTTCTGTAAGTCCTCCAATTCTGATTTTTGAGTCACAACTATATTTGTGACCCCATACGTCAATTTTCTACTCAACGCGTCGCTACAACATTAGCCTTACCAGGGTGATAATTGATACCACAATCATAATCTTTTACCAACTCCAGCCACCTTATTTGTCTCATATTCAATTCCTTCTGTGTAAACAAATATTTCAAGCTTTTGTGATCGGTATAAATCTCACACCGCTCTCCATACAAATAATGTCTCCATATTTTAAGTGCAAATACCACTATGGCAAGCTCCAAGTCATGTGTAGGATAATTCTTTTCATACTCATTAAGTTGCCTAGATGTATATGCAATAACTTTGCCATTTTGCATCAATACACATCATAAACCACTCTTGGTAGCATCACTATAAACTACAAAATTCCTAGTATCAGATGGAATTGAAAGGATAGGGGCAAAGATCAATCTTTTCTTCAATTCCTGAAAACTTTACTCACAAGCATCTGTTAATTCAAATTTCATACCATTTCTCATCAATTTTGTTAAAGACTAAGCTATCTTTTAGAATCATTCCACAAATCTACGGTAATATCCTGCTAGACCCATAAAACTCCGAACTTTTGTAGGTCGTAGCCAATTATTAATAGCCTCTACTTTACTTGGATCAACCGATACGCCCTCACCTGATATTACACGCTCCAAAAATACGACTCTTTCTAACCAAAATTCACATTTCTTAAACTTGGCATATAACTACTTGTTCTTTAACACCTGGAGTACTATCCTCAAATGTTCAGTAAGTTATTTCCTAGTTCGAGAATAAATAAGGATGTAATCAATAAATACAATAACAAACTTGTCGAGATATTGCTTAAATACCCGATTCATCAAATCCATAAAAGCCGCTGGGGCTTTTGTTAACCTAAATGGCATCACCAAAAACTCACAAAGACCATATCTCGTACTGAATGATGTCTTAGGAATGTCATCATCCTTTATCTTCAATTGATGGTGTCCAGATTGCAAATCAATTTTCGAGAATATAGCTATACCCTAAGGTTGGTCAAACAAATCATCAATCCTCGGTAAGGGATATTTATTCTTAATTGTTACTTCAACTCTTTCAATTCACCTGGAGCCATTCTATATGGGGCTTTGGAAATTAGAGATGTTCCTGGAACAAAAATCAATCACAAACTCTATGTCACGATCTGGTGGTATTCCAGTAAATCATCGAGAAACACCTCGGGAAATTCTTAGGCTACTAATATATCACTAAGATTCGAATTATGTTGCGCTTCAATCGCCTTGGCACCTATCAAATAACCTTCACACCTACTGTTTAGTAACGTTTGAGCTTTCAACGACGATACAATTGGGAATCTAAAACCTTTTCCAATCTCATTGAATGTGAATGGTTCGTCTTCCAAAGGTTAAAAGGTTACTGACTTCTTAAAATCTATAGTAGCTTGATATTTTGATAACCAATCAATTCCCAAAATAATATCATAATCTCTCATATCTAACACAATTAAATCTGCATAGAGTTCTCAATTTTCTATAAGAATCATATTTCTTTATCCTTCCAGTTTCGAGTGTCTTCTTGGATAGTAATTAGCGGCCCATAGGCGCGAGATGTACCTTGTGGGGGGGGGGCGGCGGTCCCTTGGACATAGTCCTTTCAGGCAGTGACCGTTTAGTCCATGGTCCATTGGATGGTCGGTGCAAGGCCAAAAATTGGAACACATTGATTCCGCTCGCTTCTTGTCCAAAGATACATAGGAACCGCATAATGAAAAAACATAGAAGGCCCAGCCCTCCTTTATTCTAGTCCAACTGGAGAGGGAAAAGTCCCATTTGTTCCCGAAGTCGTAGAGAAATGGAAGGCTTAAATACCAAACGGAGGCATGATCCAAAAAACTAGGGACCACGAGAGTTATTTCTTTCAATCTATGTCTTTTTACCCATACTAGATATTGGTATGTACCCCGATTTTTTTCTTTCACTATTAGTTGACACGGTCAAAGTTATTCTATCTAATTCTTTTTATAGATAGTTTTGATATCTATCAATAACCACATCCCTATTATCTGTAACACTTATTTCCTGCCTTCGAGTTCTAGTTTCTCTACTGCCTTCACCTCTAGTTCTTACCATGATTGCGATATCTGTTTATAAAAGAGTTGTAATAAAGATTGACCGATATTATTCATGAACCATGCAAAATGTAATGCAACAAAATAAAACTTACTGACTTAGCTGTGCTCTTTCGTACTCCAAGATCATGTACATGGATAGTCTACAGAATCACAACCATACTCTGATACCACCTCTGTCACACCCCATTTATATAGATAACCATACTTTAAACTCTGTCAAAATCCCCTATTATAATTTTTTTTAAATGGAAGCATTTAAATTAAAGCATCTCCAAAAGTACATCCAAAACCAAAGATCATAAAACCATAGTCCAACATATTTATTCTTACGTTATAAAAATATCTACATGTCATTTCAAATGTCATATAGGATTCCAAAAATATAATATAACTGAAGCCCCCAAAATAACCCTGCAGGTCGTCATCCATGTACATCAAAATTCGGAATCCCGTAAGAGCTCTACAGCTAGCCCTGCTTTCTAAGAAGTCCCATGCTCACCTACAATGCAGGAACTACATAAGCTAAAGCTTAGTAAGTAAAAATCATGCATGCCATGAGTGTGGGTAATAATGGTATATGACATTATGCCGTGCTAAAGTTGCATCATGTTTAAACAATCATCAAAGTCCACTCGAAATAATCTCTTTTGAAATCTTTCATTTCATTGGGCCCTTGACCCACGTACTACGCACCGAATAGGGCTCTGCGCAACATCAATATCAATATCAATAATCAAATGGTCAATATGACACTGACCCGGGGAGTGGACCATCCTCTCGTAACCACTAGAGGCCCATCCCCTAATTGCTCCTATGATCACCCAAGAAGTCTCCCACCAGGAGTGCCAATAATCATAATATCATGAGGGTACGGTCGAGTGGTCCACCCTCCCGTGATCAACAAAGGCCCATCCCTTATCTACCTTTGCAATCACCCAGGAAGTATCACTCGCAATGCCAAAAACATATCACAAAAGCATATATCTCATATTCCTCGGTGCCTTAGTAGTGGGCAACAAAACATTTATGAGGAAACTCAATTTGAAATCATGTTGTGCATGCTAGATTTTCAATCGTGGACATACGTCATGCATGCACATGAAAATGCTCGTGAATGACATACTTACTCAAAATCGATGTCAATGTATTCTAAAACCACATACTCAATGATCATAACCTCACATGATATACAATGAGCTCCTTATTAAAACTATATAAATATTCAACTTTACTATATCACAAATTCTATATTCTTGCATTGTAGTTGGAAATGGATTTTTATTTACCTTTCTGTTTTTGTGTGTGCGCGCTTCTACAAGGTGTAAATCGATTCTCTTTCCCACTTAAAGTTAGAAAATCACATGTATTACCATTTAATATTAAACACAAACCCGTACTATGTCCATTCATGCCAAAACACTTTAGACGACATTAACAATTTAAGTTTATCGTCCCATAAATCACACTATTTCTCAAGTCCAATCATGAACGTCAACATCATCCAATTGTCGTTTAACTACCTAGCACTTCTGAAAATGTATTTTCCATACCTAGGAGATAATTAATGGACATGTAAAGGTAGAAACTATGTAAACTATCAATTTGGACAGAAGCTATTTCGCGTTTTAGTCGCGGCCAGGTCTCGTTTCATACATCTTTTCGCACCCTTAATCATATTCAATCCTTCCGAAAATTTACAGACATTTATATAACATATATGTGAATATAACCATGTCATGAATTCACCACAAGTATAGGTTTTTCAGCCTCAAGTTGAGTCCTTTTTATAGCACAATGAACTAGGCAGTTTCCGATGATGGTCTTAGGTTTCTAATACTTATTATGCCACCAATCAGTTTCTAACCTATAAAAAATTATTCTCATACCTATAACCCTTATATGATAACATTCAAAGTGATACACATACACTCCTTTCAAGGTATAACATCAGATTGAAAGTTGTATTACTAAAATCCAGCAACAATAATTTTCTGTCCTTATTGAGTTAGCTCAGGTTCTTGCGACCAATTATCCCGATTTTTGTCATCATTAAATCATCAAAATACCCCCAACATGATCTTAATAAAGTACAGAGATTCAATAGGTTATAAAACTCTCAAAAACAATAAAGATATACCTCAAAACAGTGAACAACTTCAGTTGTCCAGAAATTTCAGCTTTCTATTTTCAAACTCTCTTTGGTTCTCTTACTTTCTCTTTCACTTGGGTTCATTTGGGGATAAATTGGAGGGATAAAATACCTTAATATGGGGTATTTATAGAGAAAGGGTTGGGATCGTGAATCTTGCTTAAGGACTAAGAAACTACCTCATGCAGCCAGGTTGACATGTGTTAAGCAAGAGGTGGCTTCATGCTTCATTATTTGACTTTTCGGTCATCATATTTGGATCCATATATGACTAATAAGATATATACCTATCCTATATGAAGTATTAAGGGGTTGGATGACGTGGCAGAAGCCTTAATGTTGAAGGAATTGGCTGGTAAAATGATAAGTCTCCCAAGCATGCGGTGTCCAAGCATGATGTGTTTTCTTGTAGCCATCCTTGACTCTTTCTTTCCCATATTTGGATCCTTATGTGATTAATAAGACATATGTCTATCCAATATAAGATGACAAGGATTTAGAAGACGTGCTAAAAGCCTTAAGGTTGAAGGAATTTGATGTTAACTTGGCAAATAATCACATGCTAAGTAGGATGTGTCTCCTTCTAGTTACCTTCTGATCTTGTACCAATCCTTGGATGGTTTGTAAAAAAATTAGGGATGATAAGTCACATATTTGAAGTCTTAAAGAGGTCGTATATGTTGCTAATGCTTAAGGGTGAAGGAATCTACCATTACGAGGATAAATCAACAAGTAGGAGATGACTAAGCATGAGGTGGCCTCTTGGAGTTACAATATGATTTTGTACAAATCATTGCAGGGAAAAAACAAGTATTCTTAGCTTATTTTAATGTGTTTACAACCCAATTTACTTACCCTAAGATCTCAAAATATTTATAGCATTACTTCCTCAACCATTCATATAATTACTTACCTGATTGACACTCGATTATGAACCGATTTCAACAATTCGCACCTCAACATTTGTAACATCGTATAAAACCCATATTATTGTTTAGTGATCATGTCCCCTCATGCTTCATGTCTGAAATAGGTCGATTACCGATTTAGGGTTTATGGTGACCTTGATCAACCGAATGGAAAGTTATAACCGTTATCGATACTAATTCCAACCTTTCGAAGTTCCAATTGCGTAACAAGTCAATCTTCCACATCTAGATTAACTTAACTTCTCTATCATCGCTCAATGTAGAATTTATACACCATATAAAGATCTTACGCTCTCAATAATCAAATATATCATTTTAAAAGAAAGCAATTAGGGAATGGATGCAAATGACATTGCAAATAGCATGCATGAATCATATTGGACAAATATGTAACGTAAAGTTTGGGGTATTACAGCCGGGAAGTGGTGTTAATTTATTTTTGTGCTTCTTTAGTTGTTTATTTTATTTTTGAAAAAAAAAGTCATAATTTTCTAGGTTTTTAGGTATTTTATTGTTTTTAGAAATTTTAGCATGAAATTTTATTTATCTTTCTTAATCTAGCTTCCTCTTAATTTATTTTTCATTTGTTCTTTTTGTTTATGTCTGCAACTCAATTTTCTAATCAAAGTGATTTGCAGTACGATCCAGAAATTAAGAGAACTTTGCACAGGTTAAGGAGTAACATCCAACAAAATCTTAAAGAAAGCAATCTCAATCTCAACAATCCATTTGCAAGTGATTTGAGTTTGAAGGAGAAGCAATCATGACCAAAAATAGGACTTTGAAGGAGCTTGCAGCACCTACATTGAATCAACAACCTTTATGCATAACGTTTCCTATTTTAGATGCTGCTACTACATTTGAGCTTAAATCTGGACTAATACACCTTTTGCCCACTTTTCATGGTCTTGCAGGTGAAAATCCTCATAAACATCTGAAAGAGTTTCATGTGGTCTGCACTAGTATGAAACCTACGGGAATTACTGAAGAATAGATTAAGGTGAGAGCCTTTCCATTTTCTCTGAAAGATTCGGCTAAGGATTGGCTTTACTATCTACCATCGGGAAGCATTACCATATGGGATGGAATGAAGAGGTTGTTCTTAGAGAAATACTTTCCAGCTTCGAGGGTAGCAAATATTAGGAAAGAAATTTGTGGTGTCGGACAAGTTCACAGGGAATCTCTCTATGAATATTGTCCCTATCATCAGATTAGTAAGCAACTTTTCATCCAATACTTCTATGAAGGTCTTTAACCCACAGAAAGGAGCATGATTGATGCTGCAAGTAGAGGAGTTTTGGTTGATAAAACTCTCGAAGGAGCGAGGAACTTAATTGCAAACATGGCAGCCAACTCTCAACAATTTGGCACTAGATTTGATCCCCTTCTAGACAAGTTAATGAGGTAAATGTCTCATCCATTGAACAACAAATAGCTAATCTAACTACTCTTGTTCGTCAGATGGCCACAGGTAATGTTCATACAGCGAAGGTTTGCGAAATTTGTTCAGTAATGGGACATCCAATTGATGTATGTCCAACTCTTCAAGAAGAACCCACGGAACAAGTTAATGCAGTGGGTGGTTTCTCTGGACAACCACAGAGGAATTATGATCCTTTTTCGAAGACATACAACTCAGGATGGAGGGATCATCCCAATCTTAGCTATGGAAATTTGCAATCAAATCAATATGTTGTTCAAAATTGTAATACCCTAAATTTCACAATACATTTGGTCAATATGATTCATGCATTTCATGCTTGATAATGTCAATTGCATTAAATTTCCTGATTGCTTTCTTTTAACTGATGCATTTGATTATCGAGGTGCTAAGACTTTTATATGGTGTTAGTCTTCGGCTACTCGACCTAAGCGGTGAGTTTTACATTGAGTTATGGTAGAAAGATTAGGTTGAGTTAGGTATTTGGAGATTGGTTTCCTAAGCAATGGGAATTTTACAAAATCCGGAATTAGTATCAATAAAGTTTTAAGCTTTCCGTTCGCTTGATCGAGATCATCATAAACCCTAGATGGGTAATTGACCTATTTAGGACAAGAAGCATGAAGGAACATGATCACTACACCATAATATGGGTTTTATAAGACGTTATAAATGTTGAGGTGCAAATTGTTGAAATCGATAGATAATCGGGTGTCAATCGCGTAAGTGATTAAATGAACGGTTAAGGAATTAAAGCTATAAAAGATTTTGGGATCTTAGGGCAGGTAGTATGGATTGTGAAGACATTAAAATAAGCTAAGAACACTTGATTTGTACCTACAAGGATAGAGGTGAAATTAGATTTCTACTACAAGGGACACCTCATGCTTAGCCATCTCCTACTTGTTGATTTGTCTTTGTAATGGTAGATTCCTTTACCCTTAAGCATTAGCAACGTCACCACTTCTTTAAGACTTCAAATATGTTATATATTATCTTTAAAACTCATACAAACCGTCCAATGATTGGTACAAGGTCAGAATGAAACTGGAAGAAGACACATCCTACTTAGCATGTGGTGAGTTGTCAAGTTAACCCCAAATTTCTTCAACCTTAAGGCTGCTAGCACGTCTTCTAAAGCCTTGTCACCTTATATTGGATAGACATATGTCTTATTAATCACATAAGGATCCAAATAAGGGAAAGAAAGAGTCAAGTATGGCTGCAAGAAAACACCTCATGCTTGGACACCTCATGGTTGGGAGACTTGTCATTTTACCAGCCAATTTCCTCAACATTAAGGCTTCCACCACATCTTCAAGCCCCCTGATACTTCATATAGGATAGATATATACCTTATAAGTCATATATGGATCGAAATATGATGAGGGAAAAGTCAAATGTTGCTGCAGGAAGCCACCTCTTGCTTAACACATGTCAACCTGGTTGCATGAGGTAGTTTCTTAGTCTCTAAGCAAGATTCACGACCCCAACCCTTTAGGAATCTATAAATACCCCAACTTAAGGTATTCTATCCCATCAAGTTATCCCCAAAAGAACCCAAGTGAAAAAAGAAACCAAGAGAGCCAAAGAGAGTTAGAAAACAGAAAGCTGGAATTTCTGGACAGCTGAAGTTGTTCATTGTTTAAACGTATATCTTTATTGTTTTTGAGAGTTTTATAACATCTTCAATCTCTGTACTTGATTGAGATCATGTTGAGGGCGTTTTCACATTTTACGATAGCAAAGTTAGAGGCAATTAAGCAGGAGAATATGAGAGAACACAACATGGGCAGAATGGGGGATTGATAGATTTGAAGGGTTTAACCTTTTATTTTAAGTAATCCCTTAGGTATAACTTATATTTTTTGATATAAATGTTTTTATACATGACTTAGAAGTATAGAAATGATCTTTATTACGTTGGAATCCAATTTTTGAAAGTCTTGTTCAAGTGAAACTCAAAATAGTCATGAGGAGAAAGATGTTTGAATTGGTGTGTGAAAAAGGAATGATTTCAAAGCTGTAAATCCTTCATTTGCGACTAATATATGGCATGGTTACCTTTAACTATATGTTATATAAATGTGGTAAAAATTTGGGAAGTTTTGGATAATGTTAAGGGGGTGAAAAAGGATTGGAAAAATACTTGGACAGCAATGGAAAGCTGAAAACAGATTCTGGCCATTTGTGTATTTAACTTAGATTCAACCTTTACATGTCCAGTAGTTGTATCTTAGGTATGAAAAATACATTTTAAGGATTGCTACATGGTTAAACAATGATTGAATGACGTTGACGTTCATAATTGGACCCGAGAAATAGTGTATTTTTGGGACTAGTTTGCAATGCAATCGATACCTTGAAATTGTTAATGTCATCTAAAGTATTTTGGCATGAATGGACGTAGCATGGGATTGTGTGTGCATTACGATTATCAAATTTAGGATTGTGTTTAATATTAAATGGTAATACAAGTGCTTTGCTGACTTTAAGTGGGAAAGAGAGTTGATTTACACCTTGTAGAAGCTCACACACACAAGAACGAAAAGGTAAGTGAAAATCCATTTGCAACTACAGTGCAAGAATATAATATAATAGTGTTGGAATATTTACATAATTTTGGATAATGAGCTTATTGTGAATCATTTGGCGGTTAGGATCATTGAGTATGTTACTCACGAGCATTTTCAAGTGCATGCACGACATACACCCATTGTTGAAAATTTAGCATGCACAACCTGACTGTAAAATTGAGGTTTTCTTATAAAATGTTTTATTAACCACTACTAGGGCATCGAGGCATGTGAGGCATGCTTATGTGATATGTTTTGGCACCACGGGTAATAATTCTTGGTTGAATACAAAGGTGGATAGGAGATGGGCCTTTGGTAATCACGGGAGGGCGGACCACTCGATTGTTGTGATACTCTGATTATTTGCGCTGCTGGGTGGGATACTTCTTAGGTGATCATAGGGGCAGTTAGGGGATGGACCTCTAGTGATCATAAGAGGATGGTCCACTCACCAGTGTGATGTCAGATTGGCCACTTGATTATTGATTACTGATATTGATATCGTACAGAACTCTATTCGGTGCATAGTATGTGTGTCAAGGGCCCAATGAAAGATTTCAAATGAGATTATTTCGAGTCCACTTTGATGACTATCTGAACATGATACGTCTTTAGCATATTGTTGAAAGTAAATGGCATGGTGTCATATACTATTATCACTCATACTCATGACCTGCATGATTCTCGCTTACTAAGCATTGGCTTATGTAGTTCTTGCATTGTAGGTGAGCATGGAACTTCTTAGGAGATATGGCTGGCTGTGGAGCTCTTACGGGATTCCGAAGTTTTATGTACATGGATGACGACCTGTAGGGTTATTTTGTGGACTCCAGTTGTATTATATTTTTGGATCCTGTATGACTTTTGAAGTAGTATGTGAATACTTTTATAATCACAGGATAAATATGTTGGGTTATGATTTTATAATCTTTAGTTTTGAATATACTTTTAGAGATGCCTTTATTTAAAAAAGAAAAAAAAAGATGTGGGTGAATTTGGATGTCTAGGTCAAGTCACTGACGGTATTTCCACACTAAGTTTGTATACTATAGGAATGGGGTGTGATAGAAGTGGTATCAGAGTAAGGTTATGATTCTGTGGAATGTCTATGTACATGATCTCGAAGTAGGAAAGAGCACTGCTAAGTCAGTAAGTTTTATTGCAATCATTTTGCATGCTTCATGAATAATCTTGGCCAATTTTTATTACAACTGTTTTATAAACAGATATCGCAGTCATGGTAAGAACTAGAGGTGAAGGCAGTGGAGAAATTAGAACTCCAAGACAGGAAGCAAGTGGTACAGATAATGGGGATGTGGTTATTGATAGACTTACAGAGCTGGTAGAGCACCGGGCACAACAAATTTAGCAATTAATGCAACAAAGAGAAATAGGAGAACAGCGAAGGGCTGAATTTGTGGAACCCATTGAGGCAGTTGGGGAAAGATTTAGAAAATTAAACCCTCCAATATTTGTGGATGCATTAGATCCAACAGCAGCAGAGGATTGGTTGAGAACTTTAGAAAACATGTTTAGATACAGTAGAATCTCAGAAGTGGAGAAAGTGGTTTGTGCATCCTTTATGTTGCGAGGTAGTGCTGGACATTGGTGGGAAACAATGAGTAGCATTGAAGAGGTAAATGCCATGACTTGGGATAGATTTAAAGAGTTATTTCGTAATAAATATTTTACAGCCCCAGTTCGAGCCATAAAGATGAATGAATTTATACAGCTGAGACAAGGAGGAATGACAGTGGGAAAGTATATTCGTAAGTTTGAACAATTATCTAGATTTACAGCTAATATAGTTAATACCGACGTGCTTAAAATAGAAAGATTTCTTGAAGGATTGAGGCCAGAATTATATAGAGATGTAAACATGGTAGGAGTCCAAGGTATGTCATACTCATAAATAGCAAAGATGGCATTAGTTGCAGAACAAGCTGAACAAAGAATTAGTCGTGCTCAGGAGGCTCGACGACAATTCAGACAAGGTCAGGGACAACATTGGCCTAGAAATGAGAAGAAAAGAGCATTCCAGGGACAAAGTCAGAGACCCAAGTTTCAACCAAGGTAAGGACAACAATAGTGGGATCAGAGTAAGCGTCCAAAGATAGATCAAGGCAAAGCCCCAACAACACAAGCATCTTATCCTAAATGTGCTGGGCAGCATACGAGAGCATGTCATGCAGAGACTAGGACATGTTATGTTTGTGGAAAGATGCGACATCTTGCTAGAGCATGCCCAAGTAATCCCAATCCTATAGAGCAGAAGAAGGTACCAGCTGGGGTATTTACTCTTACAAGATCGAATGTCGAGTTGAATCCGTCAGTTGTGACAGGTAAATTATCTACCTTTGACATTCCAGCAATTATACTATTTGATTTTGGAGCTACGCATTTATTTGTGTCTACAGAGTATGTGAGGAAGTTGGGTAGGATACCTGATGTAGAAGAAATTAGTTACTGTGTGACTATTCCATCAGGAGAGGTCCAACAAACTAATTTGATTTTAAGAGCATGTATGATTCTTATAGAAAATCGAGAACTCTATGCAGATTTAATTGTGTTAGATATGAAAGATTATGATATTAGTTTGGGGATGGATTGGTTATCAAAATATCAAGCTACTATAGATTGTAAAAAGAAGTCAGTAACCTTTCAACCTTTGGAAGACAAACCATTCACATTCAATGGGATTGGAAAATATTTCAGATTCCCAATTGTATCGGCGTTGAAAGCACAAAGGTTATTAAAAAGTGGGTGTGAAGGTTACTTGGTAGGTGTCAGGGCGATTGAAGCACAATATAAACCTAATCTAGTGATGTATCAGTGGCCCAAGAGTTTCCCGAGGTATTTCCCGATAATTTACCTGGAATACCACTAGATCGTGAAATAGAGTTTGTATTGATTTAGTTCAAGGAACATCTCCAATTTCCAAAACCCCATATAGAATGGCCCCACTGAATTGAAAGAGTTGAGGTTACAATTATAAGAGTTGTTGGACAAAGGTTTTATCAGGCCTAGCTTTTCACCATAGGGTGCACCAGTATTATTTGTTCGGAAGAAGGATGGTACAATGAGGTTGTGTATAGATTATCGAGAATTGAATAAAGTAACAATTAAGAATAAATATCCTTTACCGAGGATTGATGATTTGTTTGACCAACTTCAGGGTGCCGCTATATTCTCGAAAATTGATTTGCGATCTGGATACCATCAATTGAAGATAAAGGACTATGACATTCCTAAGACAGTATTTAGTACGAGATATGGTCATTATAAGTTTTTGGTGATGCCATTTGGGTCAACAAATGCCCCAGCGGCTTTTATGGATTTGATGAATCGGGTATTTAAGCAATTTCTCGATAAGTTTGTTATTGTATTTATTGATGACATCCTTATTTATTCCCGTACTAGAGAAGAACCTACTGAACATTTGAGGATAGTACTTCAGGTGTTAAAGGACAAGCAGTTATATGCCAAGTTTAAGAAATGTGAATTTTGGTTAGAAAGAGTCGTATTTTTAGGGCATGTAATATCAGATGAGGGCGTATCGATTGATCCAAGTAAAGTAGAGGCTATTAATATTTGGCCACGACCTACAAACCTTCAGAAGTTCGGGGTTTTATAGGTCTAGCTGGATATTACCGTAGATTTGTGGAAGGATTTTCAAAGATAGCCTCTTCTTTAACAAAATTGACGAGAAAGGGTATGAAATTTGAATGGACAAATGCGTGTGAGCAAAGTTTTCAGAAATTGCAGAAAAGATTAACTTCTGCCCCTATTCTCTCAATTCCATCTAATACTGGAAACTTTGTGGTTCATAGTGATGCTTCCAAGAATGGTTTAGGATGTGTATTGATGCAAAATGGTAAAGTTATTGCATATGCATCTAGGCAACTCAAAGAGTACGAAAAGAATTATCCTACACATGACCTAGAGCTTGCCGCCATTGTATTTGCACTTAAAATATGGAGGCATTATTTGTACGGGGAAAAGTGTGAGATTTATACTGATCACAAAAGTTTAAAATACCTGCTTACACAAAAGGAATTGAATATGACACAAAGAAGGTGGCTAGAGTTAGTAAAAGATTATGATTGTGTAATCAATTATCACCCAGGAAAAGTTAACGTTGTAGCTGATGCATTGAGTAGAAAATCGATATCTAAGGTTGCAACTATGAGGCTGACTTAAAAACTAATGTTGATGGACTTACAGAAAATGGATATTGAAATTGTATCATCGGAATCTGTGGAGGCTAAACTAGCAGCATTGACACTTCAGCCTAATTTATTAAATAGAATCCATCAAGGACAACGGGAAGATGATCATTGTTCCAAGGTGAAGAATGATATACATGATGGAGAAGTTTTAGACTTACAGATATCAGAAAATGGTATATTGCACTTTAGAGGGCGATTATATGTACCTAATGAAGAGAATATTCGAGGTGAGATTCTCGCTGAAGCACACACGACACCATATTCTATTCATCCGGGTGCTACTAAAATGTATAGAGACTTGAAGTTACATTATTGGTGGCTGAATATGAAAGGTTAGATAGCGGAATATGTGAGACAATGTTTAACATGTCAACAGATAAAAGCAGAACATCAAAGGCCGACAGGAACCTTACAACCATTACCCATCCCGAAGTGGAAATGGGAAAGAATCACAATGGACTTCGTGGTGAAGTTACCAAAAACGACTAAAGGATACGATAGTATTTAGGTTATTGTAGATAGATTGACTAAATCAGCTCATTTCATTCCAGTTGGTTCTACTTATTCCATGGACCACTATGCTCAGCTTTATATACAAGAAATAGTTAGACTTCATGGAGTGCCACTATCTATTGTTTTAGACAAAGATTCTAGGTTTTTGTCACTCTTTTGGAAAAGCTTACATAAGGCTTTGGGAACAAAGTTATCTTTTAGCACGGCCTATCATCCTCAGACTGATGGACAATCAGAATGTTGAGGGCACGTGTATTAGATTTCCAAGGTCAGTGGAGTAAATTTTTACCTTTGGTGGAATTTGCATACAACAACAGCTACCAGGCTACGATTGGAATGGCTCCTTATGAAGCATTGTACAGTAGGAAATGTAGATCTCCAATTTGTTGGGATGAGGTTGGAGAAAGGAAACTACTGGGACCAGATATGGTTCGTGAAATGGTTGAGATTATGATGCAAATACGTCAGTGGATGCAAACGGCTCAAGACCGACAGAAAAGTTATGTTGATCGAAGAAGAAGACTAGTGGAATTCACTGTTGGAGACCTCGTATTTTTGAAGGTAGCACTACTGAAAGGAGTTATGTGGTTTGAAAAGAAAGGAAAACTAAGCCCAAGATATATTGGTCCATTTCCTATTGCCGAAAGAATTGGAAATATTGCCTACAAACTTGATCTTCCTTCATCAATGTCACAGGTGCACAATGTGTTTCATGTATTCATGCTAAGAAAATACATTGGAAATCCCTCTCATATATTGAAGAAAGAACCGATGGAGAAAAAAATCAGATCTAACTTATGAGGAAAAGCCGGTAGAGATTCTTCAGAGGGAGGTAAAGCAACTTAGAAGTAAGAAAATTCTTTTGGTCAAGGTATTATGGCGGAACCAATCAACGGAAGAAGCCACTTGGAAAAGAGAAGCTGAAATGCGGGTTAAATATCCTAAACTTTTTGGGTAAACAAATTTTGAGGACGAAATTTTTATAAGGAGGGGAGCATGTAATACCCCGAATGTCACATTACATTTGGCCAATATAATTCATGCATTTCATGCTTGATAATGTCAATTGCATTAAATTTCCTAATTGCTTTCTTTTAACTGATGCATTTGATAGTCGAGGTGCTAAGACTTTTACATGGTGTTAGTCCTCGGCTACTCGACCTAAGCGATGAGTTTTACATTGAGTTATGGTAGAAAGATTAGGTTGAGTTAGGTATTGGAGATTGGTTTGCTAAGCAATGGGAATTTTACAAAATCCGGAATTATTATCAATAAAGTTTTAAGCTTTCCGTTCGCTTGATCGAGATCATCATAAATTGACCTATTTAGGACATGAAGCATGAAGGAACATAATCACTACACCATAATATGGGTTTTATACGACGTTATAAATGTTGAGGTGCAAATTGTTGAAATCGACAGATAATCGGGTGTCAATCGGGTAAGTGATTAAATGAACGGTTAAGGAATTAAAGCTATAAAAGATTTTGGGATCTTAGGACAGGTAGGATGGATTGTAAAGACATTAAAATAATCTAAGAACACTTGATTTGTACCTACAAGGATAGAGGTGAAATCAGATTTCTACTACAAGGGACAGCTCATGTTTAGCCACCTTCTACTTGTTGATTTGTCTTTGTAATGGTAGATTCCTTCACCCTTAAGCATTAGCAACGTCTGCCACTTCTTTAAAACTTCAAATATATTATATATTATCTTTAAATCTCATACAAACCGTCCAAGGATTGGTACAAGGTCAGAATGTAACTGGAAGAAGACACATCCTACTTAGCATGTGGTGAGTTGTCAAGTTAACCTCAAATTTCTTCAACCTTAAAGCTGCTAGCACGTCTTCTAAAGCCTTGTCACCTTATATTGGATAGACATATGTCTTATTAATCAAATAAGGATCCAAAGAAGGGAAAGTAAGATTCAAGTATGGCTGCAAGAAAACACCTCATGCTTGGACACCTCATGGTTGGGAGACTTGTCATTTTACCAGCCAATTCCTTCAACATTAAGGCTTCCACCACGTCTTCCAGCCCCTTGATACTTCATATAGGATAGATATATACCTTATAAGTCACATATGGATCCAAACATGATGAGGGAAAAGTCAAATTTTGCTGTAGGAAGCCACCTCTTGCTTAACACATGTCAACCTGGTTGCATGAGGTAGTTTCTTAGTCTCTAAGCAAGATTCACGACCCCAACCCTTTAGGAATATATAAATACCCCAACTTAAGGTATTCTATCCCATCAAGTTATCCCCAAATGAACCCAAGTGAAAAAAGAAAGCAAGAGAGCCAAAGAGAGTTAGAAAACAGAATGCTGGAATTTCTGGACAGCTGAAGTTGTTCAATGTTTAAACGTATATCTTTATTGTTTTTGAGAGTTTTATAACCTCTTGAAGCTCTGTACTTGATTGAGATCATGTTGAGGGTGTTTTCACGTTTTATGATAGCAAAGATAGGGGCAATTAAGTAGGAGAATCTGAGAGAACACAACCTGGGCAGAATGGGGGATTGATAGATTTGAAGGGTTTAACCTTTTATTTTAAGTAATCCCTTAGGTATAACTTATATTTGTTGATATAAGTGTTTTTATAAATGACTTAGAAGTATAGAAATGATCTTTAATACGTTGGAATCCAATTTTTGAAAGTCTTGTTCAAGTGAAACTCAAAATAGTCATGAGGAGAAAGATATTTGATTTGGTGTGTGAAAAAGGAATGATTTCAAAGCTGTAAGTCCTTCATTTGTGACTAATCTATGGCATGGTTACCTTTACCTACATGTTATATAAATGTGGTAAAAATTTGGGAAGTTTTGGATAATGTTAAGGGGGTGAAAAAGGATTGGAAAAGTACTTGGACAGCAATGGAAAGCTAAAAACAGATTCTGGCCATTTGTGTATTTAGCTTAGATTCAACCTTTACATGTCCATTAGTTGTATCTTAGGTATGAAAAATAAATTTTAAAGATCGCTAGGTGTTTAAAAAACGATTGAATGATGTTGACGTTCATAATTGGACCCGAGAAATAGTGTATTTTTGGGACTAGTTTACAATGCAATCGATAACTTGAAATTGTTAATGTTATCTAAAGTATTTTGGCATGAATGGACGTAGCACGGGATTGTGTGTGCATTACGATTATCAAATTTAGGATTGTGTTTAATATTAAATGGTAATACAAGTGCTTTGCTGACTTTAAGTGGGAAAGAGAGTTGATTTACACCTTGTAGAAGCTCACACACACAAGAACGAAAAGGTAAGTGAAAATCCATTTGCAACTACAGTGCAAGAATATAATATAATAGTGTTGGAATATTTACATAATTTTGGATAATGAGCTTATTGTGAATCATTTGGCGGTTAGGATCATTGAGTATGTTACTCACGAGCATTTTCAAGTGCATGCAAGACATACACCCATTGTTGAAAATCTAGCATGCACAACCTGATTGTAAAATTGAGGTTTTCTTATAAAATGTTTTATTAACTACTACTAGGGCACTGAGGCATGCTTATGTGATATGTTTTGGCACCACGGGTAATAATTCCTGGTTGAATACAAAGGTGGATAGGAGATGGGCGTTTGGTAATCACGGGAGGGCGGACCACTTGATTGTACCTTTGTGATACTCTGATTATTTGCGCTGCTAGGTGGGATACTTCTTGGGTGATCATAGGGGCAGTTAGGGGATGGGCCTCTAGTGATCATAAGAGGATGGTCCACTCACCAGTGTAGATGTCAGATTGGCCACTTGATTATTGATTACTGATATTGATATCATACAGAGCTCTATTCGATGCATAGTAGGTGTGTCAAGGGCTCAATGAAAGATTTCAAATGAGATTATTTCGAGTCCACTTTGATGACTATCTGAACATGATACGTCTTTAGCATATTATTGAAAGTAAATAGCATGGTATCATATACTATTATCACTCATACTCATGACCTACATGATTCTCGCTTATTAAGCATTAGCTTATGTAGTTCTTGCATTGTAGGTGAACATGGAACTTCTTAGGAGATATGGCTGGCTGTAGAGCTCTTACGGGATTCCGAAGTTTTATGTACATGGATGACGACCTGTAGGGTTATTTTGTGGACTCCAGTTGTATTATATTTTGGGATCCTGTATGACTTTTGAAATAGTATGTAAATACTTTTATAATCACAGGATAAATATGTTGGGTTATGATTTTATAATCTTTAGTTTTGGATATACTTTTAGAGATGCCTTCATTAAAAAAAAAAAACGAAAAAAAAAGATGTGGGTGAATTTGGATGTCTAGGTCAAGTCACTGAAGGTATTTCCACACTAAGTTAGTATACTGTAGGAATGGGGTGTGACAAAAATCGCCCAAACTTTCAACAATATAGGCAGTCATACCAACCTAGAGAACAATCGGGCCAATCTTCTAACTCTGAAATATCTTTAGAAGATATTGTTAAATCTCTTACAACTAATACTGTACAATTTCAACAGGAGACCGAGGCTAGCATTCAATGTTTGGAGAATCAAATGGGTCAAATGGCTAGCGAGGTCAGTCGGTTGGAATCACAAAGTTTGGGAAAGCTACCCTCTCAAACAGTAGTAAATCTAAGGAAGAATGCAAGTACAATTGTATTAAGGAATGGCAAGGAAGTGGAAATCCCAGTAAATGAAACTCCTACATCGTTAGAATAAGACAAGGAGAAAGATATGGACATCAATGTGGAAAAGAGTAACCCAACTGAGGATGATGCTCCAAAACGTAAGTTTCTTCCACTATCTGATTATAAACCAGTAGCCCCATTTCCTCAGGCTTTGGTAAAATCTAGGAAAAATGATCAAAATATGGAGTTTTATGAAACTTTTCGAAAATGTGAGGTGAACATTCTCTTGTTGGATGCTATTAAACAAAAACCCCATTATGCTAAATTTTTAAAAGAATTGTGTACTATTAAGAAAAAGCAGAAACTGAAGGGGTGTGAAAAGGTGAAAGTTGGAGAAAATGTATCTACAGTCATTCAAATGAAACTTCCTACAAAATACAAAGACTCAGGTATGTTTACTATCCCTTGCATGATAGGTAACACCGGATTTGAGAAAGCCATGTTAGACTTAGGAGCCTCTATAAATGTCATGTCATATTCCATTTATACTTTTTTGAAACTTGGCCCCTTAACTAAAACTGGTGTGGTAATTCAATTAGCTGATAGATCAAATGCATACCCAAAGGGTGTGATTGAGGATGTCCTTGTACAAGTCAATGATTTAGTTTTTCTTGCTAACTTTTATGTGCTTGATATGGAAAACAATGATCAAACTAGCCCTATCTTGTTAGGAAGACCATTCTTAAAAACATCTCAAACTAAAATTGATGTTCATAGTGGTACATTGACCATGGAATTTGATGGTGAGGTAATTATATTTAATATTTATGATGCCATGAAATTTCCCGTTGATGATAATGTTGTGTATTCTATCGATGTAATTGATGATCTATCACATGATGTTTTTGAACTTGATGGGAATGATGAATTAGAGGTTGCTATTTGTAAGAGTATAGAGAAAGAGAGTGATGAATTAACTTTGAATCCCAGCTTGCGATAAGCTGTTAAAATGTTGAACACTTCTCCAAAGTCACAACCAATAGATAAGGGTTTATATGTTGATTTGCCTGTTTCTAATGAAAAGACTCTACCTTCTGTTGTACAGGCCCCAGTTCTGGATTTGAAATCTTTCCCTACTCACCTTAAATATGTATTCCTTGGAGATGACAAAACATTTCCAGTGATTATTTCCAACGAACTGACTACAATGCAAGAAGCAAAATTGGTGGAGGTCCTCAAAGAGCATCGAACAACCATTGGTTGTACAATCGCAGACATCAATGGAATCGGTCCGTCTACCTGCATGCATTGTATTTTGCTTGAAGAAGGAGAAAAGCCTTCCCGTCAACCTCAACGAAGATTGAATCCACCCATGATGGATGTAGTGAAGAAAGAGGTCCTCAAGTTTTTGGAAGTTGGCATAATTTATCCTATCTATGATAGCAGTTGGGTCAGTCCAGTTCAAGTGGTTCCTAAGAAGATGGGGATAACTGTGGTGAAGAATCATAAAGATGAATTGGTTACGACCCGTGTTCAAAATGGGTAGAGGGTTTGAATAGACTATAGGAAATTAAATGTTGTGACCCGAAAAGATCACTTTCCTTTACCGTTTATTGATCAAATGCTTGAAAGGTTAGCTGGTCATTCTTACTATAGTTTTCTTGAAGGTTATTCAGGTTATTTCCAAATTGCTATTGCCCTAGAAGATCAAGAAAAGATAACTTTCACATGTCCATTTGGAACATTTGCATACCGACACATGCCCTTTAGTCTTTGTAATGCTCCAACTACTTTTCAATGGTATATGGTAAGCATATTTTTAGATTATGTTGAGCATATCATAGAGGTCTTTATGAATGATTTCACAGTCTATGGGGATTCATTTGATAACTGTTTGCATAACCTTAAGTTAATCTTTAAAAGATGCATGGAAACTAGCCTTGTTTTGAATTCTGAAAAGTATCACTTTATGGTAGAACAAGGTATAGTTCTAGGACATGTTATCTCATCTAAGGGCATTGAAGTAGATAAAGCTAAAATTGATATTATTCAATCTCTACTTTATCCTGCTAGTGTGCGGGAGGTTCACTTTTTCCTTGGACATACAGATTTTTATAGCAGGTTTATCAAAGACTTCTCCAAAATTGCACTACCCATGTACAAATTGTTACAAAATGACGTGGCTTTTGAATTTGATGAGGTGTGCTAAATGACATTCGATAAGTTGAATGAACTGTTGACTTCTGCACCAATCATTCAATCCTCTGACTAGAACTTTCCCTTTGAAATCATGTGTGATGCAAGAAACTTTGCAGTGGGCGTCGTATTGGGTCAAAGGACTGGAAAAGCATCTCATGACATCTATTATTCTTCAAGAACTCTAAATGATACCCAGAGAAACTATACCACAACTGAAAAAGAACTCTTGGCTATTGTTTTCACTTTAGAAAAATTTCGTCATTATTTATTTAGTATTAAAGTGGTTATTTATTCTGATCATTCAGCTCTGCGTTACTTGATGATAAAGAAAGAGGCGAAACCAAGACTAATACGATGGATACTTCTCGTGAGTGAATTCAACCTGGAGATCAAAGATAAAAAGGGAACAGAAAATAGTGTTGCAAATCATCTAAACCGTTTAACTAACGTGGATACCGAACTCCAACTGCGGGAAACCTTTCCAGATGAGCAATTATTTTTGCAAGCACAACACTACCGTGGTATGCAGACTTTGTAAACTTTTTGGTTGTTAACACTTTACCTTCTGATTTGTCTAAAGCTCCAAGAGATAAGCTAAAGAGTGATGCAAAATATTATGTATGGGATGATCCATACTTGTGGAAGTATTGTACAGATCAAGTGATTAGAAGGTGTGTTCCTGAAAATGAGATTACTTTCATTCCCACCTTCTATCACTCTTATGCTTGTGGAGGAGATTTTGGAGAAAAAAGGACAGCAAGAAAAGTGCTTAAATGTGGTTTCTATTGGCCATCCTTGTTTCGAGACTCCTACTCTTTTTGTAAGTCTTGAGAAAACTGTCAAAAATAGGTAGTATATCTCAAAAGACTGAAATACCACAAACTACCATACTTGTTTGTGAAATCTTTGATGTTTGGGGCATTAAAACAGGTTTTACTTACCTTTTGCTTGCTATGGATTATGTTTCAAAATGGGTGGAAGCCAAAGCCACTAGGACTAATGATTCTAAAGTTGTTACAGATTTTATCAAGTCTAATATATTCTCCAGGTTTGGGATTCCGATAGCTCTCATCAGTGATCGTGGAACTCATTTTTGTAATCGAACTGTGGAAGCTCTATTGTGGAAATACCATGTCACCTATAAGGTGTCAACTGCATATCATCCACAAACTAATGGTCGGGCAGAGGTGTCAAATCGGGAAATCAAATCCATTATTGAGAAAACGGTCTACCCCGAATAGAAAAGATTGGAGCTTGCACTTGGATGAGGCTTTATGGGCATACAAAACTGCATACAAGACACCCATCGGCATGTGACCCTACCGGTTATGTTTGGGAAATAATGTCACCTTCCAGTGGAGTTAGAACACAAAGCTTACTGGGCCGTCAAGAGTTTCAACATGAAGATGGATAAAAGTGGAGAAGGCAGAAAGTTGCAACTTCAAGAGCGAGGGAAAATTCGCAATGATGCCTATGAGAGTGAATGATTTACAAGGAGAAAATGAAGGCTTTCCATGACAAGATGATCTCTAGGAAGGAATTTGAAGTTGGTCAAAAGGTCCTCCTATACCAATCGCAGCTTCGTTTGTTTCTAGGTAAATTGCGTTCCCATTGGATTGGACATTTTGTTATTACTAATATCTTTCCTCATAGTGCAGTAGAAGTTCAAAGTCTGGAAATCTCAGAAGTATTCAAGGTGAATGTTCATAGGCTCAAACCTTTCTATGAAGGTTTTCAGGTGGAGGATGTGACACAATTGGATTTCGAAGACCCATTCTATGCCGGTTGAAGGAAAAATCAAGAATTCGAGCCAAAGATAATAAACAAAGGCGCTGCTTGGGAGGCAACCTAAGGGGAGTTCATTCTTTTCTCTTTTTTTTTTTTTTTTTTCGTATTCCTTTGTTATTTTGTGTTATTTTTGTCTTTTTCTTTGCACTGCATCTTACATTGGGGACAATGTAGGTTTTAAGTGTGGGGAGGAGATTTAAATATTTAGATTTATTGCTTTTAAATTTTGAGTGAGTTTAATTTCACAAATTTTTTTATGACTTTTCATGAAAATGAATTGAGAGTTAAATGATTATTTTGGGTTGTGTATGCTATTTATTAGAATTAATGAGACTTTTGAAGAACTCATAACATGATTGAATGAATAATCCTCCAACTTCAAGTTGATTAGTGGAGTTATTTTCGTTAAGGATGGTAGTAACTAAATTCTGTAGACAAAAGTCGGTGAGATTTTTGAGACTTTAGACTGATACATCTATAACAGTCTCATTATTTTTTTCATGTGTGATATTCTTCCATGATTTTGTTTATCTAGAACTTGCCTTGATTCTCTTCAAGATCACATTGACACATGTATGCACGAATATGATTAATGCCGTCTTTATCACATAAATGAGCTTCATTAGCCAAATAACTAACCCTGTAATTGAATTTTCCATTGTTGAACCCCTTTGAGCCTTATTGCATTTTCTTTGTATAAACTCACATTACAAGTTTTAAACTAGAAATATAATGTCTTTACCCAAGCCTTAGAGCTAGTGGAGTATTCTTCAATATCATGATATGTGTGGTGTGCAAGAAAATAAGTGTGGGGGTTTCAAGATTTTTGGTAGTGCTATGATTGGTGGAATGAAACATGTTTCAATGTCAATTCATAAGTTCCATTATGGGGTAACATTTGGAGTCTATATTGAAAAAAAAAATTAATGATAGAAAAAAAAGGAAGCAAAAAAAAAAAAAAAAATTGATGGAGGAGAGTGATGTCAAAGTTAAAAAATATATATGTTCATAATCCCTGCTATGTTTCAAGAAAGAGTTCGGTTTGTGTGGGATAGATGCAAAAAAAAAAGTAGTGTGGAGTGGTTGATTTTACATATCTTATGTATATGTTTGAGTTAAGTCTATTCATCATTACTCTACTAGTTTCGATGGCTCTTGAGTCACATACCCAAATATTTCCTACCATGACCCTAAGCCACGTTACAACCCTTGAAAAGTCCTTATGATTCTTGTTAAGCATGTGATCTAAGTGGTGCGAATGAGAAGATATGTAAGCATATGGTAGAGCATCTCTATTGGAATGAATTTAAACGAAATACTTAGCTTTCAAACACATGAGAGTTGAGTGCTTATATCCATGAGAGTCTACATGTTTAGTTTATTCCGTCTTCATATGAAAATGCTTGCTAAATGATTATGGGTTGCGTAGGAATGTTTATTCATGATGTGTTATGTGTTTTGAGGAAGTTTGATTATTTTATATTCATGGCATTACGACCTGGTGTTTTTGGGGATTAAATTTAAGTTTTGCTCGAGGACGAACAAAAGCTAAGTGTGGGAGAATTTGATATGAATGTAAAATGCATAATTTTTCCTCTTTATTTTATGTGGTCGTATGATTAATTAATGCCAAAACGTACTCATTATGTTTATATCTTGATTTAGGTGGCAATTCTATAGATATGGCGTAATTTGGAAGATATAAACTAACAATAGCCAAAAGGAAAGAAAACAAAACTTCGGGGGACCAAAATGCAATCATTCAGAAGATGATCCGAATGACGAATCAAGCATGGAATTGAGCTAAATAACACATTGTGATACCATAGAATGTTAGAAGAAGAAGGGAAAGCAAAAAAAGCCTAAAGGGTAAATGAAATAAAGTTTGGGATCAAAGTGAACCAAATAAAAAATAATTTCTACCATGAAGTCGCATGGTAGAAAGTTCATGCAGTCGCCCAAGCACCAACATGAGATGAACATTGTAAAATTTTTATAACCATGCAGTCGCATGGTTCATTCCGGGCGCGAATTTTCTAATTTCCTTATTCAAACCAATCTCTTATGGTTGGGTATTTGGACGACCTATGTAACCCTAAACTCGTCCAAAACTAAGGGGGGAACACGTCCAACCTATTTTCTCTCTATTTTTCTTAGATCTATCATGTGTAACTAACTCTTGGTGCTTGATTAAAGGATACAGAAGCCTTGGAAAACATTATAACTTTGAGATCCACATATTTTCATTATTTAATTTATATTTTCAGTATTGAATATTCTTCTATGCATAATTTTATGACTGCCATGTTTAATTGCTAAGAGATCTATTAGTTTTTCATATATTTCAATCTATAACTAAGTTAAATCTCAAATCCGTGATTGTTTGAATCATTTAACTTGTGAAGCACTAGGATTTGATAATTTTCTGCGATAGAGGTTATTGAATCATAAGAAAAATATTTAAATAGATTGAATGCAACCACTGGTATTTGTATTATCTAGTTCATCGATTTCTCTACTGTTTAAAACTGTTATTAAATTGAATCTTTAGCACTGGCATGAGATTATTTGATAATTAGGGTTAATTAGAACGTTGGTTTTTGATTAACTAAAATTAAGGAGAAATATGAATTTATTCTAACGATGAATATTGTGAATGTAGATTGATTATTCTTTGTGGATTGATGAATTATTATAAATCTCCAATGGTGGAAGTTGACTTTGATCAAAACTCGTTTAATTGATTTAATACAACTTGTCGATTTACATTGTTATTTGTTATAAGATTGATTTCGCTATAAACAAAACTCCCACAATCGTCATACAAAGCATAAATTGTTGAATTGCACACTATTCGTGCTATTGGACATTGATTGTGATAATATTTTGATCATATTTCATTCCTTTTTGAGTTCTAATTCCATCCAATTGTCTCTTATCAATCGTCAAAGCATCATCTTGTGGTCCAAATCAACTATTGAATTTGCAATTTGATTATCAAACTTTGGACGTTGCTTCATATTAGCCCTTTTTCGTTTGTTTTTCCTAATTTCCGCCATATTCATTATTATTGTCATGCAAAACACAAATTACATCGAATTAAGCTATATTCCATATATTTATTAACAATTATCCATGTTTGAGCCTACAATAAGTGTGTAAAAATTCACTTATCAACTTCCCCAAACTTGAACTATTGTTTGTCCTCAAACAACTATAACTTAATTTCTCATAAAACATGGTTAGATAACCTGCTGTATCTCAGGATTGGAACGCAGTACTAAACAAAATGAATAATTACAATAGTGCATACTCAAATCAATCTCCACATATTATATGCATAACTTGAGGTATATGTGTGTGAAAACTCATGCCAACATATTAAGATCATGATTAGCTCAACACCCGACCCAGAGTAGTCAAATATTTTCTTACTTCGCTCGAGAGATGCACACGCCCTCAAACTTATTCTTTTCACTCTATTTTCCTGAGGTGCATTCTAAATTGAACTTATTCAATTCTATTCCTTACCCTCTCTCAGTTCGAATGAATCATACTATCACAATTTCACACTTTAATAAGCAGAGGTTCTCCTATTTTTGATTTCTTCAAATATTGAGATTAAACTGAGCTAGTTGCCTCACATTAGAGATATAGTCTTATCAACAGAGTGTCTGGGTTTAATCAATGCATTTCATACACAAGAATACATATGTAATTCATCAATAGATAGATGCCATTTTTTTTTCTTTTCTTTTATATAACATATTTTCTTTGATTTCTATATAACCCCTGTAGCGAGTTTTAAACCAATGACTCCCAAGTTAGATGATCATAGGGCACCAGGTTTTAAATCTTTACAAACTTAATCACTCGAGTTTTAGAGGCTCAAACAGATATCTTTGTTTATTCAATGATTAGTGCAATACCCCTTTTCTTTTCGACACCCAGTTTCTAAAATTACACCCTAATTCAAAACTTTCACTTCATTTCCCTCTCATTAGTTTTAGAAAATCCACACATAACATCCTGTACGGAACCCCTACTCATCTCAGTGCTCCCTTGCAACAGTTCAATCACATCTAAACTATTCTAAAAATTGGTCATGGTTTAGCATAAAAGAGGTTATTCGGGTTTATTCACTATGTTCAACTATTTCTAAGTAATGAACTAAATCATCAACTCAATCTTGTAAACATAAGCATTGTGCACTGAAAATGTCAAGTTTAGCATTCTCAAGCTTTGATTAATCTAATAGTACACTATTTTCATCATTCACAGTTCATACCTAGTCCAGTATTCACATGGGCAAAGTTATCAAACCCACACAATTAATGCTAGAAAATAAACAACTAAACTAAAACTAACTAATGAAAAATATTTTTTTTTAATCACACAACACAATCGCACAAAAACTGCAGTAACATGATGACTGAAATATTCTCACTCCCAAACTTATGCAGAACATTGTCCTCAATGTTCAAAGAATAACAAAATGCCAATTTAACAATACATAAAGCTAAGGACAATTTCACAAAAGATAAAGAATAAGGGGCTAGAGATACTCCCCTGATCACTATAGATATGAATTTGAAGATGATAGAGTAAAAGAAGTATGGACCATACATAAGCTCCTTGTGTTTTGAAAAGGCGATGAACAACCAATATTATTAAAAATTATAAAAAAAAAACTCCAAAAAAGAAATTTATAATCTAATGCATAATGCGAAATAAATAAAAAGGAAGAATTGTTGGGTTGCCTCCCAACCAGCCTGAGTTTATAGTCTATAGCCCGACTTTACTTCGGTAAGTTCATGGTGGTTCAAGTCGAAAGATTTCACTATTGTAAGCTTTGAAATTTCCAACTTTGCATCCCCTTTTAGCTCTCGAAACTTTGAATTCTCCGTTTTCATCTCCACTAAGAAGTCCTCCTAATTTTGGTTTCCTCTTCTGGCAATTTTGTTGAAAGGATAGTTCATCTTCATTTATACACTAACATTCGTCGAGGGCTGATGGTTGTTTGGAATGATTATATAATAACCTCATCTACCCGTAAGATTAGCTTACACTTTTCCATATCAATTAAAGCTCGCCCTGTTGCCAAGAATAGTCTTCCCGAGATTATTGGAATGTCTCTATCTTCTTCTATGTCTAGAATAAGAAAATTCGTTGGGAAGATGAATTTTCCTACTTTAATTAGCACAGCTTCTATAATCCCTCTAGGGTGGGTAAATGATCTATCAGACAATTGCAGAGTCACCGTTGTTCCTTAAGTCTCTCCCAAACCGAGTTTCCTGAAAATAGACAGTGACATCAAGTTAATACTAGCACCAATATCACATAAAGCATGAAAAGTACCGGTTTGTCCAATTGAAAGTGGTAAGGTAAAACTCTCTGGATCCTTGGGCTTGGGAGGCAATTTCGTTTGTAATCTTGCACTGCTTTCCTCTATCAGCGCCACAGTTTCGTATTTTGGAAGCTTTGTCTTCTTCAATATCATGTCCTTAAAAAATTTTCTATAGCTTGGAATTTGTCTTATTGCATCAATGAATGGAAATTTTAATGTAGAGTTTCCGTAGCACATCCAAAAACTTCTCAAACTGGTGGTCTTACTGTTGTTTCTTCAACCTTTGTAGGAATAGAATAGGAGGCTCGTAAGGATTGATAGGAACGGTTGCCTTAACCCGTGGTGTATTTGAACTCTCTTTAGTAGATACCTCTATCTTCTGGTCAGCCTGTTCCACTTGCTTCTCATTTGAAGAAGGTACTATTTCCTTACTCACAGCAAATCTCTTAATATGAATTTCTGGCAGCTGCACTCCACTCCTGGTTGTGATTACGTTCACAGATGGGTCCTCAATTCTTTCATTCCCCAAAATACGTATTGTTTTTACCTACTCCTTTGGATTAGTCTCAGTATTACCTGGCAGGGCATCGGTACTCTGCTTGTCATAGAAAGAGCTATCTGCCCCATCTGTATCTCCAGATTCTTAAAAGCAGCACCTTAATTTTGGAAATTTATTTTAGTCTTCCTCATGAACTGGTTAGTTGTTTCCATGTATTTATCCGTCTTTTCCATGAGTTTTGCAAACATCTCCTCCAATTGTGGTTTCTTCTCCTATTGGAACTACCCGTGAGCTCGGTTGTGATTTTGATTTCCACCCCAAGAGAAATTTGGATGATTTCTCTACCCCGAATTGTAAGTGACTGAATGGGGATTGTTGTGTTGATGTTGACCTAAATGGGCAAACTCTACTTGTTCCATTCTTTGTGAAAGGATGAGACATTTCTCTACCCCACACTCCTCACAATTGGATTTTTTTACTTGTGTTGAATTTGTTGTTTGTGACTTGCTCTCCACATTGTGAAATAAGGCGCCAATCTTTGCAGATAAGGCCAAGTAAGTATCTGCCTCATAGACTCCAGGGATTTCTTTGGAATGAAGTATCTGAAGGCCACATGGATGAAGTACTCGCCATTCTTTCAAACAACTCCCAAGCTCCATCGATCGTTCTGGTGGTTAATGAGCCATTTAATGATGAGTCAACCATGTTCCTGAAAGTTGGAGTGGTCCTATGTAGAAAAAATTGATTTGTGATGGTTTGTCAAACCTATGTTGAGGACATTTCCTCAGCATATTCTTAAATCTGTTCTACGCTTCATCAAATGACTCGGATTCATTCTGCCTGAATATTGATATTTCGTGCCTCAATCTCGCAACCTTAGCTGGTGAGAAGAATTTCGTGCAGAATTTATGATCCAGATCGTTCCAAGTAGTGATACTTGTCACAGGTAGTGAATCTAGCCACTCAAGTGCCTTATCCCGCAGAGTGTGTGGAAAAAACCTCAGCCTGATCGCATCTTCTGATATCCCTTGGTACCTAAAATGTTGACACATATCCAAGAAGCAAGATACATACGTATGTGGATTCTCGTTGGCCATCACGTAGAATTGATGTCTGTTTTGGAATAGTTGGATGACATTCGTCTTCAGTTGAAAGTTTGGCTGTTCAAATGTCTGGTAGACAATGCTGGATTGACTTTGAGCAACAAATGGTGACAAGAAATCCCCCAAAGAGCATTCCCATCATATTGTACTTCTACATTGGCTGGAGCTACAGGATTTACTCTTGGTTCCAGTTGTTGATCAACCAATTGTATTTGTCCTTGATTGATCCGATGTGCTGTTTTTGCTATTCTTTGTCTGCGATGAAAAGTTCATTTAATTTCCAAATCAACTTGAAGTAATTCATAGCTGATTGATCTTCACAAACAAAACCTGAAGAAGCGAAAAATAGTAGCACTTACCTCAGCCTAAGTGAATAACTTAATAGAAAATAAAATGCAAACTAAAATAAAGAAAAACAAAACGTTTGAATTATTGTCTAAATAACAAAAATCAAATTAAAATTCAATCCCCGGCATGTTTCGGATTTAAATCACCATAAGTGCACGATTCATTGACAAATAATAAAGTGAAAATCCTAGCTTTTCGAATATCGTTCCCACGATGATTAATTTAACTTGATTTTTATTATCGCGACTTTAACCGAATCTATTAAATTTGAGATGAGTTTTTCAGTTTTTATGATTAAACTAAAACTAGCATGCAAATTAAACTAAAATTACAACTTAAACACAAAAATGACGTTTCAATGCAAAAGATTTGAATGAAATTAATGTATGAAAACGCGCACTAGGATCTCGAATCACCAAGCAAAGTTCCCTTTTAACCTATATTTCACAATTTGAAAACACGATGAATTTGTTGAAGAATCAATGTTTCTAACTTATGCAACAATCTCTTTCGAGTAGAATTGAACCTATTCTAGCATATCATTTGACTATATTTCTATGACAAATGTAATATACAAGAATGCATGATGTTTTGTACTTGGAGATTCACGTAAAGTATAGCAATATATTTCTATCCCTATGAACCCTATAACGATTTTGCTATTATATATTTGTAGGAGTCGAAAATTGGTTGATAATCACATCCAATTTGGTTTTCAAAAGAGTTCCAATCGAATAAGGAATGTTTCATTGGCGCTCGGATTTTTTTTGTCTCTGCACAACAGCCAGTATTTTGGCCATAACTTTCTCTCCAAATATACGATTGGTGAAATTCAAAGTGTGTTGGAAAGCTGAATCAAAGGGGTGAAATTCGGATGTTTACACTGCCAAAATGGGTATCAATATTCGGCTAAAAATCTGGAATATATACGATTGGACATTGATTTTGATAATATTTTGATCATATTCCATTTCTTTTTGAGTTCTAATTCTATCCAATTGTATCCTAGCAATATTCAAAGTATCGTCTTGTGGTTCGAATTAACTATTGAATATTTGCAATTTTGTCTTCATACTTTGGATGTTGCTTCATATTAGCCCTTTTTCGTTTGTTTTTCCTAATTTCTACAATATTCATCATTATTGTCCTGCAAAACACAAATTATATCGAATTAAGCTATATTCCACATATTTATTAACAATTATCCATGTTTGGGCCTACAATAAGTGTGTAAAAATGCACTCATCAGTAATCCAACGCTTGTTTGATCTCATTATTTTCAAAAGTTATTTTCCTTTTTTTTTTCTTTTCAACCATTTATTAAAATGAATGTTGAGAAAAAATGATTTTTTTTTTAAAAAAAATATAAACACTTAAAAATGAAAAGCATGGGTCATCTATAAATTGATTTTAAATACGCTCACATTTTTACAAGTTGTTTAGTTCAACATTTGGATGTTGATTAATTTTCAGCATTTTGCAGGGCATTTTTAAATATAATTTTAAAATCAAGATTTTATTTTTTGTGTTAAAAAAGAAATCAGTTTGGCAAATCATACTAGAATATCTGCTAGACGTGTAGAGAATGCGTGAAGAGAACAAAAATCCAAGAGGTCCGCATAAGACGAAGCGAACTACAAGCTGTCAACACACCCGTAATGCTTGACTTTGTAACTAAATTAGTTATGAAGCAACTAACAAGGAGTTTGCTATCTCTCATTATTTCATAATGACCAAACAATCCAAAAACTCGAAAAGAAATCTATAAATACTCTTTTATTTGAAGAAGAAGGCATGTAATTCAAATATTTCCCTCTCAAATAGTTATTTTACTTCTTGCTTGTGCTTGAGCATCCAAATTAATAAGTTTAAGAAATGAAAATTGTAGCTACATAAGGAGGATTTGTTGATCATATTTTTTATCATCAACAAATTAGCATCGTCTGTGGGAAAACTTGAACAAAATAAACCATGAAACCCCATCATACTCAAGAAATTTCCTAGCATATGGAAGAAAAAGAAGAGGAATGAGAGGTATAAGGACAAGAATGCAGTGTGGATAAGTTAAGTTCCCACGATAGGAGATTAACTCAAAATCACAGTTAAGGAGATCAGAGAGCTAAGAATTATGACGATACATCATATAATACTCTCTCAGCGAAATAATACAAAGATCATCTAGCTAGATTAGATGAAATGAATGATGATGATGATGATGATGATGATGATGATGATGAATGCATACCGTTTTCCAAGGAAATCCAGAATGTGCTAATCTTGGACGATTTTATTCATCCATAATGGATAAATACAATAGTAAGGAGATCATATGTACCATCTGTTCGAATAGATGAAGTCGATAAAATAGAAAGAGGCAAGTCCCACGTTGAAGTGTCGGGGATCCTACTTAACTTTGGATGGATAGGCTAAAAAGGGGTACATCAAATTGTCGCTGAGGTTAATCAGAAGCGGCCACAATTGAAGCAAGCCTTCATGGGGAGCATTTGCTGGAAGTAGACTGAGACAAGTTCCAGCCACGCGATTGAATGGCATATGGCAAGAAGAAGAAGAGTCTCTAAAGGGCTATTCGCACGATTCAGTGTTGAATTGATAGCTTGCGAGACTATATAGGATGAAAATGCCAGAAATGTCTTATGGAACAGTCTGCTCATAGAAACTCCCTTTTTGAGGGATGTTCGCAACTGAAATCCTACTTCTCATTATTAGCTAGTAAACTTGTTCCAAAGTGAGATCCAAATGGAGGACAATATCACCAACAAAAAGAAAATAGAGCAAGTTCGAAAGAAAAAGCTCAAAGGTAAAACCTACATACATTCTTTTAAATTGTCAAACAACAATATTCACATTTTGTAGAGCCCAATGATAGGATCCATGCTATATCCTCGGCCCTTACAGTGGTCATGCTCAAAGAACATCCTTCTCCAAGAAGTCGAAAGATGAAATTCTACAAGATTCATCGCTCTAGGGATCATAATACCAATGAATGTTATAAGGTATTAAGGATAATTAAGATGTTAAATTTCCACCACATCCTAGATATGGTTGAAATTCTATACTCCATATATATACTTCTATCACTACCCTCAATTTTTCGTTTTTTGTACCATATAAGTAAGGGTTCTTCTAAATCAAGAATTATTGAAAATAAATTGCTCCGACTCGAAGACGGGATTGATCCCACTTGGAGATAGATTACTCCCACTTGAATCAGAATTTTAAAACAACTTTTGTAAATTCAAAACTGATTCACCGATACATATAATATTAATTTCAATAATATTCTCCACTCTTTTCCCCTCCACTTGGAAAAAATATCAAATGTCATATCTTATGACCTAATATCCATCCAAAATCTCACCTTTTGAACTATCATGTGTATCTCAAATAGATACTCTCATTCTTAACAAACACATGTTTTTAAACTCATTTAGAAAATCCACAAACATACATAGTTAATCATAATAAGAGGTCAATTTCTCCACTTTGTAATCAGAAATTGAATCTTATAAACATCCACTCCATATTCATTATTTTTATATATCTACTTTGTATTAAGTCATAGACTCGATAATAGACTAAAAACACTTCTTGATCTCATATAAAGTGGGTTTTTAATTCTTGAATCTACTATCCACATAAGATAAGATCCAATATGTATAGTGTTGACACGTAAGAAACATTAAGAGGAACATATTCAAATGCAATATCCTTTAGTTTAACTACTTGCGAGTTAATAGATTCAAACCGTATGGTTGAAACACTTGAACATTTATAATATTGGTCATCCACCAAAACCATTTTCACATATTTCTATCTAATATGTTCTTCTTGGTCCCTTTTTCCAATCTCATCATTATTCATATTTGTTTTAGCTCATTTAAAACTTAAATTCCGAACTCTTATGTGAACTACAACATTGCTACACAAGCATGTCCTCGAGATTTAGCAACATTAAGTCGCACGTGTTTTAACTTACAAAATGGGTAGTGTCAATAAAGAAAATTGACGCTTCAATTTGTAAGTCACATTAACCTTCAAAGGTCCTATCCATTAAAAAATGACTAGTTTGTACTTAATACCCACCAAAAAAAATTGTGACCAACAAAAAATTTCAATATTATGTTAATCATCTTAACTCAGTCATATTCGAGAAAGGGATCATTTATAACAGAACTTAGCAATTTAACTGCTCAAATACTAGAATCTATCATTTTTCGTACTTGAAGTTTTGATCTTTATTCTCTAGAGTAGTGTGACCTACATCATGCCTTCTATTACATTATTGATGCTATCTAAAGCATTATATTCTTATAGTATACACAAAATCTTATAATGCCAAATATTATCGCATTTAGCTTATCACCATTATTAAGGTCAACAACTATAGATTTTGTTGTCATGATCTATCAAATTTTAGAGACATTTTTATCCTCAATCAATGCCCATTTATGCACATATACAATTTTGCATTCATGGAAATTAACGTATACGACAATTCGACGTTATGCACAGAGTCGAAAGTTTACTACATTCCTAATCATCATCCGCTATCATACTGTTTAACTATCAAACTAAATTTCATAATACAAAATTTCATGAGTTCTAAGCGAGAATTACATTAATTCTTTCAATTTGAGAACTCCCACTCAGTTAGTAAATCAAAATAATTATATGTAAGATTTTCTCTAATTCTTTTAATCACCAAACTATCACTTAATTGACAATCAATATGTATAAGTAAGAATCTCGCTATTTCTACTGACCTTTACATTCATAACAATTAAAGAATTAACAAATATCGTGTAATTCAATAAAGTAATTCCATATTGTGTAGTAAAAACATAAATATGCATGCTTATCCAATTATGGCATATATCATGGTATCACAAATTAATTATTCCAGAAAATAATTTCAATTATAATCAAAGAATAAAACTTCAACACACCACCTTCCTTTCATTTAATTACACAAGTACTTTCTACCAACGTTTTTAAAACTTGAATCAAGTGAAACGTTCTGTGGATGACTACACCACATAATTCTTCCAATTGATGGTACAAAATGATCTTTCGCAGTTTGTTGTGTCTATGTACATCGGGGTTTCAGAGGGGTTTTGTTTCAAGATATGTCAAATTTATTTGCCCATTTTCTGTTTCTGAGGCACACCAACATGCTGCTTTGTTTGAGAAATAGTTCATCAGACCTTGCCATTTTCAATTGTGGAGGTGGTGGGATGTCACCAATTGGAAATATGGTGAATGCATTTGGGCCGACTCAGGCATCGAATGTCAATTCCTATTGCTTTGAAATGCTTACTATAGTTTGACCAAAGCCCGGCCCTGACCTAAGGCAAACTAGGTCATTGCCTTGGGCCTTAAGATCCGAAGGGCCACAAAAAAAAAATTCTAATAGTTTAATAAAAAATTTATTTATTTATTTATTTATTTTTGAATTTGGTCATTTAGTCCTTTAAAAAGCAACAACAAAATGGGACTAAATAAGAGGCCCAACGTACTTGGACACTTAACTTACATTTTTTATTTAAAAAATAAAATGGACATACAATTAAACTAGGGATAATTAGGCCCATTACCCTTAAAAAATAACAAATTAGAATAATACCCTAAAACTAATTAATATCCTTTCTCCCCGTAATAAATACACTCAAAACCCCATCACCTTGCACTTGATTCACTTCATTCTTTCTATTATTATAAGTTCTCATAATAAAGCTTAAAGTTGATTTCCTTTCCTTTCTTTCTTGTATATTTTCTTGAAAATGGGCAATTGAAATAGGATATATGCCCAGAAAGAAGCATGGGTATGATTCATAGCCCCACATTTACAATTCAACCCCAACCAAACCCTAAATCAATAATTTTTCTCTACCAATTTCGAGTGATTTCAGGACTCTACCGTTCACATTCGGGTCCCAACCTTAAAGGCGATCGTCGGCACAAGCGCCAGTCTCATACCCTCACCTGCCTTGATCCAAATCTGATTGTAAGTCAGCATTGCTCTGAATTTGGTTGATGGAAAGGGAGGGTCAGAAACACTCGTTCATGACATTAGTTCCAATGTCGATTTTGTGAATGAATGTGTCATTCATGGGTTGAAGCTGGAGCTGCAAAGCGAAGCAATACTGCAAAATCCCTTAAGTAGTAGAGTTTGACAAGGTTGATAGAGTCTATAATCTTCAATACTATGTATTGTGGTAGTAACTTATAAGATTTCTGTTGCTATTGTTGAATCTGCGGTTGGGGACTAATTTTCTGATGTTGCTGTGGTGGTCTCCTGCTCTGATTTAGATGATGGACATTGCTGGTGATGTTCAAGCTTCTGACTGCGGTTGCTGCTACTGGAATGGAACTGCTCAGCCAACAGGGAAGAGTTAGATAGGGCTACTTAGGATTGAATTAAAACAAGTGCGTGTTGACTGGTATTTGTTATACGAACGTAAGCTGTGAATTATGAATACAAAAACAAGGATTTGTATTGTTTATTTCGCTGCAATGATAAAGAACAGAAACGACAATTCCAAGGCATTCGAGAGGCCTTGATCTCTCCCCACTTTTCTAAACAATTTGTGTCACTTTTTTTTAAATTTTTATCGCTTTTTTGAGTTTGTCACCTCTTTTATTGTATGTCACTCTTTTAATTTCTGTAACTTCTTTCAATTTATGTCACTTTTTTTTAATTTTTGTCACCATTTTTTGAATTTTTGCCACTTTTTTTTAGCGCTGTCACTTTTTTCAGTCATCTTCTTAATTTCTATCATTTTTTTTATTGACAAAAAATATTTTTTTAATAAAAGTGACAATGTATGTCATTTTTTAATTAAAAAAAGTTACACTTAACGTTTAAAATTGGCATTGTGTAACTTTTTTTAATTAAAACGTGACAATTTTTATAAAAAAGTGGCATTATACCACTTTTTAATATTATACAGTATTTTTTACTTCCAAATAATTTTTCAATTGATTTTTCAAAAGACGCTTAATTTTAAGGGTATTTGTGTAAGTTGCCCATTAAAAAATTACCTGGTGCTTTTTTTTTTTTTTTTTTCCTATCAAAATCTAGAAAAAAAAAAGTCAATGCAAAAAAAGATCGAAAAATATTCCACATAATTTTTTTTGCTAAGCTTATAAAGTTTCTTTAAAATTTATAAATTAATTTGTATGAAAGTTAAAATTAAGTTATTTATTTTAAAAGTGTTCATTTCATTAATATTTAAGAGTCACGTAACAATTTATCTTATATGACCTCATAATTTTCAGGACCGGCCCAAGTTGGACAATTACACAGATGTTGGACCATTACACAGATGATGTCACAATAACTACGCTAAATTTCCAAACGACTCGTCCCCATTACATTGTTGGCTAGTATACGTTCAAGATTCGAGGACCAATCTGTTCCAACCAAAGAAAAATAGTGTATTACAAGAATAAAGTGAATTATTCTTTTTTATTCATGTGACACCACGTATCCCTCTACATGATTGTTGTATATTAATTATATTTCTTGTCCCTATGTTTAATTCTTAATTCATAAATTTAGTCCATGACTAATCATGTTTATAGCAGTGAAATGCACTGAGAGGTTCTAGACTAATCACGTGTCTATTAATTTAATTATAATATGTATATATTTTATTTACCTCAGATTAAATTATATAATGTACTTATTTATTATGTGCATTTTTGCTTTCGGATGGAATTTAGACATCGAGTTGGAAGATATATTTTATTTTATTTTATTTTTGTACATTTCGTATAAATTAATTTAACAATAATAACACGATAATTAAAATGTAAATTTATTAACTTAATAAAATTAATTTAAGGACTAAATAAGTTAATAGTCTAGATTAGTGATGTTATTACTTAATCAGAAGAAATTACATCATTAGAAATTAATATCATCCCATTTGTTCATCCCCTGCAAAAAGGCCAAGGAGTTAGCCATCTCCTAACCACATATCCTCTTTTTCAACGTTCCTTAAATTCGAGTTTTGAGTCGGGTGATAAGGTATTAATATCTTATTTTATTTTATTTTATTGTCTTGTTCAACCTTGGGATGATTCAATTCATTCTTCTCATTTCTTTTATTATTCATACAAAATTTATTAATTGTCTGAGTTCAAACTAAAAAAACATTGAAGGGAATGCAAAGTAGAGTCATGCTATGTATACATACACATAGGAGTTCATATAATGTGAGTGGGGTGAGGCTCATGCTACAGTATCGTGGGCTCCACCCCCACTCGCATTATGTGAACCTCTATGTGTACATCTATGTACACATAGATTAATCCAAACTAATATTATCATAAAAATTTTCTGGTCATCAAAAATATATTTTCAATGCATTCTACTAAAGCTTTTTCAAGATTTTACAATTTTCTCAATTTTTGTCTCAGTTTTCTTCTCTTCTCAAAGTTCAACTCCTTTAGTCATCTCTTCTATAGCGTTGTTCTCCTCATTAGCTTCTGCCTTTTTCCTCTTAAGCAAGTCCATTACACCTTCAAGTGCTTGTTATGGATTCTCATTTCTCATCAAATGCTCCGCAATTTCTACAAGAGTGACTTTTACTTCCTGCATCAGGGCTTTTATCATCCGAAACAGCCTCGAATGATCACGGATTCCTAGATAATTGAATGCCAAGACATCGAATCCTTTCGGCGTGCAATAAGACATGTGAATGTGCATGTCCATTCGACCTGAACGTAACTGTAAGAATTCGCAGTATTCTTTAACATGAATTTCTAGTCAAGAAACTTACTTGAAATAATGAATTCCAAGTTCTTTTCATGGTTGAATCACTTTGCATTCCAAAGCTTTAAAATCTACATTTCCTTGCTCTCCAATGGTCTCAATCCCAATCACAATGGAAGTGGATTATTATCCACAATCTAAGTGTATAATTTTGTAAGATTTCATGCCAAAAATATAGTTCTAAGAACTATCCAATTTAGGTGTAAAATTTTCATTCCATTTTTCATGTCCTCTTTCTCCCTCTACTTTCCAATGCATAAATGAATGAAAGTTTCATGGGAGTTGATGGTGGTTGAAGAGAGTTACATATTTGAACTTAAAATTCAAATCATTCCCTCTAACCCTTTTAATAACTTGTGAGTTGGGTCATCACACGTGGGCGACCCACGATCCGTATTTTCCAACATCTTCCACCCGCACATGATGGGTTTGATCCAAAGTACAAGGGACAACGAGTGTCATACGTTAGATCTTTCTCAAAATCTATCTTACAAAAATTCATACCACCAATAGATCGTGCAACCAGTGAGTAATATTAGAGCTCACGGTTCTATAAACCTGTTGGGGATATATAGTAGCTCTACTAGAGGAACATTACATCTCGTTATACCCCAAACTCATTTTCCAACATCAATTCAAGTATTTCCGATCCCTCGAATATTTATGGAACATAGTTGAACCCCACATCATTTCATTGTATTCATAATTGTGTTCTATACCCTAAATGGTTAAACACAATTGTCCGACCGATGAACATAAATATAAATGTTGGTCAAAATAGTTTTTCTTTCCTACTCGAATCTTTCAACTTTAAATCAGCTATTTTCCTAGACATGTAATCAATCATATTTAATGATAACATGCTAAAGTAGCAACATCGAAATAAAATCTCAAGAAACAGTCAAAAGTTATAAGGGTATATATGAGGTTATATAAACATCAAGGTCTCACACAATGAGGAAGCAGTGATCCATTCACTCATTTACCCATTATTGGTCGTAAAAGCATACGTGGTATAATATACACGCTACGATGTATCCTCCCATTCTCATTGTGTATGTCATATCATTTATAAATAAATAACATCGTACAGATTCTAGTTCAGGTATTCCCCGATACCTAACTTGAGTTCTCCTTATATTCATTCATCTAGACAATCTCAAATCGAGAACTCGATTTGGCTACTAAACATGTTTAATGGATAACAAAATTCATTTCGATTAATTGTTGTAATCTCATCTTGATATCTTATCAAGGTGACCGGATCACGTACACAACATGATCACTTTGCCTCATCTCAACACACCCTAAAGTGTCTGAGGCGATTGTTCGTGTGAGCAAACCAATCTCAACCTGTTTGACATACTTTATATGTGTATGTAAAATATTATATCGTAATACCAACAATAGGTTTCACATGAACTCAAAATTGTTCATTTATGGGCACATAAAATTTAATCAAGAGTTTTCTGATACACTATGTATCATATTCTTCATATTCTACATAATTTTAGAGATTCGACATTATCGACAAGTACATATCTAAACATCGCTAGAGTATGATGATTACAGACCATTAGTTACGTAGATATTTTGCAAAGACACTTTCTTTACTAATGTCTCTCACATAAACACTCTCGAGTGTTTGGTTCCATCATGATATTTGAGATCCTCATCAAATGAGATAATTTCATAACTATCATAGATCTCATATTCACAACTAATATCATTAGATACCCAATATCTATACCAAATAATTTCTTCAGCTGTCAATTATATACTACAAGATATGCTTCTTGCTACTCTATGTAGTAAGATTACACAAGTTTAATAACTATTTGTGCTTGACTAACTCTCATCCTTAGTCAATATTTGCATATCTATTCCAATCACAAGTTATTCACTCAACAACAAAATGGAATAATTGACAGCAGTACTCTTCAAATATCAAAATATCATTTCTAAGGACAACACCGATACCTACTGACTAGATCCATGACAAATATTAGGGCAAGTATATATTATAGCATACTTGTAACTCCTAATCGTACTAGATATGGTTCTCTAGATATTTCTTTGTGCACTTATGGAGTCCTTGGACATACATGAAGACTCATATCACCTTTCGACATAGGAGTATCAATAGGGTAGCAATTCCACAATTAAAAAATATTCTCGTATCTTTACGGTATGCTTCTCTTGTAACAGAGAAAGAAGACTAGAATAATATTTTAACAAAATATACAATTTGCTAAACTCATATCCTTCGTCTAAAAAATTGAGGACAACCATTTCAAAACGCTCTCAATATACTCATTCTCATGCGTAGCCAATATAGTTTCATTTAATTTACATCAAAATTAGAATTACAACATATCATCAGACTTTTATATAAATATAGTAAACTTCATTTACATGATGAAATTTTGTACGAGATTTAAACCCAGTTAAAACTCAAGTACCAGTGTCAATATAACTGTATTAGGCTACAAGTGTAACTAAGAAATTACCACAATACTATAAAAGCTTTCAACATGAAACCTACAAATTGATTCATGTAGATCTCTTCAATCAATTCTCAATTGAGAATGAAAATATAGTCTCAAAGTCTATTTGGTGTAATCTAAACTTAAACGCACTATCATGACTAGCATTAGCGTATAGAAGTGAATCTCACTGCTAAGAAAAATGTTTATCAAACTCAATATACTCATATTGAGTATAACCTTTCTCTAAAAAATGAGCTTTATCTATCATAAACTCATTAGTTTCTACTTAATTTTTAAGAACCCGAATGTTCTCAATAAACATAATGTCCAATTAGAACTTCCACCAAATCTCAAATTAGATTGGAATTATGTACTCCATATATACTTCCATCACTTTCCTCAAATTTCTCCACTGGTTTTCCAAACCATGAATCATTGAAATAGATTAGCATAGCTCCCACTTGGAACCAAGATCGATTGAAATTAGATAGCTCTTTGATAGCTTCCACTCGAATAGAGATAGCTTTCACTCATAAACGGATTACTCCCACTTGAATTAAAAGTTTAAGCCAACTCTTACGTATTCAAAAAACTGATCCATCAATACACATAACATCAATTTCAATAAAATTATCCAAAATTTTCTCTCTTACTAAGAAAAAAAATGTCAAATGTTACTTAAAGTACTTTTTTGGACTATTATGTGTATCTCAGAGATACATCTTGTTCTTAATATACTCATGTTCCCAAACTCATTATCAAGAACTTACATAATCGATTATGAGTCTAAGACAACCCATAATTGATTATCTTCATGTCCAAAATTTATACAATTTTGAAGGTACTAATTTAGAGAAAACTCCGTTAACTGGTACATTGTAGTTAACCAACACTTTTTCCAAAAGCAAATACTTAAATTTGACTGCATATTTCAAACCTCATCATATTTAGTTATATTCCATCTTTCTACACAATACACCATATAATTATTGGTGATTAAGGAATAATCAATCAAATAAGGGTCTCTTTCATTACATAGATCACCGATATCTCATGATAGAGATTCATGCTATTAAATAGTTCTCAAAGTTTTCACTTCCATAAACTGATTTTCTACTCCACTTTCGAGAAGTCTAAATCAATACAATATTTTTGATTTAAGAAAATCAGAAGCACAAGTGAGATGCGTGAATCCATCTATACTATCTCTCAAGAAATTCGAATAGATTTACTCAATGGAAGTTTAACTCTTACAGCTTTGAATAGTTTTCTCAACTCAAAACCTCAAACCATTGCACAAATATCCAGAACCATAATTAAACACCACCATTGTAAGTATGAACAGAAATACCACATATAAGTTCAAGTAATATACCACTTTTAGAAGAACAACTGAGATTAAGTTTAGTGGAGTCTTTGGTACTATTTTAATATCAAATAGGAGGTAAGTTTCTCCACTTTGCAACACTAAGTTGCAGTATCAGTCATATAAACTTCTACTCCATCTTAATCATTTGTATATATCCATTTTGTATCAAGCCAAACACTCGACAATAGAGTAAGATGCTTCTTGATCTCATATAAAGTGAGTTTCTAACCCTTGAATCCACTATCCACACAAGACAAGATCTAATATTTATAGTGTTGACATGTAAACAGCACTAAGAAGAATATATTCATGTGCAATAATACCCTTTAACTCAACCACTTTCGAGCTAAGAGATTCAAACCGTATAGTTGGAGCACTTGAACCTTTATAACATTGATGATCTACCAAATCCACCTTCATTCACCTCTGATATGTTCTTCTTGATCCCTTTTCTAGTCTCTCCATCTATCCCACATTTGTTCTAGCTCATATAGTGCTTAAGATCCAAGTCTTATGCAAATTAGAACATGGCTACACAAGTGTATCCTCAACACTTAGCAACATCAAGTCACACGTCTTTTAACTCACACAGCGGGTAGTGTCGATAGAGAAAATTGACACTTCAATTTGTAAGCCACATTAACCTTCAAAATTTTCATCTATTAAGAAGAGACTATTTGAACTTACTACTTGTCTAAAAAAATATAATCATCAAAAATGTCAAATTTATGTTAACCATCTTAGCCAAGTCACATTCGAGAAAAAGATTATTTATAGCAGAACTTAACAATTCAATTGTTCAAGTACTAGAATCCATCTTTTCTCATACTTAACAAAGTTATGATCTCTATTCTCTACAGTAGTATGACCTACATAACGTCTTTTGTTGTGTGGTTGACGCTCTCTAAAGTATCATGTCCTTCTAGTACACTCAAAATCTTATCATACCAAATGTTATTGCATTTAGCTTATCACCCTTATTAAAATTAATTACTATAGATTTTGATACCATGATCTATCAGTTTTTAGAGACATTTTGATCTCAATCAATGCCCATTTATTCATTTTCATTAATGCAAATTAACATATACGATAGTTCAACATTAGGCACATAGTCGAAAGTTCACTATGTTCCCAATCATCGTCCGCAATCCTATTGTTTCACTATCATTTCATAATGCAAAATTCCATTGGTTCTAAGCAAGAATTACATTAATTCTTCCCGCTTGAGAACTTTCACGGTCTAGGAAAGAATCTCACTAATTCTACTGATCTCAACAATAATAACAATACACAAATTAACAGATATCATGTATTCAATTAGATAATTTCATAATATAAAACAAAAGCATAAATATGCACGTTTATCCGATTATGACATATATCATAATATCACAAATTAATTCTTTCAAAAATAAAGCTAACATCATTTAAATTTTATTTTACAAATCTACAATCACATTTAAATCTCTATTAAAACATAGTCCTAACAAATGGGAAGTGACATCAGAAATCTCATATTCTGCTTAACCAAAAACTTATGTCCTAAAATATTCACATATTCCACATTATGTCATATTTCAAATCAATTTACTTATATCGATAAGAACTGAACATTTTAACAAGTTCTATAACACATACTTTTCTAGCATTCCCTCTAAAGAATCTAAAAGTGTGCATATATTCAATCATATCTGATCGAGCACAAACTTGAAAAACAAGTTTTTATAAAACGTGGTATTTTAAATACTTTCGTAGTATTTTTAATTTTAAAAAAAGAAACATCTCAAAAAAAATAATTCCCACCAGGCAAATACCACTTAATAAATATTCTTGATTTTTATAAAAATTTTCAGAATTTAATCAAGTTCGAAAAATATTTTCAATACTTTTTTTTATAATTTATTTGGATAATAAAATAAAAAAATATTTTTGATTTTCTGAAAATTAATTTTAATTGCACATAAAAATCAACAATATTTCAAGGATCCAGTTACAATTTTCGAAATTGTTATTGGAATAATCGACTTCCAGAAAATAATTTTAAGACCAATATGTAACATGCAGTTTTCCAAATTGCACTTGAAATAATCAATATTCAAAAGTGTAGGGGGACCAACATGCAATTTTTGAAATTGCATTTTGAATATTTAAGGGATCACTATACAATTCTCTCAAAATTGAATTTGGAATCATTTACCTCCACGACAACAGTTCAGATTTCTGCCATTTTTTTCGCGGGTTACCGTTCATCGTCAAAGAAAAATTACAGTTTTCTTTTTTTTTTTTAGATTTCTTTCAAAACTTCGGAATGCCATAACTTCTTCATTTCAAAGCCAAAAATTATATTCTTTATACCGTTGGAAAGGTATCGAGAAGATCTATCAATCTATACCAAACCAGAATCATGAAACATGGTGTGGACAAAGTTATCATGTGATTAAGGTTCGAATTTTACTAATTTTAATACAAAAAATCAGATTTTCATCCAAAATTTCAAAACTTCTTCATTTTAAGTCTAAAATTTGAGTTCTTTATATGGTTGGAAAGCTTATGAAAAAACCTTTCTAACCATACTAATCTTACTACATGAAGATGAACAAGTTGACGACAATAAATATTTAAAGTTTCTGCAATTTTATCTAATGTTTCATTTTTCTCCAAATTTATAAAACCAAAAATTTTCAAACTTTGCATATATAATCTACATCATATAAGGAATATGATGAAAAAATTTCATAAATTTATGTTGCATATTTCATGACATGCCATTAAAAATACTTCAAACTTCAACAAAAATGGCATACATACATTTTTTAACGTTTAATTTCATTTACAGCAAGATAATATGCAAGGGAAACAACTTTTATGGCTCTCATACCAATGTAAAAATTCGCAGCATTCTTTAACATGAATTTCGGGTCAAGAAACTTACTTGAAATGATAAATTCCAAGTTCTTTTCATGGTTGAATCACTTTGCATTCCAAAATTCCAAAATCTGCATTTCCTTACTCTCCAATTGTCTTAATCCCGATCACAATGGAAAGGGATTATTATCCACTATCTAAGTGTCAAATTTGTAAAATTTCATGCCAAAAATATGGTTTTAAGGACTTTCCAATTTAGGTGTAAAATTCCATATGAATTTTCACTCCATTTTTCATTTCCTCTTTCTCTATCTATTTTCCAATGCATAAATGAATGAAAGTTATATGGGAGTTGATGATGGTTGTAGGGATTTACATATTTGAACTTAAAATTTAAATCATTCCCTCCAACCTTTTTAATAACTTGTGGGTCGGGCCATCCCACATGGGCGACCCACAACCCATATTTTCTAACAGTAACAAAGCAGGATCAATCTTCTCCTTGTGGTTTGTTGATAAGTGCATTTTTGTGCACTTATTCGGGGTCATTTTACTAAGCATTTGTGTCGTTTTATTATTTCATTTTACTTAACTTAGGTTAATTTGATGAGGTGGATCAAGATGGAAGAAAAAATGAAAAAAAGGGCGAAAATGAAAAGTGGCGAAAATTTAGTCTGGGCAACCGCCCATTTATTTTGCCTGATTCGACTACAACTCTTATGGAAACGAATTTTGTGGGGTATTTTAAAACCCCTAGGGTCATCCAAAAGAGGGGGGAGACATTACAACACATAGAAAACCTGAGAATATATCAAAAAGAAGATTTTGGGGCAAGGATTTGAAGAAAAACTACAAGAATTCTTGGATTTGAAGCAAAACTGTGATTTTGGTGATGTCTTCTTTTACTTTAATTTTGTATTTTCTTATTTCCTCCATGTTAGGCTAGATCTATTTGTGCTAGGAGATCAATGAACTTTGCTATGTAACTTTGGATTTTAGTTTTACAATTATTGACAATTAAAACATGTTTTGAGGTTTGAATGACTTTTATTCACTTATTTGTTTCCACAATTATTATACATGTGATTGTGTACGTGTAGTGGTCTACTTCATGCATTCGAGAGAAGGAGAATAAATTTGACGAGATATTAGTCATCGTAAGGTCCGATAGGGGATATAGATATACCTCTATACTTTGTGTAAATCTTTAAGTGATCATAAAAATACATGTATTCTTGTGAATTTACATTCGTCATAGAGATGTAGTAGGGTGGTCTACATGAATAGGTCCAGCAATTCTCGAGAGAGATTGTTGGATAGGTTAGGATCATTGATTTTTCAAAATGTCAAGCATGTTGTCAATGTTGTAGAACTAGATTCCAAGGCGAACATTGTATGGGGATTCGTGATCCTAGTACTCGTTTGTTATTCATAAGAAACGTTCACTTTGCATTTGAACTTTTAATTGCATTTAGTTAGTTGGTAAATTTTAGTTAAGGTGCATATGTAATCTTTGTTTAGTTACAAATCTTTATAATGATCTCAAACAAATCTATAGATTCACTTAAGGTTTCGATAATTAGAATCAAACTGATTCAATCTCTATGGGAACGATATCCGAAATTCTCAATTCCACTTTACTACTTGTTACGAACCGTAAACTTACGGGGATTTTAAAACAAACTATTATTTTCGTGAACATTTGTTGTGAAAATTATGATTCTTTCATCTCCACTATTCGACTACAATCCATCCCTGAAGTTCAGCAAACCTGATAGAGTCAACTGTATGAAATATAAACAACGAAATCTGTTAGAGAACAAAAGATGAGAAAAGCAAGGCCAAACCTTGAAAAATTCAACTAATCTTTTCGTTTGGATCTCTATGAACATAGTTAGCATCCCGATTGAGCTCATCGGGGCACTGCAATCAATATCTTCAATCATAATAATTGATCGTGATGATCTCAATAATTGGTTATCCCGAGGAATAAGCCCGAGGATACATTTTCCGAACTTGTGTCACAATTTCGCTTTCCTTCTCGAGAGTGACTCATCAAGCTATACTCCTCGGCCATTGTGAAATCCTCGAGATCATTACTGAACCTAGTATCGTGCAACCCCCGACTCAAGGCTCATCCAAACCTCAAAGAGAGAGAGTCCTAGTGTTAGTATGTTACTTCATCCTAAAAGGATTCTACCATCAGAATTTTAGTTCTATCCAAACACGTGGATAATATGAAACCAATCAATTGGATACTTCAAATCATATTAGAACTCCTATGGATCTCAACATTGCGATCCTACTAAGAATGTCACCAACCTCTATAAATACATCATACCAATTCATCATTAAGGTATGTTTTTACACAATTTGTAGCATATACTCTTTTCATATTTTCTCTTTCTGGCTTGAGTATTGGAGGGACGACAAGAATATACCTCGATTCCTTTGTTTCACATACTGGAAGACCTCATTCGTGCTCATTCTCATTCGTCAATCTCAAAAGTCGACAGGTACAATTTTTGGTAGCATCATTGGCGCCGTCTGTAGGAGCACTACCAAAAGCTATGGTCAACACACGTTCAGGTCTTCCTCCAGCAAGTTCATCTATAGCAAACCCACTACCAGTTGCAGAGCCCCCAGCTCATCAAGAAGAATCATCTACAATACCAGCTTCCCAACTACAGGTGGTTGATGCAAGTGCCTTCGAAGAACTTCGTCAGCAAGTGACAATCCTGACCCAATTACTAAGCCAAATGGATGCTCATCTGACGCTGGAACAATAGTCGGCACCGACAGTAGGACACAAAGGAGGGTTCATAGCCGATGCCCAAGCTTGAGATACTCGAGAAGGTTATGACAATGGTGGATCCGGGGCCTCGGGTGTGCCACCAGTAGCCTCAGCCTCGAGGTTGGTCACCATGGACTCAGGCGAACTAGCTAAGATCATACAGAATGGAATCATCGCAAGACTTCAAAAGAGCACCCAAGGTATGACGAGGTTTATCCCTAACACTCCCTTCACGCCGAAAGTCCTCTCCTATCCGTTCTCAGACAGGTTTAAACTTCCTCAAATGAAGGAGTATGATGAGACAACTAACCCTATCAACCATCTCAACGTGTATACAAACGTCATGAATCTACAAATGGTACCAGATCCCGTAATGTGCAAAGCTTTTCCACAAACACTGACCAATGCTGCTAGGGATTGGTTTTCTACCCTAGAGCCTAATTCCATTGCTTCATTCTCGGACTTGGCCGACAAGTTCTCCATTTTCTTTACTAGTAGCAAGCGCATCAAGAAGACTGCTACATCCCTCATGCAGCACAGGCGGGGACCGAATGAATCCCTGCGTAACTTCATGATTAGGTTCAACAAGGAAAGGCTTCAGATACCTGACCTTCACATAACAGCAGCAATCTCTGCCCTCACATATGCTATAAGGGGCGATGCCTTCAAGATGTCCCTCTCAAAAAACCCACCGAAGTCCATGACCGAGCTACTTACCCGAGTAGAAAAATACATTAGTATGGAGAAAACATTAAACCCGAGGAGAAATTCTCACCCGACCTCTGAGAAACCCGAACACAAAAGGCAGCATGATTTTAATCATCATCCGGAAGCTAATAAAATAAGCAGAAGCATGAGACACAGTCGATGTCGTTAACTCGATTAAACACTTCCAGGTCTAACATTCTGATGGAGATCAATGATATGAACAAATTTAAATGGCCATTGAGGATGCAATCCCCTCTTAACACTTGAGACAGAAGTAAGTATTGCGACTATCATCGAGATCATGGGCATACAACAGAAAATTGCAAAGCCCTCCAGCGAGAGATTGAGGTTTTAATAAAAATGGGATATTTAAGTTCATATGTCAGTCAAAACAAAGGCCCGATGAATGATCGAGATGGCGACAAGGGTCCCCAAGAGTGGGAGGAATGACAAGCCTACTACAGGAACGATTAACATTATTGTTGGGGGGATAACATCAAGATGAGACTCAAACAGTGGACACAAGCAGTATACCAGGCAATATACCCCGAGCTTGAGGATGACGCCTGATGATATGGAAGAAATCAGGTTCGGGTTACAAGACTTGGAAGGTCTTTCACATCCACACGACTATGCACTGATCATATCAACAATTATAGCCAATTTTGAGGTAAAGAGGATACTAGTTAACAAGGGGAGCAAGGCCAACATGCTCTCCCATGAGGCATACTTTAGGATGGGGATTTCGGACGAACATCTTAAAGCTATTAAAACCCCACTTCAAGGATTTAGAGGCGGTACAATCATTCTGGAAGGAATCGTAAATCTTCCACTCACGCTGGGGTTGAATCAGAAGCGGGTAACAGAGATCACATCATTCCAGGTAATTTGCGCTTCAATGGCCTACAATGCCATTCTGGAAAGGCCATTGCTCAACAAGATCAGGGATATTGTTTCTACTTTCCACCTTGCTATGAAGTTCCCTACCAATAATGGTGTCGGGGTAGTGCGAGGGGACCAGTCAGCCGCTAAACAGTGCTACGTAACAAGTGTTCGAGGAATAAGCTCCAATGTCATGCATAACTCGTCATTAGAACTCCAGCCTGACCACATAAGTCGACTTATCCCAGTGGAAGAGATAGTAGAGGTTGAGCTCGAGCCCAGCAAGAAGGTGACGATTGGTCGAGATCTTGACTCCAATCTCATGGAAATACTAGTAAGTTGTCTATCCTGCAATATAGATGTGTTCGCCTGGAGTGTCGAGGATATGCCGGGGATAGACCCAAGCATTACGGTCCACAAACTCAATATCAGCCCAGGGCCAAAACCAATCAAACAAAGGAATAGACAATTCACACCAGAACGACGTGAGATCATTCGGGAGGAGATTGATAAGTTGATCAATGCTCAGTTCATTCAGGAAGCTCAATACCCCGAATGGCTCGCCAACGTCGTGTTCGTCAAGAAGGCCAATGGGAAATGAAGAGTCTGCATCGACTTCGCAGATCTTAATAAGGCATGCCCAAAAGATAGATATCCCCTACCTTGGATCGACAACCTCGTGGACAGCACGTCGGGATATAAACTGTATAGCTTTCTCGATGCATTTTCTGGATATCATTAGATCCTCGTGGCTAAGGAAGACCAGCAGAAGATATCATTCATGGCTGATTCAGCCATATACTATTATAGGGTCATGCCATTTGGATTGAAGAATGCAGGAGCGACTTATTAGAGACTCATCAACAAAATCTTTGCAAGAATGATTGGGAAAAATGTTGAAGCTTATGTGGATGACATGGTAGTCAAGAGAAAACAAGTAGAGCTACACATAGCAGATCTTGAGGAGGTCTTCTCCATCTTACGAAAGTATAAAATGAAGTTGAATTCAGCAAAGTACGTCTTTGGAGTGGCCTTGGGAAAATTTTTGGGGTTCATGATCACGCACATGGGGATTGAAGCCAACCCAGACAAAATAATTGCACTGATGTTGTCGATTTTTATATCCCGCAAGTGTACGGATCGTGACAAGTAATAAAGTGGACCTAAGAGTCCGGATTATCGTTCCCATGAGGACTATACTTTAGTCTTAATCTATTATTTCTAACTTTTATTTGATATAAATAAACAAGAACAATGATTGGTTACGAATTCTTGAATTGAAATACTTGAAATTAAATTGAATACAGAAGCGATTGATTGGAAATTCAAAGGATAACGGATATTAGGGCGGAACAATTTCACCTATTTATCACCTTTACTCCTTAAATCAAGATTCATACAATCTAAGGTAGTGTTCGGTCGAATTCTTCTATTGTATTGAATTTACCCCTCTCGAGTTCTCATTGAGCCTATTTAACTAATTCAATTCCATATCTCTATGCGAATTCTCCTTAGTTAAACGAAACATCAGTTCTAAGAATTCAATTATGACCGCAGCAATTAACATACGTATCTCTACATGTTATGCCAATTTACCGAAATTTACTACTTGGTCTAAACAACAATCCGCATCTCTACGTAATTATTGTTCACGAAATCATTTAATTAGTGATCAAGTAATTAAATGCATTGAGAACATAGCAAAATCGACACATATGCATTGAGAACATAGCAAAATCAACACATCAAATAAAAGCACAAGAATCTCAATTTAAAGAAATAAAGGATCCCAATTGGTTACATTGTTCGCCCTAAATTAGATTTAACTACTCATGGGAATGAAAGAAAAATACAAAGTTATTATAGAGTACATCACCGGGTTTAGAAGAATAATGTAGAAAAAGAATCCAATCTTGCACCAAGATCTTCTTCCAACTCCCATTGATGCTTCAAAACGTGGTTTGCGCGATATTTTCCTCCTTTGAATTCCGCCTTTGAATCTCCAATTGTATATACTTTCCCTCCCAATGAGTAGAATAAATCCTTTTGATGTGTTCTTCCTTGAATTCCTTCCCAAATCTTCAAAGTTCCATGTGTTTGTGTTGTTTGGAACTAAGGTGGGAACTCCCCCCTTTTTCCCAAGCCTCCTTAGGTCTATTTATACTTTCATATCCGTTCTTGGCCAATTTGGAGTCTTTTTGTGGAGATTTCGCGGCCCAAACAATAAAAACCTAAAATCTGTGGTGGCGCGCGGCGCTTGAACGCTATGGGACAGCGCTTGAGCACTGAAAATCTGTTAAAAATCCATTTTCTGGCTAGTTCAGCGCTTGAGCGCTGAGTGTGTAGCGCTCGGGCGCCAAGTTTCTGTCCACTTTGCGTCTGTTTCAGTAATTTTGTCATAACTTTTCCTTCCAATGTCCGATTGAGATGATTCAAGTTGTATTAGAAAGATAACTCGAAGGACTACAACTTTGATAGAAATAGATCTTCTTCAATTCGAACTTTATCTAGGCCAAAACTGCGTCTCAATCTCCAACTAAAATTTAGACATCCTTGTGCGGTTGGAAATTGATTTGTTTTCACTCCTTTTGATCTTTCGTTGCATCCATTTGACCTCTAGCATTCTTGAATCTTCATCGTGAGCTTCGACACAACTTTTGTGTATTTGCACTTTAACCCTCAAGCTTTGGATCTTTCCATTTTTTCGCCAATTTTTGCATTCTTTTCTCCAATTCTTCATCATCCATCGAGTTTCACCTAATAACACATTATATCATAAATTAGGCTATAATCTCATTAAAAGAACCACCAAATGTCATAATTTGGAGCCCGAATAAGTGTATTAAATACACTTATCAACTGACATCCATGAAGTCCCCTAAGAACAAGAAAAAAGTTCAGAAACTGACCGGCCGCATCCCCGCCCTAAACAAGTTCATGTCTCATGCAGCCGACAAGTGCTTCCCATTTTTAAAGGCTCTAAGGAGAAATCATGACTTTGAATGGAACGAGAATTGTGAGAGAGCATTCCAGGAGCTCAAGCAAACGTTGGCAACCCCGCCAATTCTTATGAGGCCGGAGCCTGGAAATGCTCTATTTCTATACTTAACAGTCTCTCAGAACACGATAAGTGGCGTGTTAGTGAAAGAGGTCGGAAGAGCTTAATGACCAATCTACTACGTGAGCAAAGTATTGCTTGATGCAGAGACCGGGTACACTTTGGCCAAACAGCTAGCTCTTGCCCTGGTGGTGTCGGGCCGAAAATTAAGACAATATTTTAAATCTCATCCAATTGTCATGCTCATAAATCAACCACTCAAACATATACCCCAGAATATCAACATGTCTGAAAGGTTATTGAAGTGGGCTATTGAACTTAGCGAGTTTGACATTGAATTCAAGCCCCGACCCTCAATTAAAGCACAAGCCTTGGCCGACTTCAAAGCAGAACTCATCCCAAGGCCTTGGGGCCAGCAGATAGCCCGACCATAGAGGCCACGGACATATGGGAAATATTTTTGGATGGAGCATCGAACAGCCCGGACTCGGGTGCAGGTGTCATAATTATCAACCAGAATAGACACACAAAAGTACAATCTGCACTCCGATTTGAATTTGGCGCTACAAATAATGAGGCAGAGTACGAAGCAGTTGTAATTGTGCAAGAGCTCACCATTAATCTTGAGCTTGAGTACATAAATATTTTCAGCGATTTGCAACTAGTGGTTGGACAGATTGAATGAGCATTTGAAAGAAAGGATTAGAAGATGAGCTTATACTGCCTAAGAGTTCATGATCTTCAAAGACGATTCAAAAGTTGTGAAATTTTGAAGATCTCCCGAGCCGAAAATTATAAGGCCGACACCTTGTCTAGACTCGTGTTCATGGGGATTGATGGTCTTAACAGGATAGTTCACGTAAAATTTATTACAGATGCGAACATAAGTCAATCACCCTCTATCATGGATATTGAACATGAGCCTTGTTGGATGGACCCAATAATTGATTTCATAACTAATGGGAATTTACCAGATGATCCGCATATAGCAAGAAGTATTCGAACTTGGGCACCAAGATATTGCATGATCAAAGGAGTTCTATTTCGTCGAAATTTCACTCTTCCATATCTTCGTTGCCTCAGGCCTTCAGAGGCTGTCCAAGCCCTAGTTGAAGTCCACGAAGAAGTGTACGGGAATCATCAAGGTACTTGGGCCCTAGCCTTTAAACTTATAAGATACGGATATTACTGGCCTACCATGAAGATGGGTGTTGTGGATTATGTAAAGAAATGTGACAAATGTCAGAGGTTCGGTAACTTCATCCATTCTCTGGCCGAGGACCCCATTCATTGCGCGGCACCATTCGAGCAATGGGGCGAGGACATCTTGGCTCCTTTCCCACTCGGCCGAGGATAATTGAAGTTCATTGTCGTAGCTGTAGAATATCCCACAATGATGCACGAAGACGCCGGCAATGATGCACAGGGGCCAATGATGATCTCAATAATTGGTTATCCCGAGGAATAAGCCCAATGATACATTTTCCCAACTTGTGTCACAATTTCGCTCTCCTCCTAGAGAGTGACTCCTCAAACTATACTCCTTGGCCATTGTGAAATCCTTAAGATCATGACTGAACCTATTATCGTGCAACCCTCGACCCAATGCTCATCCAAACCTCAAAGAGAGAGAGTCCTAGTGTTAGTATGTTACTTCATCCTAAAAGGATTCTACCATCAGAATTCTACTTTTATCCAAACACCCAATAATGTAAAACCAATCAATTGGATATTTCCAATCATGTTAGAACTCCTAGGGATCTCAACATTGTGATCCTACTAGGAATGTGTCACCAACTTCTATAAATATATCATCCCAATTCATCATTAAGGTATGTTTTTACACAATTTATAGCATATACTCTTTTCAGATTTTCTCTCTCTGACTTAAGCATCGGAGGGACGACAAGGACACACCTCGACGCCTTTGTTTCAGGTACCAAAAGTCCTCCTTCGTGCTCATTCTCAGTTGTCTAGCTCAAAAATCAACAGGTACGATTTTTGGTAGCATCAGATTGATTGGTAGTCGAAAGTAAATTGATCTTCAATTCAGAATTGGAATAGAAACTGTTAAGCGCCAAATCGTAGATATTGAACTTCAAATAATTCGCAATTGCCGCGATCAAGCTCGATTCCCCAGTCCCGGAAGGCCCATACAAAAGATACCCTCTTTTCCAAGCATTTCCAACTTTCTTATAATACTCTTTTCTCCTCACAAACATGTCCAAATCCTCAATGATTTGTTTTTTCGACTCAGGCTCCATTGCCAATTTATCAAAAGTTACAGGATGATCCAAATTTACATACGCCCAATCCCCTCATCCTCTTCTTCCATCGTCATCGTAACTGCTCCATGGACAATCCTTTGCATACAATTTCACGTCCCTATCTTTCTCCTTAATTTCTTTGGCCTTTTCCAAAACAAAAGGCAAATAATCATTCAACACAATTTCTTTATGTTTCTCGTCGAAAGTGAGTTCATAGTATCTTTTCTCATCCTCGTGTCGATTTTCCTTCACCTCAAAAACATATTGCCATTTGATTCGAATGCTATTGTAAGTATCAACCACTTTTTCATCTTTCTCCATGCTCAGAGTAATATTTTTCTTCTTGGATTTCTTGCTTGCTCTGAATCTCTTAGTATTTGGATTGATTTTCGTGTGGAGATAAACCTCGACAGCTACATAGATTTGAATGCGCGCCATGCCACTGTTCTCCTCTCCTCCACCACCATCGTGATTTTGGATGACACTGGAGTGAAAAAAATAGCTGAGAAGTCGATTGAAAGTAGAAACAACGTATAATTTTATAGGCTCGGGTATAATATCATTCACCATGGATCGGGATAGCAGTATCGATACAGCCACCGATGCATTGGCTGAAAATACATTAGAAGCCATTGTTTGCATATCACCAAATGACTGCATTTTGTGAAAATATTTCGAAGAAATTTTGATTTAAAGGGTGTTTGCTTTTCTTTGGGTTTAATGTTTCTTGGTGGGGTATTTATAAAGAACACACAAGTTACTTGACGATGAAGCAATTAAGAAAGAAGATGAATAAATCATGAAAATATTCCAATTTTGATCAAACCAAATCACTTGTAATATATTATCCAATATTAACAAAATATTACTAAGGATCAGGGGTGGGATCTTGTACATAACAATTGTTCATTGCGAATTTTTCTACAATGCATCCATTCTATTATGTCTAGATTGATTTTACAATCAATTTTTTAACATCGTCGATAGCAAAAGATACTCTTAGAAATTGAAAAAATTAATAACAAAATCACAAGCTTGTAATTGATTTGTTTTGCTTCTTATAAGATAAATTTGTAAATCTATACAAATAAATTGCAATAGAATTATTTTATCAAACTAAGACTTTGATAAATTTTAAATAATTATAAATTCTAGGTAATTTCGTAGATTTGAATATATTTCCACAAAATCTATAGAATCTCCTCGACTAAGATTTTGATGAATTTTAAAAATCTTTCTGAATTCATGTGTCTCCAATTGAAATTTTAATGAAATCTTTTAAAATCTAGGTATCTCCTTGAGATGTTAATAAAGTTCAATGAAATTCTTAAACATCTAGATATCCTTGATAACTCACATGTATAAGAATTTCATTAATAGAGGAATTTTAAAAGATTTGGATTGATTTCAAACTTGAAAACGCATATAACAAACTCTTTTAAAATCCATCTATTGATGAAATTCCTGCATTAATAATTTTTTTATAAATTCACGAGTTATTGAAGATACATAGATTTAAAGAACTCCATTGAAATTTATTAAAATCTCACGTGAGATACCTTGAAAGGAGGGATACCTAGAAAGCACTTTTAAAATCCATCAAATTCTCAGTTGAAAATACCCCCAACAAAACTTTAGAATCACCTGTAATTCTCTTGTATAAATTTAAAAATCAGTTTTGCTCAATTATAACAATTGCCCGATTGCACGATATTAGAACAGAAAACAGTATAATTGGTTTTTGTTTCATTTTGTCATATAAGATAAAAATTCTACCCAATATCCAGTTGGGTCCACTGAAGTTGAGGATTAAAGTATGAATTAAAATCCTCGAAGCATTACAGATGTACATGTGGCAACACTGCATTGATATAGTGAACAGTATTTTTTGTCCAACATCTAATTAAAATTGACAGCTGACAATCTTTCAAAAAATTTGTCAATTATTTCTGTACATGTAGGAAGATTGCTAAAATATACATGACAATTTCCCCCCTCTAAAATACCTTAAAAATGGTGAGAAGGGTACTCAAAAGAAATTTCAGGTAATTCTGTAATTTTTGAAATTGAAGAGTTATCTTTATTTATAATACTAGTGAGAAGCACGTGCCTTGCATGTGCCATGATATAGTTGACTACGTAATAGCGTAGGTATTAAAAAAATATTTTTGTCAAACATTAATTACATAAAATTTTCTTATAAGTTGCTAAATGTTTCGAGGCAACATTAAATGTGGAGATAAAAAAAAAAATCACACCCAGAGTTATCGAAGAAATCGAGGCTCACCTTCCACCACAGCCTCCAATTATTGAAAAAATGTCTTCTTACGAACCCCCGATAGAACAGTCATTGTCAGTTACTTCATAAATCCCTAATCAATTTTTAAACAAAAATACAGGGAAAAAAACTCAAAATAAATAATTAATAAACACAAAGAAATTGAAAAAAACTAATCAAACGTAAAAAAAAAAAAAAAAGCTTAGCCGAGCCGAGCCGAGCCGAGCCATAAAGCCATTTTTATATTTTAATAATCGACAATATATTTATTACTATCACATTTTAAGTTTTTTTTTTTAAATTTTGAAATCTATCCAAATGAATATTCATATCCTGAAATATCGAATCAAACGAAAAATTGTAGGAAAATAAAGTTTGAAAAAAGGACATTGGAATGAGGTTGGCATTGAAAAGAAATAAAAAGAGTCACGACTTTACGTTTCACAATTCATGTAAAATTATTTTGATATTTAAAATTTATCGATCATATATTTATCATGGCCGCACTTCAAAGTTTGATATTTAAAATTTATCAATCATATATTTATCATGGCCACACTTCAACGTTTCCAACAAATTTTAAATCGCTTAAAACGAATATTTGTAACTTAAAATACTGAATCAAACGTTAAAAAAAAAAAAAAAAAAGAGTTAGCTGAGCCAAGCCATAAAGCCATTTGGCTCAGCTGTAAACAAAATTCATCAAAGAAAAACAAAATTAGCCGAGCCGAGCCATAAAGTCGTTTGGCTCAGCTCAGTTCGGCTCCGCCCACGGTTTGTGAACAGTATAAATACTAGTTCGGTGGATGTGCATTCAAGTCAGCTGCCCGAGATTTCATTTATTGGGTGTTGGAATTTGGTTTAAAATTGGTCAAGTAAAATTTAATAAAGTTGATTTTGTATCAATTTTAATCAAATATTCAGATAGGTTTTGATAGTCAAATCATGCCAGTAAATAGTCTAACTTATTCTACTCATCAAGTAGATATTCGTAGTATATTTGAAATCTCAAAATTAATTTGGATGAATGAGAAATTATAGTCCAAAGATAGAAAGAAAAAGGGCTTTTCAGCATATAAGATTGCCGATCGAACGGTTGCCTAAAGTGCAATGAGCGGCGAGACCCTACTTTGAGTATCAAATCGGAAGGCAAGCAAATGGCTTGAAGGACTGCATCCCTTCAAGAAATCTACTGAGTTTTGGGGCATATTTCTCTGGCCACAACTCCTCATTTTCTATTAATTGGAACCTCTGAATGGTCTGGATTCATCCCATAACATATTGTATAATTACTTTGCATCAATTACTTCATAAAAGACTGGTTTCTTGCATTAAAATCTTTCAAATAATAGCGAAAAAAATATGTTTCAAAGTTCGTCGTTTCCTTGGACTTTGAAGTGATTCTACTACAAGAAGATAGTGTTGTATATTGGGGGACGATTGTCAAGACTCCGTTAACACCATTGACAGGAAAATTCATTTTAAAAACAAAGTGTTGAATACTTGCATCAGTTTGAATTCTTCATTTGTTCTTTTTTGACTTTTTACAGCTTCCTTTCATTCCAATTAAGTTGTTTAATTTGATTTAAGGCATGTTTAAGTCCCATTTTTGGTTTAGAGTCCATTTGAAATAATAGATTAATAAAGAATATGTGGTTAAAAAATAACAAAGAAATTTGAGTTTGCGTAAAATATTATTTATTGAATATGATGTGGTATAAAAGAATAGAGAGAGAAAAATTATTTTGGATAAAATGGGGATCAAACAAGGGCTTACAATTTTAAATTTGTAAACGCACACACAATCGCCCAAAATTGGGTACTTGTGGATAGAGCTGATGCGAAGAATGTGTTAAGATGATATTCTCATTATTCTATAATATTTTATCAACATACAATACAATGGGATTATATAGAAAAACTTAATATGTTGTAAAAGGTAATACAAATATTCTATAGATGGTAATGTTTTTTTATGTATGATAGCAAGTTCAGCTTAGGAAAATCTTGTTTATAATGCAAATATGGCAGTAATATCAGCGAAGAAAATCTTGTGTATATTGCAAACTTCTATACTCCCCCTCAAGTTAAAGTATGAAGATCTACAATACCCAACTTGCGAGAAAAACGGAGGAAAATATCATGTCCGAGGGGTTTAGTGAACACATCTGCATGTTGGGATGAAGTATGAATATAATTGATTTGAACTAAACTTTATTTGTATTTCTCACGAACTAGATGACAATTAATTTCTATGTGTTGCGGGTAATGTTGAGAGCACCTTGATTGTCACAAACGAGCTGCATAAAGGTAGTACGAGAAATACCCATGTCATGAAGAAGCATATCAAGCCAAATCAATTCACATGTAGTGGTGGCAAGAGCCCGATATTTAGCCTCAACGGATGAACAAGAAATAATATGCTTTTTGGACCGCCAAGAGATATGGGGCTAGTGCCGAGCATGATAAAAAAACCCGTGGTCGAGCATCGTGTCATAGGACAACTGGCCCAATCAAAATCCGAAAAGACAAAAATCTAAAAGTCACAAGTAGAGGGATAGAACAAACCATGGGCAACCTTTAGATATTGAAAAACACATAAAGCAACCCGGTAATGAGGTTCTCGTGGAGAATGCATGAATTAGCTCAATAAATTGATGCTATGACTGATGTTTGGACAAGTGATAGTTAAATAAATGAGAAGACCAATTAAAGATCGATAAATACTGGGATCTGGAAAGAGCTGACCATTCTCACTCATGAGCTTTAAATTTTGCTCCATAGGAAAAGGAGCTGGATGAGTGCCAAGGTTACCCGTGTCAGCCAAAATGTTGAGAACATACTTTCTTTGATTAATAAAAATCCCAATACAAGATCAAGCAACCACATTACCCAAGAAATATTTTACCACACCAAGGTCCTTACTTCAAAATTGAAGAGCAAGATAGTCCTTAAGTGCAGCAATGGCCTCCAAGTCATTTCCGGCTAACAAAATATCGTCAATAGATAAAAATAACCATGAAGGACCTGGTTCAAGGATGAGCAAAGAGGGAATGATCAACCTCAGATTGCCTATAACAAGTATTTTAAAAAGCAACATCTAGACGCGCCTAGAGGTCGCCTAGGCACGAAGTGGAGCAAAACGTCTCACTTCGCACTTTTTTGAGCTTTTTCATGTTTTTATTTATTTATTTTTTTGGCACCTAGGCGTGTGTTTTTTAACGTTTTTTAAAACTTTTTTACACCTTTCAACACTTATTTTTTCCTTTTAATTATTACATAATTCTTAAATTAATTTAAAATTTTAAAATAAGGGTAATTGGCACAAAACGTCCTTACCTTTGGGGTTGATTTTGAAAACCGTCCATACCTTTCATTTCTTGGCATTTATACCCTTACATATCACTTTTCGTGCGCTGAACGTCCTTTTCACCATATTTTGACCATTTTACCCTCCATTCAAATAAAACAAAAAGAAAAAAAAAAAGAAAAACTAAAGAATTAATTGCAGTCATGCTCCCAAAATTTTTAAAAAGTGCAAATTAGTCCAAAATCCTTATTAAAATATTAAAAAAAATAAAAAATAAAAAATCTCTCTCTCTCTCTCTCTCTCTCTCTCTCTCTCTCTCTCTCTCTCTCTCTCTCTCTCTCTCTCTCTCTTCTCGCCTCTTCCTCCCTATGGCCACCTTCATTCTCCAAAAAACAACCACAACCGCCACCAAAGTCGCTGGACATCACCAAAATTGGAACCACCTCATCTCCCTCTACAACCTCCGCCCACCAACCACCTGTAAATTAGTCGAAAAATGTCTCCATTGCTCTTCCCAATACAGCGCACGCAGTCACAATTTTTGTCCAAATAACTCTACCTTCGGCCACTTTCTTGATCGTGGACCACCACCACAACACTCTCCTCAACTAGGCGCATCTAGCCCTACCTTAGGTCATCGTCAATCTTGCTCAGAAACGGCTGAATTTATGGGAGTCCTAATTGAGTTATGTGTAAGTTCGGCCCTAACAAAATCGATGAAGTTTTTTTGTTGCAAACACTCAAAAATCAACCCCAAAGGTAGGGACGTTTTGTGCCAATTACCCTTTAAAATAATATTAAAATAAGAAAAAAAATTTACACATTTTAACGTCTAGGCCGAAGCTTGGCCTAAACTCTTCGCCACACAAAACTTTTTTAAAACACTGCTGATAACCCTCAGAGAGAAGAATAGAAGACAACTTAGAGTACCACTAGCATAAGGCATGTTTAAGACCATAAAGGAATTTGTGTAAATTACAAACCTGAGACTCTCCCTTAAGACAATATCCAAGAGGTGAGGACATGTATACCTCTTCATCCAAGTCATCATGAAGAAAGACGTTGTGAACATGAACATCGAACTGATGAATATGCCAATTTTGAGCAGTAAATATTGCAAGAACTAGCAGACAGGGACAAGCTTAGCAACTGGATGTGTTCAAAAACAATAAAGCTAAAGTTGAAAACCAACTCGACAAAGGGATTAAAAGCGTGAGATTTGACCGTGGTAGTGAATACTATTGTAGATATGATGTTCAAGTGAACAACGTATAGGACCAGTTGCTAAATTCATAGAGGAATGCGGTATTGTCCCACAGTACACTATGCTGGGTTTACCACTGTGAATGGTGTTACTGAAAAATGAAATAGAATGCTTACAGACATGGTGAGAGTATGATTACTCATTCTACCTTACCAGAATCACTCTTGAGTGAAGCATTAAAGACCACGGCGTATATACTCAACAGAGTTCCAACAAAGGCCACTAATAAAACATCTTATAAGTTTTGGTCGGGCAAGATGCCTAGTTTGAAGCATGTACACATCTGGGGATGTCCAGTTGAGGCAAAGCCTTATAGGCCAAATGAAAAGAAATTGGATGAAAAGACTATCAGTTGCTATTTTATTGGATATTCTGAAAAGTCCAGGGGTTACAAGTTTGATGATCCCACAATTAAGGCAATTTTCGAGACAGAAAATACTCGGATCTTTGAGGATGTTGAGTTTGCGAGGGGAGAAAGGTTTAAGACTTTGTCTTTGAGGAGAAATACATTGAAATTCCTACAATTGCCATTGACAATGATAAAGATAAAGTTTCTATCCCTAGCATTATTCAAAAAACAACTCCGGATCAAGAAAATGTCGTTGTATCCCCCTCTGAAAGTCAACAACTTGTTCCAAAAGAACAAACTCTATAACCTCAAGAACCAATGTCATTAAGAAGATTCACTACAGATAGGAGAAGTTCGGTTTCGGATGGTTACATCGTATTTCTCCAAGAACATGAAGGTGATATTGGAGTGGTGGAAGATGATCCGATCAACTTCCGTCAAGCCATGGAAAGTTTTAACTCTTCAAAGTGGCTCGATAAAATCCATGAAGGACAACGACGTGTTCCATTGCCTGAAGGAGCAAAATCATTGATTGTAAATGGACTTTTAAGACCAAGAGGGATTCGAAGGGTGATGTAGAGAGGTATAAGGCTTGTCTTGTCACAAAGGGTTTTACACAGAAAAAAGACATCGATTATAAATAGACTTTCTCTCCGGTTTCTTTGAAAGACTCTTTCAGGATTATAATGGCATTGGTGCGCATTTTGATCTTGAGTTACATTAGATGATGTTAAGACAACATTTCTCAATGGTGACATTGATGAAACAATTTATATGGTGCAACCAGAAAACTTTGTGTCAGATGATGCAAAACAAATGGTTTGTAAACTAAAGAAATCTATCTATGGCCTCAAATAGGCCTCTCGTCAATGGTATTACAAGTTTTATCAAGTGATCATTTCATATGGTTTTGAGATGAATTGATTGTATATACCACAAATTCAGTGGGAGTAAGTATATTTTTCTAGTTTTACATGTCGATGACTTATTGCTTGTCGCAACGATATATGCTTATTGAAGGAAACCAAGATATTTCTAGCAAGGAATTTTGAGATGAAAGATCTAAGTGACACCTCTTTTGTATTAGGAATTCAGATACACCGAAATCATTTACAGGGTATTCTTAGATTATCACAAAAGAATTATATCGAAAAGGTATTTAAAAGATTTGGTATGCAAGATTGTAAATCAGGTGACACCCCTGTGGCTAAAGGAAACAAGTTAAGTTTAAATTAATGCCCCAAAAGTGACTTGAAAATTAAAAAAATGCAGAAGATTCCTTATTCTTCATTTATAGGGAGTTTGATGTATGCTCAAGTTTGTACGCGTCTGGATATAACATACATTGTTGGGATGTTAGGGAGATATTTAAGTAACCCGAAAATGAATCATTGGAAAGCAGCCAAGGGGTCATACTGTATTTATAGAGAACAAAAGACTACATGCTCACATACATGAGATTAAATCAGTTGGAGATCATCGGTTATTCTGATTCCGATTTCGCGGGATGCCAAGATAGTAGGAGATCCACTTCAATCTATATCTATCTGCTTGTTGGAGGTGCTATTTCCTAGAAGAGTGTTAAGCAGACACTCATAGCTAGTTCCACCATGGCAGCAGAATTTATGACATGTTATGATGCATTAAACCATGGAATATGGCTGTGAAATTTTGTCACTGGACTGCGCATTTTGGACAATATAGAAAGACTACTCAAATTATTTTGTGACAATAAATCAACAGTACTGTATTCCAACAACAACAGGAGCTCGTCGAAATCAAAATATATAGAGATCAAGTTCTTAACTGTTAAAGAAAGAGTTCAGAGTGAACGGTGTCAATAAAGCATATTGGGACAAATTCCATGGTTGCGATCCGCTTACTAAGGGATTAATACCCAAAGTCTTTCATGAACACACTGCTCATATGTGTGTAATGTCTCGACGATATTAGTTTTAGTGGGAGTTTGTAATTCTGTGTTTTTCCTATTAGATACATGTACCGTCATTTTGGATATGGTTTATGGTTAAAGTTATTTTTTATTATAAATTTTTTTTGGTTTATTATCTCTGAGTTTGGTTGAAAATGATCTCACTAAGGTATTAAGATGGACCAGTTGGAAATATGCATATTAAGATCACATCACATGCAATTTCCATGCTACACATCCCTGCTTGATCCATGAAATTCAGTTATGTCGATATACGTGACCATTGATGGGTTTAATTACGATAAAAGTAGTGAAATCCACTTTGATCCTATATTGATATGATTGATGGACCAGATTGTTTGGGAATGCATTCGGTAATGATAGCAAAATTCTGAGACTGATAAGGTTATGTTTAATGCACGATTATAAGGTAATACATTTAGGCCAAGTGGGAGATTGTAAGGATTTTTAATCGATCATGTGTGCTTATATGTGAATTATTGTGTATTAAATTAAAGACTAGTAATTTTGGTTAAGTTCATTTAAAGTGATCTAATAAGATTTCAGTATTTTAGATTTTGAAATATCTAATTAAAATGTAGGCTTTTATGTGTAGACGAAGCTCGTTCCTAATTTCATGATGGGTCGAATTAGGTTAACAGGCCGTTAGTATATATATACAGTTATGGTCCCCGAATCACAAGTAAATTGTTCATTATATTCCGACTCTCATCATTAGAGAGAAATAAAAGAACATTGTGTCAATCTGGAAGACTAAAACCGTAGGACTCATCGTTGCATTAACCATATTTGATCCAGGTACACTTCTGCTTTGGTTCATGAATTCTTGATGATCCAACATAAACGATGGTAACAAATTATCCACCAGGCCTTCAATGTTGAATTCCCAATGTATTTAAAAACAACAATAAACCCATATACTCAAGCAAGTGATATCTAAAGAAATCCCCCACCCTACACCCAACGGTAATCGACTATTCTATCTACCAAGCTAGACATTCCAAACTATCCCACCATAATCTATTACACAAACGCCGCTTGTAAGTTCCAAGCCAAACCGTTGTTTTAACTGTCAGGCTTGTAAAACCATTGTGGGAACATGATCTTCGTCGCCCATTTTTCTTTGTTTGGTACACCGTACATATCAGGCAAAAAATGATACATGTAATAATTAGAATATGTTTTACAGATGAAAATTCCTCAAAGATAAATTTATTTAAATAAATATAGCATCGAGTGTGAGAATAAACTAATCAAAGTGAAAATAGATGATTCTTCGGAATTTTACCAATAATTATATTATGTGGAGGTAATTTCCTTAAGACGTGACCTAGAAATTGTGACTTGTTACCATATAGAGTTTATTTTGTTTATAAGTATCCCAAGTTGGATCCAAATTTTACTATTTATTTTTTTTATGACTACGTGGAGATTATTCAAATATAGAATATAAAATTTTGGGGAAAAAAATTATTTCTTCAATGAAGTCCTGCGCAACTGATCTCACTGCCCGCAGCTCGAGGTGAGCACTCATGAGCCCAGCAGTGTTTTTCGTGCAAGACGCTCGTTTGCGAGTGACTTGCTTAGGTAGAGTTCACGTACTTCAGTTACTTTCCCTTGTTTCAGCTCCGTTAAAATGTAATTTTGAAAAAAAAAATGTATTTTAAAATTGTGATTTTGTTTGGGATTGTGTGGTTAAAAGATAAAGTAAAAATTTTAATTTATGTGTAATATTATTTTATTGAAAAATACGTGATTGAAAAAAAGAAAGAGAAAAATAAATTAAAACTATAATAGAGCCCAAACGTATTAGCAACATTATTTTTAACAGTTTTCAACTCCATATTTGGCTGTCTGAAAGAAAGTAATTTTTTTTTCTTCCTATAAGTTTTAAGATCACTTGTAAGTTATAAAAGTTAAAACATATTATTTTATTATTAAGTAACTTTAAACTTCGATTAATAATAAATTATTTATTTTAAAACTTAATTAATTGTCGATTTAAAAGTAAACTTACTTATAAGTAAACATGTTTAAAATTAGCCAAACAGGCTCTCACAAAACAAATACTTCTGACTTAAAAGTTAAAACACATAATTTCTCTATATTTTATATTGTGAACAGTTAATTAATTTGCATTTTAATGACAAATGAATAAAAAAGTTCGATGGATCACTCTGCAAATTTCATTTCTGACCTTGAAATGAATAATTAAAAACTCTCCTAATTGCATCATTTTTCATTATTTCAATAGCAAGTGTTGCATGATTTCTATCGCAATTATACGACGTCGTTTACAAGTGGAGAAAAGTTAGGATTTTTATATTATGTTTAAAATGTTAGGATCCATGAGTTTATCATAATTATTCCATTAATCTCAATTTCCAAATTTTGATGACAATTAATTATGTGTACCTAAGTTAATTGATTTATCATTCTCGAGTTTAAACAAATCCTACGTAATTAAGTTAAATCACTATCTTTCTATGTGAGTCAAATTAAATAAACCGTAATTAAGCATTCAATTACACAAAAAAAAGTTCAATTAAGTTTCTACCATTTACCAAAATTTTGATTTTTACTACGAGTTGTAAACAAATAAATCATTTCTCGACTAGTTACGATTTACAAATCAATGAATTAGTGACCAAGTAGTTCAAAACATGGGGAAAAAAAGGGAAGAAGTAAACACATTGCAGCTTGATTTCGTAGGGGGAAGGGTAGCTGGGGAGGTGGAGGTGGAGGTGGAGGTGGAATTGTTTGAACGGTTTCTGGAATTGATAGAACGGTTTCTGGAGGTGGAGGTAGAGATCTAAACCAAGTTAACTAAGATTAGAATGGAATTGTTTGAGGTGGAATTGTTAATAGTATTTTAGAATGGCAGATTAGGTGAGGTGGAATTCTTTGAACGGTTTCTGAAATTGTATTAAACTCCACAACAGATTAGAATGTTAATCATACTTAAATAGTTTAGGTTTCATAAATTTGTTAATAGTAGTTTAGAATGACAGATTAGAATGTTAGAATGACAATTTGCTTATGAGAAACGAGATTTTGAAGAGTAAAAGGAGGACAAATTAGGATTTTAATAAATTTGTTAATAGTATTTTAAAATTTTCGTTACCACCATAATATCCTCCTCTTTGTAATTTTATTCTTAACAAGCTGCATAAAAGAGAGAGTACTTTACAATTGGACCTGGCCAATAGTCTGGAAACTGAAAAATAAGATGAAATGTTCTACGTAGTTCCGATTTTATCATGTAGCTCATCTGTCAATGCTAGTAATTTGAAATTTCTTTTGATCTTTTTGTTGTATTCTGGATGCAAACTGATGGAAATAAATTTGAAAATGGTAATTACGGGGTTGTAAATGGTTTTAGATTCCTTAATCAATCTGACCTGATAACTTTGGAATTTTGATTTGCAAAGTGAGGTGATTCAGGTGAATATAGACTAACTAATTAAGAATATATAAATCAGTTGGTGTTAAGAATATAGACTAACTTTGGGGTTTTTGATCTGCAAAGCGAGGTGATTCCTCGTACGATTAGATTTGAGTATGAATTTGAACCTTTAATACTATAATATACTCATTTAATCATGAAATAATTAAAGAAAAAGTAATCTTTACTTTTCCATGTCCACATACTCAGAATTTGAAAGTTTAAAACCAAACCCAATGTTTAGACATTTACCTTCATCTTCATGTTTAAGTCATCATTTTTTTTTTTTTGGAATTTTCTATCATATAACAGCCTAAGTTTCCTTGTTTCCCTGCAAATCCTGAATTTCTAACTTATAAGGATTTTTTAGAGTCACATTTTTTTTAAAGAAAAGAAACAACAATTAACATGAGTTTATACATTATATCATGCAGCTAGATACTTTGAGATCTTTTTCATTAAAGTCTTACTTTATATTCATTTAATTGGTCTCTAGGTTCTTATATTTCTTCAATTGTTAGTTGTCTAGTTAATCTAACTTGTAAGTACCTTGGTTAGATCTGTGCTCTTAGTATTATCAATTTGTTGATATCAACCACTGGATTTGCCATTAGGCCGATAGTTGGGTTGCTATTAAAATTTAAAATGACAGTGTCAATTATTGATTAATCTATGGCTGTTGCACTTTTCATTAAGGATGTATCTTATGCTTTCGGCAGGAACGGCAGAAGCAAGAAGAAGAGCTGCAAGCCAAAGAGGCAGAATTGTTGCGTGGAAATCCTCTGCTAAATAATCCAGCTTCCTTTAGTGTAAAGAGACGGTATAGTATGATGTCAATCTTTTGTACTTAGTCACGTGCTATTTTATTTATATTTTATCATATTGTTACTTAATTCATCTGTACAAATGGGATGATGATGTGGTTTTCAACAACCAGGCCCGAGGTGGGACCAAAATTGCAAAACGCTTTATCAGTGATACTATTAGAAATGATTTCCACCGAAAGTTCCTCCAAAAGTACATGAAATAACGCAGCTATTTAAGTAAGATACTTAGAGATGTGAGCCAAAAGATGTAATGAACAAAAGAATAGTTTGCTTGAATGTGTGAGCAAACTTTGAATGTGTTCAATTTGTTCTAATTGCTTTTTACTTGCAGAAAAGTTTGCACTGTAATTTTCGTTTATGTGGATTGTTTCTGTGTTCTATACTTCTATATAATGGATTGTTGTGTATTAATTGTTGTTATTTCTCTTGCACTCATATACCTTGTCAGCTGAATGGTGGGTTCTATCAAAAGATTATAAATTTAAATCAGATTAGTAAATTTTGATATAAAAAAAAAAGGTTAATGAAGTTTGTAGTTGAAAAATTGTGGATCATATGACATGTGAGATTAAATTTAATTGTGGACTTTAATTAAAAAATTTAGTTAGAAAACATTTGATCTATTACAACATATTATCAACAAATCTACTTTTCAAATATTGCACATTAAAGTGTGTTTGATTGACTTTATTTTGTGTGCCAAGATTTCATATTTTGAAATTGATCGCCAATTATCCTCTTAGTAGACAAAGATAAATTCATACTGCATGTTGCGCAATACATAACTTTATTCGTCAAGAGCACACTTTAGACAGGTTGCTCGCTGAGTATTGAGAGGAGAAATATGGTGTTCCAAGATATACCAGAATCAAGTCAAACACAAGAAGTCATACATTTTGATGATAGTCAAACAGTTCAAATGGGACAAGTTAGAGATCAAACTACTACACAAATATGGAACGACTACTCAAGACGTCGTACATGACTCCGTGGATTTATTTTGTATGTAGTTCAATATCTGCTATTTTGTCATGACACGTAAACTTCTAATCGTATCGATTGAATTGTTTCATCAAATGTAATTTAGGTTGTGTTTTTAATATCTTGAAAAAAAAATTGACGTTTCACCAATTTCAAAATGTATATGTTATTTAATACTTTATTAACATTAAACCATTAAAATTTATTGAATAATCAAATTTTTGTTAATAAAATATTATTAAAACAAATTCTCAAAATTTCAAAGTAAACGCGTTTTCCATTTTTATATTTTCGGAAACAGTTTTTCAAAATGGTAAAAAGAATGTATTTTCAGAAATTTCAAAACAAACACTCAAAACACAAAATACAAAACGAATTCAAAACTCAAAACACAAAACTGAAACACGAAGAGAACGGCTCCTAAATTTTTATGTTTTTGGAATCCTTCTTTTCTCCCCTTGCTTGATGAATAATAATATGTTTTTATAATTGTTGATGTGAAAAATCGAATTAAATGATTTTATTGACAAACAATTACAATCAAAGATCAATATAAATACAATAAACAAATTCTCTCACAACTATGAGTTTCACATCTCAAATTTACTAGTTTAGATACTTAAAATAGAACAAGAGAAGAATAACTATTTGAAAGCAAGATATTTGAATTGCATGCCTTCTTCAAATGGAAATTTTCCTCCAAGGGTTTGGATAGTTTGGTAATTTTTGCATTGTGCTAGGTGGGTGATCCTTATTGGTAGTCTGATAATCGATTCGATTAAGAGTTATGTTTTATTTATTTGCCCATAGGCTCCACGGTCTGAAACCAGTCTGTTCATGCTAGATGATTCCCAATCCTTAGGCTTTTTTATCCTTTTTACCTGTAGTTTTTATACCTTGCAGAGGGAGAGAATTGTGAGATATGTTTTTAGTGAATCAACATTATTCAAACGTACAGGACTCTGTAAGGTCTAATAAATAGTTCCCCAAGTCCGGGTTCAATATTTATATTGACTTGAGGACTTGTTTTATTCGTGCGGCGAAAATATTTATATTGACCTGAGTGGATATGTTATGATAGCTATGGATGTTTAGTGTATGTTGAAAGGTTTTTTTTTTCGATTTTCCAAGGTAGTGCCCTGCAAGCATTTAAAACGTCTGCTCTCCACATTTGATCTCATTTAGTTTTTAAATCTTGGTCAGGCGCTTGTTGGCTTTCAACGGTTACGATTACGAGAAGCATTCGAACGGTCTTGATCGCTTGTTGGTTCAATCGGCAGTTTAAGCCTTTCGCATGAATTTATAAATATATTGTTCTTTCTTACCATTGTCTTTTCTTCTTCTTGTGTGTACTTTTAACAACTTTCATATTATTGACGTTACTGTTCTTTTTCTGCTATTGCATATTTCTTCCATTCAGGTTCGTGTTAGTTCTACATTGTTTTCAAGATTTGTCTTTGTGAGCTGCCTTGGGAGTGACCTAGATAGATATTTTCCCTTCGGAGGAGTCTTGAGGCTTTGATGTTGATTTTTCGATGAAAAACTTCTTTTGTGACCTTTTAGGGATACGTTGGGTAGTCCCCCAATCTAGAGTTAAGGAATATGTTGAGGTATCTAAATTCGAAGGGCATAGTATGCACGCTTTAAGAAACATTAACCAACCTTCCCCCCCCCCCCCCCCCCCTTTTTGGGAAGATCTTCCTAATTATATTAGACAAAATGAGTTTATAGCTTTGCTATGTCCCGAATATCTTTAAACCCTCGGGCCACACAGCTTTTATTACTACTAAAAATTGGGTTCTTAGCCCCCTTTTTCTTTACCACATTTTTGCTTTTGATGATGTGTATGGGAGGATTGAGTTTTGCTTATCAAAAAGCAGTGTTCTAAAAGGCGTAATGCGTTGCGATGCGTCGAGGTCGAGAATCAAGAATCACAAGTTTAGGCGCATCAATGCGAAGAATAAGCGTCATAATGCGTTTCGTATTTTTAATATTATTTTAATTATTTTTAAGGAATTAAATATATTTTTATATAAAAAAAAACAGATTTTTTACAAAAAAAAAAAATTATGTTCGAAAATGCGCCGCCTAGGCACGCATATGCGCGCTTAGGCGGCGCATTTTCGAACAGAAACGCATTTTTACCCGCATTTCACCAATTCGACGCATTTGGCTCCCGCGTCGCGCCTAGGCGGCGCGTTTTGGCGCCTTTTAGAACAATGTCAAAAAGTAGTAGTTAATATTTCATATTCATGAAAAGTGTTATTTTTGCTTTGGGCATCTTTCATGTGCAGGTTACAATGATATTCTGTTTATGAAGATGAAGATTAGCTTCAATAAACGTCAAAAGTTGGCTCTTCCTCCCTCTAAAGTAGGGGGTGGACAAAATGTCCAGACCAGATCAAACCAGACCAAACCAAACCAAACCAAGCGGTTCGATTTGGTTCTACAAAAAAAATTAATAGTTTTGGTTCTTCGAACAAAAAATCATTTGGTTATAGTTTTGGTTCGTTTCTGATTCTAAAACCGAGAACCAAACCGAGAACCAAACTTAATTTATAATTTTTATTTTTTGTATGAATTTGATTTTGTATTGAGGAGACGAAGTTCTATGAAGAAATTGTATTTGGTAAAATTTATTTTATAAAATATTATTACGTTACATCTTATTAATTGTAAATGGTTTTAATTTATTTTTGTTTATTTTAATTTTGTATTTTGAATTATGTTTGTAGAGTTTCTCAAAGTTACAACATAAGTAATGAAGTATTAAACGTTTAATGGTTATTTAATGGTAAGGGGCTAAGGGTTAAGTTGTTTGGCTTGGTCACTTTGTCATCACTCCTGCCTATTAGTTTTGAGTTTTAACTTTATTTCAGTTTCATTTTTCATTTTTCTCGTGTAGGTCTAACGGTTTCATGTAAAGGAATTGATTGGACGGAGGTTGAAAATGGAACTCGATATTATTAACTTCTCGCAATGACTCATTCGTTTACATTTTGTTTGTTAGTTTGGACTTTATGATCTTGATTATTGATAATTTGAACATGCTAAATGTTTGATACTTATATTTTTTATTTAAGTATATATTAGCAACTTATGGATATGACGCAAATTTGAAAATTTAAGTAATAGTACTAGAACCAGACCAAACAGAACCAAAACCAAATGGTTCAGTTCTGCATCTTAAAAAAAAACCTATTTATTTCCATTATCAAAAAAATCATTAGTTCGTGGTTCGGTTTGGTTCTCTAGGAACTAGAACCAAATGGAGCCACGTCCACCCCTACTCTAAAGATACATCTGTAAAGAGTTCCCAAAGGAATAAAGTCTCAGCTTCGCGTGAGGGTGAAGGTGCAACTAAATGACCCCCATTATCTCAAGAGGCCGAAGGTTTGCAGGTATATGGGTCAAAATCTACAATTCTAACAGGGGACCCTACGAAGGAAAAGAGAAAGATGTTGCAGGGATTTGAACATGTTCCTAATTCCATGGCTTTATTTGACATCGGCCATGATGAAAAGCTATATCCCATAATTTTGTCCTTGCTTCTTACCATTGTTTCTAAAGCAACTCGATCTATATATCTTTTTGTATTTCAACTTCGCTTGGGGAAAATTTGTCGAGAACATGACTTCAAAACAAAGAGGAACCTAATTGATGCTCATCCCTCGCGAGTAGATGTCCTTCATCATGATCAACAAGCGGAGTATAAGGTATGCATATTGCGAACCAACAAGTTGGAAAAAAAAAAGGTGGACTACCTAGAGAAGAAGCGTGGGGCTCTTCAACGAAAATTGGGAGAAGTTGAGAAAGATATGAAAAAATATAAAGAGTTGAGCAAATGTTCTAAAGCTTCGGCTACCAAGGAAGCACTTTTAGTGGCTGATGTTACCATGCTCATTAAGAATTTGGAACAGACTCAAGAAAATCATGCTGCTTATGTTACCAAATCTGATGCTGATCTTCTTCATCTCAATGAAGAGTTTCAGTTTGTTAGTAATGAACAGCTCGCTGTCTCTAAAGATCTAGATTAAGTAAAAAGTGAGAAAGCCTTGCTTCTTAACTAGTTGGAGAACACTGAGACAAAGCTAGCTCTTGCGAAGCCTGGTCTTACTGAAGCAAAAGCTAATGGGGCTCATGGAGGAGTCCATGCAGGACGAAGGTAGTAGGGTTCTTGATATTAGTAGGGACTTTCAACCCAAGTAGGACCTTAGTTTTTTAGAGGATCGTAAAGAGGTTGCCAAAGACACCTCTGTTGGTGAAGACGCTTTGTTAGCTACCCAAAGTTCTAGTGATCCGTCCACTTCTACTAAACATACCTCTATTCCTCCCAACAAAGCTACTCTATGCATAAGCTGGCCAACACATCTATCAGAGTTCATCCTCCCTCCGAAGTGGGTGTGCCATTTGATGGTAACACTTTCTTGGCCAAGATGATTCATACTTTTGGGAATCTTCAGCCTTTTATGAATCTAGAGGGATAGCTCATTTTCTCACCTTTATTGTATTTATGATATTCCATTCTAATTTGTATGAAAATATGGTTATGGCAAAATTCATTATAGAAATCTCATTGTTTGCGTTGTACGAATTGATTTATTTTGGCCATCTTCTCTGGGATCTTGTTGTCTTCCTTTATGATTTCATTACGCTTTGCGTGAAATACTATATAACTAGCTAAGGATCTTTATTACTCTTTGTGTAAGTATGTTCATAGTATTTGCATATTAAGTATGGGGTTTATTGATCCTTTGCTGATTTCCATTATGACAATGCAGTTTTTTTATAATGGAGAGTGGGTTACAATTATTTCCCTTATTATAAGTACTTTGCGTATATAATACCCGAACTTCACATTACACATTTGGCCAATATGATTCATGCATGCTATTTACAATGTCATTTGCATCAATTTCCCTAATTGCTGACTTTTAAAATGGTACATTTAATTATTGTGAGCTTAATATCTTCATATGATGTTAGCCGTCGACTTCTCAACCTAGGTGACGAATTCTACATTGAGTTATGATAGAGAAATTAGGTTAATCTAGATGTTGGAGATTGACTTGTTAAGCAATTGGAATTTTAAAAAGGCCGAAATTAGTATCAATAATTGTTCTAGCTTTCTTCGGTTGATCAAAGTCACCGTAAATCCTAGATAGGTAATTGATATATTTAAGGTATGAGGCATGAAGTGACATGATCACTACGCAATAATATATGTGTTTTATATGATGTTATAAAAATTGAGGTTCGAATTGTTGAAATCGGTCGAAAATCGGGTGTCAATCAGGTAAGTAATTAAATGAATGATTAAGGAATTAACGCTATAAAATATTTTGGGATTTTAGGGCAGGTAAGATGAGTTGTAACGATATTAAAATAAGCTAAGGACACTCTATTTGTACCTGCAAGGATAGAGGTGAAATCAGATTGCTACTACAAGGGATACCTCATGCTTGTCGATTTGTCCTTGTAATGGTCAATTCTTCACAATTAAGCATTAGTCACATTTACAACTCTCTTAAGGCTTCATATACTCGGTATATTATCCATAAATTTCATACAAATCCTCCAAGGATAGGTACAAAATCAGAATTTAACCACAAGAAGCCACCTTATGATTGAACACCTCATGCTTGGGAGACTTGTCATTTTACCATTTAATTCCTTCTACATTAAGGCCTCCACCACGTCTTCCAACCCTTGATACTTCATATAGGATAGATATATATCTTATAAATCACATATGAATCCAAACATTATGAGGTAAAAGTCAAAAATTGATGCATGAAGCCACCTCTTGCTTAACACGTGTCAATATGGCTACATGAAGTATTTTCTTAATTCTTAAGCAAGATTCATGACCTCAACCCCTTTAAGACTCTATAAATGCCCCATATTAAGATATTTTATCCCTTCAAATGACCTCCAAGTGAAAGAGAAAGAAAATCAACGGAGGGAAGCAGAAACAAGGAGCTGGGAATTGAAATTCAGGATAGGTGAGTTTAGCTCTTGGTTTTGAAGGTTGTTTTCATTGTTTCATTAAGGTGTTACAATCTTATGAACCTCTAAAATTGCTTGATATTATATCGGGGTTTGTGTTGGGGATGTTATTATGGTAAAAAGAAAGAAATTGTTGGAGATATATTGAGTTAAACAACTAACGACAGAAATTGCATGGTTGCTGGATTCTAGTGATACAACTTTCAATCTTATATTATACCTTGAAAGGAACGTATATGTATCACTTTGAATGTTCTCATATACGGGTTATAAGTATAGAAATAATCTCTAATATATTAGAAACTGATTGGCGGCATAGTAAATAATGGAAACCTAAGACCCTCATCGTAAAGTGCATGATTCATTGTACTATAAAAAGGACTCAACTTGATGATGAAAACCCTGTACTTATGGTGAATTCATGACATGGTTATCTTCACATATATGCATGGTTTAAAAAAACGTAAACGGGTACTGAGGCGTTTTGTTGTCACGAGGCGAGGCATAAGCCTTAAAACGTTTTGAGGCGTAAGCCTCACCACAAACAAAAAAACTTAAGTTGAAAAATTAGAAAATAACATAAAAATATATAACTAATGGTTCCAATTAGCAGTAAACAATCATGAAAGTTTTTTAACAAAAAAAAACAAAAAGCAAAATCCAAAATATATTAATAAAGTTGAAAATAATCAATAGTTATATCCAACAATAAAAATTAGATATAGTGTTTAAATTAAAAAAGCGTAAAAAGACTCCAAAATGAAATATAGTACTAACTACTAAGATATAAATCCTAAAGGTCTCCATTATCATCACTATCCATAAGATCCTCTAGGTCATTGTCATCTCCAACGCTGGTATCATTTTCATCGTCACTGTCAATATCTATCATATCATCTTCTTCGTCAATCAGTAGTGATGGTGCCTTTCCCTTATCTGTGAATTCAAATAAACGTTTGTTAATATAAGTTCTAAAGAAAGAATAAATAACACAAAACTTCATATTAACATTTATAAGAATACCTCTTTGTGAAAAAGTGCGTTTTTTATTCGGTTGACTTTTTGTACGAGAACTTCGAGAAGAATTTTCAACCCCTTCAACATCATCAAGATTTACATTGGAATCATCATTAGTTAGATCAAGTATGCTTGACTGAACTACAGGACCTTGATCGGCAATCCATTCATCATCAGATGGCAATTCCTCAACAGTTAAAGGATCATCATCCTCTTGGAGTGTCTTCAGTCGTGTATGTCGAGCCTTGAGCTTTTTATTAAACAAGATATAGACTAAAGTGTTCAACCTCGTTGTGGTCAAGCGATTTCTTCTTTTGGTATGTACTTGATTGAATGTACTCCAATTACGTTCACACTCAGAAGATGAACAAGTTAGACTTAAAACTCGTATTGCAAATCGAGCCAATTCTGGAGTTCCATCACCAAATTGAGTCCACCAAGCAACTAGAACAAAATAATAATGGCATTATAATAAACAATATCACGTGTAAAACAAAAGGCTGAATTCAAATTGAAAATAATAACAATGTGAGGTAAATAAAATTTAATATCTCCTAATACAAACACATACCAGGCGAACGTTTTGTGCAAGTTGATTTTGCATTTTCGAGACCAAAGAAATTATGTCTGTTTACGAAGTCATCCAATTGGAGATCTGCTTTCTCCCTATCTTTTTGATCAGGGATGAGTCTCACCATGCAATTAAATAGACCCGCTTTAACTTCAGGATGCTTAGAAAAATTATCTGCGTATTAAAAATGAGGATTCATATAATATGCAGCAGCATGCAAGTCTCTATGTAGCTGATATTCCCACTTTTCATCTATTATATCCCAAATCTCCTTATACGCCGCTTCCTTGTTGCCCAAATTTTTTGCTATCTCCTCTTTGGCAGTATCCATAGCTCCATAAATAAAACCCATGGCAGGCATCTTTTCAGAATCAACGAGTCTTAGTACAGTGACTAAAGGATTCGTGGTCTTTAATGCGTATGCAATGCTTGGCCAAAAATTACTATCTCTTAATATGATCTTCTTTATTTCTTTGCCCTCTGCTTTGTTTGCCCATCTTGAATTCACCCATTCCTCTGAAGTAAACATAGTTTGTAGTGGTTTTTTCAATTCATAAATTCTCTGCAGAGTCAAATAAGCGGTAGCAAATCTAGTAGCGCCAGGTCGAAGTAGCTCCTTCTTTGCAATTTTCCTCATTAATGCCAATACCCATTGATGATTATAAATGTAATTACTTATCTTCTTTGCCTTCATCAAAGCATTCTTGTGTTGTGGCAACTCTCCAAGTTTTTCGAGCATTAAATCAAGACAATGTGCGGCACAAGGAGTCCAATATAAATGTTTTCTTTTCTCCATCAATTTCTGTCCTGCTGCTTTATAGGCACTAGCATTATCAGTTATAACCTGAACAACATTTTCTTCTCCAATTTCTTCAACAACGTCATCCAGTAACTTAAACATCAAATTAGCATCCTTAATTGCATCTGAAGCATCAATAGATTTTAGAAAAACAGTTCCCTGTGGATTATTGACTAGAAAATTAATCAAACTTCTATTCCTCGTGTCAGACCAACCATCGGATAAAATAGAAACTCCAGTTTTGCTCCACGTCTTCTTTATATCTTCAACTATTTTTTCGGTCGTTTCCAATTCCTTTTTTAAGATCCAAGAGCGTAGATCATATATAGTAGGCGGCTTAAAACCTCTGCCATATGAACCAATAGCCCGACACATGTTAACGAATGAAGGAGATTCAACAGCATTGAAGGGTATTGCATTTTCGAAAAAAAATCTGCCAACATCCAAGCTGATTTTAGTGCGTAGCTCTTTCGGAGTCATCTTTAGAGTTTGATTGTCTGTTTCTTCCTCGTCACCAATATTAGAAATATATCTATCCATTGGTCCCCATCGCCCTTGTCAAGCTTTCTCCCTCATAGTAATTACCAAGGTGTACATATCATCAAACTGTTGTTGTGAAAGGTGTTTTTTCATGGTTCCTGTGTTCATATAATCTTCGATCTCTTTTTTGACACTTTCAGGAACATTGGGACATGGAGCTACATTCTTATGTGTGCATGCTAAATGTTCTTTCATACGCTTGACCCCTCCTGTAACTGTTTTCTTGCAAAATTGGCATTCAATATAAAGATATTTCTTCTTCTCATCTCCCGAACTTACGACTTCCTTTCCATATTTCCAAGTCGGGTCTTTTCTATTGCTCTTTCCCATCCTACAAGTTATTAAAAAAATTATAGAAGAAATTTTTGCTTGTATAATATTAAAACATGTGTGAAACAGAAAATGAAACATGTGTGAAACTGAAACTGAAATCTGAAACATGTGTGAAACTGAAGTTATAATCTGTGTGCTATAGCCTATAGTGAAACAGAAACAGAAACTGAATTTGTGGTCAGTGACAAGCAAAAATTATTTTGGTAGCATGTAGAGTAAGTAGTAACTCACGGTATCACCATTCAACAGCAGACTTTTAATTGTGGAAAGTTGAAAACAAGAAAGTGACCAATAAAAAAGTTCCTGCTCAGTGCTCAGTAAAGTTTTTTGTTGAAAATTTTCTGTGAACAATTGAACATAAAAAACAGGATTCTTGGAGAGTTGAAAACAAAAGTATCAAAAAGTTTGATATGTTTTTGACTCTCACTAAATCTGCAGAATATTTTTTTTTCCAGGATTTGTTCTGAACATAACTTATTGCATGCATGCAGGATGTGTTCTGAATTCTGAACAAGAAGAAGAAGAAGTAGGACTGTGGGAGAAAAAGAAGAAGAAGAAGTAGGAGAAGAAGAAGAAGAATAAGGAGAAGAATACCTGATTGTTGATGAAGCCGGCCAGACCCAAAACCCAGAAGAATCAGAGGACGAAGAAGACGGTAAGCTCTTGTCTCTGAATTCTGACTTTTCAGTTTTCCTGATTTTTCTGGCTGCATATACGTATATATCACCTAGTTTTTTAGGTTTTTTTGGGCCCACAAAAGCCTTTTTAATGGGCCCTTTTTTAAACAGAAGTGCCAGGCCGATTTTTCCTAATAAATCCGAAAACTGAAGCATTTCATGTGAGGCGCACACCTCCAGTACACCTCACGCCTCATGCACCTCCGTTAATGAGGCGTAAGCCTCACAAATTTCGCCCCTTCACAGCCGCCTTGAAGCAGGATCCTTGCGCCTCTTGGTGGGCGCGCCTCACCAACGTTTTTTCATTCCATGCATATATGTTATATAAATGTGTTCAAATTTTGGGAATGATTGAATATGATTAAGGGTGCAAAACGATGGATGAAACGGGACATGTCAGCGATTAAAATGCAAAAAAAAACTTCTATCCAATTTGGTAGTTTGCATAGTTTCAACCTTTACAAGTCCATTAATTATCCCTTAGACATAGAAAATACATTTTAAGAAGTACTAGATTGTTAAACAATAATTGGATGACGTTGACGTTCACAATTGGACTTGAGAAATAGTGTGATTTATGAGACTAGTTTGCAATGCAATCAGTAACTTGAATTATTAATGTCATCTAAATTATTTTGTCATGAATGGACATATCATGGGATTATGTGTGTGTTAAGGTTATCAAATTTAGGATTTCATTTAATATTAAATGGTGATACATGTGGTTTTCCAACTTCAAATGAAAAAGGAAATTAATCTACACTCTGTAGGAACACGCACACACAAGGGTAAAAAGGTAAGTGAAAATTCATTTGCAACTACGATGCAAGAACATAGTGTTTATGATATAGTAGTGTTCGAATATTTACATAACTCTGATAAGGAGCTTGTGTATCATATGATGGTTATGATCATTGAGTATGTTACTAACGAGCATTTTCATATACATGCACGACATACGTCTATGGTTGAAAATCTAGCATGGACAACATGATTGTAAAATTGAGTTCCTCATAAAATATTTGATTGATCACTACTAGAGCACCAAGGCATGTGAGGCATGTTTATATGATATGTTTTGGCACTGCGAGTGATACTTCTTGGTTGATTGCAAAGACGGATAAGGGATGAGCCTTTGGTGATCATAGAAGGGTGGACCACTCAACTGTGTCTGGGATACTCTGATTATTGGCGTTGCCGGGTGGGATACTTCTTGGGTGATCATAGGGGCAGTTAGGGGATGAGCCTCTAGGGTCACAAGAGGATGGTCCACTCGCCGGTGTCGATAGTAAATTGACCATTTGATTATTGTCTATGGATATTGATATTGTGCAGAGCTCTATCCGGTGTATAGTAGGTGGGTCAAGGGCAGAATGAAAGATTTCAAATGAGATTATTTCGAGTCAACTTTGACGAATATCTGAGCATGATACATATTTAGCCTAATGTTTAAAGTAAACGGCATGATGTCATATACTATTATCACTCTTACTCATGACTTGCATGATTTTTGCTTACTAAGCATTGGTTTATATAGTTCTTGCATTATAGGTGAGCATGTAAACTCCTAGGAGACATGGCTGGCTGTGGAGTTCTTACGTCTTTCCGAAGTTTGATGTACATGGATGACGACCTGTAGGGTTATTTTGTATAACTTTTGAAATAGCATGTAAATACTTTTACAGCCTCAGAATAAATATGTTAGACTATAATTTTATGATCTTTAATTTTAGATATACTGTTGGAGATGCTTTCATATTGTTAAAAAATGTATGGATGAATTTTGATGTTTAGGTCAAGTCAGCAATTGTATTCCTACACTAGTTAGTATATTGTTATCTATATAATGGAGTGTGACATGCATACATTTGAGTTTGTCCAGATGTGTCATTTTCCTTGGATAATAATTTCCTTTGGGATGGAAATTAATCCCCATTTTCAAATGAAATTTCTTTAGCAGAATAGACATGGCTTTTGACTTAAATTTCTTTGGCGGACTGAAGCTCGCCGTTAGTTTTTGTATCTCAATAGATCTTAAATGAAATTTAGTATTGATCTATGTATCAAGACATGTGCTTCCTTTAGTACTTGAGAAGTTATCCTTATTGGCTAACAGGTGTTTTGACTCATTCTTCTCAGTCTCGAATACTTGCTTTCTTAGAAAAATGATTTTCAAACATGTTTTTGTTTTGTTCTACCATGAATATAGTATTACCCGTCGGGAATTTTGGGCTGCTTTTTATAGAACACTGAAATAACACTCCCGCGCAGTATTTTGGTTTTCCTTTATATAAGTTATGCCTTGGGGAGTTTCAAATTTAAGGCACAAATGGTGGACTGTAGTTACAGTTTTCAGTTGTTTTAAAGAGGGTCTTCCTAAGATCCCATTGTAAGCAGATTAACTGTCCATGATTAAAAAATCCACCTGCCCTTGATATGTGAGGGACTCTTTGTCGATCTCAAACGCTAATGTGATTTGCCTCCTTAGGATCAAAATGTCCCCGATAAAATTGTATATAGGTTCGGCCATTAGCAAACAAGGATGATTAACCCACATTTGGTCAAAAGCACTTCTAAATAGAATATTGACGGAACTGCCAATACTTGCCATCATGCGGCTTAGGCCGTTATGGGTTATTACAGTTCGAACTACCAAGGTATTACAGTAGGGACATATGACTCCATGTTCATGATGACCGTCAAAGGTAATTAAAAGAGAAGCACATTTAGGGTTACCTCAAATCCAACATACCTCATGCATGGATCTTCTAGCGATGTTGGAATATCTCTTTTTTTTCTTTTTTTCACTTGATGTACTTCCACCGACATGAGATGAGAGCCTCCAATTATAGTATGAATTTCTTTGATCGGAGGGATCAAATTAGGAGCATTGGCCTCTTATTCACCCTGCCGTGCACTACTTATCTGGCCTCGTGCTCTCGACATGTGAAATGGTTTTCTCCCTTCGGCCATTCCTTGTTAGCCCCCTATTAACTTCGGAACTTGATCATTTTTAACACTTCATAGCACCCATCCATGTTATGATCCCTTGAGTGAGGTATTCTACAAAATTGTACTTTATGGTCATCAGGAGAGGTACGATCTTCATTCGCGACAAATATGAGAGCTAGTGATATTGCATGGACCTTATCAATAGATTCTACAAAATGTGAATGCTATTGTTTTGGCAATTTTAAAGTATATGTAGAGGTCTTACCTTTAATTTTCTCGTTTCGTACTTGCTCTATATTCTTTCGATTGGTGACATGGTCTTCTCTTTGAATTTCATTTTGGATTAGATTTACCAACTGGTAGTAAGAAGTAGGATTTCGGTTGCGGACATTGCTCTAGAAGGGAGTCTTCATTAGCAGACCATTCCATAAGACGTCTCTAGCCTTCTCATCCAAATTGTTTTACGGGCTATCAATTCAACACTAAATCATGCAAAATAGCTTTATAGAGATTCACCTTCCTCTTGCCGCATATCATTTAACTGTGGACTGGGGCTTGTTCTAATCTATTTTTGGCAAATGCCCCCAGGAAAGCTTGTTTCAATTGGGGCTAACTCTTGATAGATCTTAATGGTAATTTGTTATACCATGTTTTAGCCTATCCATCCAGGGTTAAGTGGAATCCCTGGCACTTCAATGTGGGAATTTATTTTTTCAACTTCATTTTCGTATTTAGATAAATGATACATGAGATCGTCTTTCGTGCTGTATTTGTCCATTATTGGGCAAATCAAAATTTCTGTGATAGACACCTTATTTGATCTCCCTAGAAAATGGTACATATTCGTTTTCATCATCCATTTTATACGATCTGGTTGAAAAATCTTCATAAATTTTAGCAGGAAGATTATTGTATGATGAATCGTCATATTTCATGGCTCTCAGCTTTCCTTGGTGATAGTTCTAGGTTGATCTCCTGTTGCGGGAACATGGTTCATCGATAGATTTTTCTATTGTGTTTTTGCCTTCATGTCGTTCTTTTCTTCTCTTCTCTTCTCTTCTCTGGATCGTCGCTGGTCTTTGAGATCTTAAGACTATGGCTCTTCTCACAAAAAGAATTGGTTGTATGTTTTTTTTTGTTTGATCTTGAATTTTCCTTCCACTCGTTTGTTGGATTTTCACCTTTTGCGCGCAATAATGGATTTTTTGCAGCTAACATCTTCAAGTTTTCTACCATTTCTTGTATTGTTTTGGCAATAGAGGCCTTCCTTTTCAAGCAGAAATGTTGAGTCGGAGAAATACTGGCGGTTAATTTGAGTGTTGTTTCCTCCCACTATTGCATCACTATTCATGAGCTCATTACTGCCATATCCCCTGAAAATAGCTTTCAACGATGACTTCTCCTTTGGATTTCCTTCCACATGATACATTTCTTCCATATCCTAAATTTTTTAGTTATCATGGAATTTTGTTGTTTACATCGTTCTAGTTTTCCACAGACAAAACTAATTTGCTGACGATAAATACTGGATCAAATGATTTTATTGACAAATAATTACAATCAAAGATCAATGTAAATAAAATCAACAAATCCTCTCTCCTAACTTTGAGTTTCATCTCCTACGTTTGCTAGTCTAGATGCTTAAATTAGAACAAGAGGAGAAATAACTATTTGATAGGTAGATATTTGAATTGCATTCCTTCAAATGGGGGATAATTAAGATTTCTCTCCAAGTATTGGGGTAGTTTGGTAATCTTTGCTTTGGGCATGTGGCTGATCCTTATTAGTAATCTAATAATTGATCTTGACTAAGAGTCAAGTTTTATTTATTCGCCCATGTGCTCATTATTGACAGCCTGAAGCCAGCTTGTTCATGCTAGATGGTTCACTATCCTAAGGCAAACCCTGTATTTTTTTTATCCTTTTTTACCTATAGTTTTATACCTTGCCAAAGAGAAAGTATTGCAAGGTATGTTTTCAGAGGAGCAACGTTATTGAAACCCGTGGGCTTCTTTGTGAGGTCTAACAATAATCCCAAAATAGGTCAAATTTTCGAACCCTGATTTAATTCCAAATAGAGATTGTCTTGAAGTACGAAAGCAATATGAGACCAGCCCCATTCGCCCATGCAATTGCTTGAACGTTACAGCTACGATCGCATGGGCATTTGTTTAGCATTACTATTTTCTAGTTAGGCAAATTGTGACAACACCTTGATTGCAAGGATAAGCTTTTCATTCTTTATGCAATTTGGACTTTAGATATCCTTCATAGTTTGGCTATGTCCTTCTCAATTCTATTGGAGGCCCTTCGCCTTTCAAACTCGATGTTCGGTCTTTAACTTCCAGAATTTTTTCTCCTTCGATTTTTATTGCTCAATTTTCATTCATATTCATCATCTAACATCCAATGTCAACTTTTTCCTAAAACAATCATTAGTTACACAAATTTATGTATCAATGCCCTAAAAGTCCTCCTAAATCTCATTTTTGATGATTCGAATGTAAAATCACACTTATCAATGGTACATCATCATTTATAAGAATAAAATGTTTCAATAATAATTGAACATAGTCATGATCAAGATTTACTCACTGAACTTCAACATACTTTCTAATTGACACTCTTCTTTGAGACCTTGCACAATATCTATTACCAACTAGATTCCATTATCCTCATCGTTGACGTGTTAGACAAAAAATAAGCATAGAGGTTACGATCGTTTAAAAAAGACAACTCAGCCAAACCATCTAAGTAAAATATTTCGTTAGTTACCCAACTTACACTATGGTCATAGTTTACTCATTAAACTTTAATTTTTTTTTCCCAATGATCACTCATCTTTGAGATGTTGCACTCCATCCATCATTTCCACGTGTCTCCTTCGTTACTAACATACTGCACAAAAATCTCACATGGCAAGTTATGATCATTTAAAATAATTATGACCCGACCAAACCATCAAACTCACAAGAATAACCATATGTCAAACACAACTTCCATGGATAGCTAGATTGTGTATTGATACAGGATCAATTGTTGAGAATGACGATAGGAGCTACTACTTACTTAAAGTCATTTTCCCAATTGTACCATCTGGTCAACATCTCTCTAGTCCCAATATTCCATTTTTCCAGGCTTGTGTCCAATCATTTGAGAAGGAAAATATCATCGAACTCTGCCAGTTGGTAGACAATGACATTTTATTTCTCAAATGATCGAACTAGGGCTAAAAATGAGCCAAGCTGAGCTCACATTATTTTTCACAAGCCAAACTGAGTTCGGCTCGTAAGGCCCACGAGCTTAGAATTAAGCCGAACTTGAGTTCTTATGGTTGAAAAGGTCGAACCGGCTCGACTCCATCCATTTTTACCCATTGGGATTAGAGAGACGTGTGGTAGATGGTACAATTAGGAGATACGGCTTTATAAGTACATAATGGCTTCTCGCGTCCTTCTCAACAATCAACTATGTCTGAGTATATAATTTAGTTATACGTGGGTGAGATGAGTGAATTGGGGGCTGGGTGTTTTTAGGCTGAAATTGGTGACGAACAATCGAGACTTAAAGAAGTTTACGGGGCCGTAGAAGTCATGTTTCACATATAGCGGATGATGGATGGAGTTCAACGTCTAAAAATGAGTGACCATTGAGAAGCAGTTTGAAGTTTGATGAGTAAATAGAAGTTGGGTGAGTAATGTAATATTTAATTTAGATGGTTTGGTTGAATTGTCATTTTTTCGACGATCGAACTTTCCCCGTGTATTTTTCGTCTACGCGTCGCAATGATGATAATGAAATCTGGTAGATACTGAATGGTGAACAACATCTAAAAGATAAGTAATCACTAGGAAGTATTTTAAAGTTTAGTAAGTCGGTCATGACTATGACTAAGATGAACGATTATTGTAACATTTTACTCATCATTTATATTGGTTTTTTTTAATTATTATTAGGTTCGTAACAATATTTTCAAGAATTAGCAATCGTGTGTTAGATAAAAGTATCTCGAATAAACGAATTACAAAAGTGTTGTTAAATTTAGGATTTTATTGCAAACCATATATTTTCAATATTAATCAAGTTTTTAATACTATGTTTCTTAATAGTTGAATTAACTGTTTTTGCCATAACATAAGCTTGCCTCCCTAATTTTTCAATTAGTCTATTTTGAGATCCTAACCTTTAAATATGGTATTATGAGTCTCTGAACTATTTAAAATGTGTAAATATGAATTTGTGTGGGACATAAACCATCAATTTAAAAATTAAAATCACATACAACTTTCATACAACTCAAAGTTAGAAACAAAAATCGTTGAATCACTTAATGTCTTGTCAAAATTTAAAATTTACATTGACAATTTTCATTACGTACTAATCGAATTCACGATTTTTTTTTCTTTAACAGATTGGAAACCAAAACAAAACTAGAAGTTTGGAGAGCCCGACTTTAATTTTTCTTAATTACAAAGTTCTCATATTGTTTCTAATGATTAATACATCAAATTATCAAAATAAATTAAGCAATTGACCCGATCAAAGCATTAGAGTTAGTAGGTTACTCGTTCATTGTTCAGTAAAATTGCCCGCTTCATGGTAAATAAAAATAAAAATAAACGTATAATTCGAAGTTTTGATCAAGTTGAGCTGGTTTGACTTGTGAATGGTCCGTTTGATTATCATTATTGTAGAATGAGAATGAAAATATAATCGTTATTGGACCCCACACAAGAGATAGAAATTCAAAATTGATGACTTGATGTGATGGATAACAGTCATATTTTTCATTTTTATGGATGAAAAATGAAAAACGGAGGCTAAATTATGTCTGATAGCTCAATCAAACCTAACCTTTCATAGATCCAGATGATGGGTCTATGAGCTGGATCGAGTAGTCCGATAGGGTTTTGATAACTACGGCTTAAACCAGCTAAGAGGAAGCAACCTGCCTCCATTGGTTACTTTCCACGTGGCACAAATAATGCAGGCGCCATCAAACTCCCACACGCATGAACAATTCGCTACAAGACGTTCCAATTTTCAAACCCTCTCATAAAAATGCCCAATTGGATTACCGATTTGGACAAATCTCTATTCTAATCCTTTTAAAAATCTGTTTGAACCCACGAACAAAAAGGAAATTACATACTCCAAATTGTTGGTTACCATATAATAATGGAATAAAGAGGTTTAACAATAATCCCTTTTGTTGTCCCTTTCTCTCTCCATTTCTCTCTCACTATATAATTGTAAGTATAGTGATTATCTACCCAATTGGGAATTCATAAGTGGGTTTGGTTGCCTACTTTTAAATTCAACGATGATTATGAATAGTTTTTGATTACTGACTATGCAGGGCTTTGGCTTTACTTCTTAGCCAAATTGGATGCTTTTTAATTGATGAAGTTGAAAAAAGTGGGTTGCTGTCAATTGGTGGAAGATTGAAGAGAAAGAAAAGTTGAAATTCCCAGAAGATCGAATCGCCGAAATGTAAGTGCCCACTTTATCTTCTTTACACACAGATAAAAATAAGATTAAACAAGGCTTTAGATATATGAGTTTGATCATTTTCCATGGAAAATATCAGTGAAATGGCAGCACTTGTGGAGCCTCCAAATGGGATTAAGCCTATGGGGAAGCATTACTACACAATGTGGAAAACTTTGTTCGAAATCGACACGAAATACATTCCGATCAAACCAATAGGCAGAGGAGCGTACGGGATAGTTTGTTCATCGATTAATAGGGAAACAAATGAAAGAGTGGCTATAAAGAAGATCAATAATGTGTTTGGTAATCGAATTGATGCATTGAGGACTCTAAGAGAATTGATGCTATTGCGGAGCATAAAGCACGAAAACGTGATTGGTTTGAAAGATGTTATGATGCCGATTCATACAAGGAGTTTCAAGGATGTGTATTTGGTTTATGAGTTGATGGATACTGATCTTCATCAGATTATAAAGTCTTTGCAGCCTCTGTCCAATGATCATTGCAAATTTTTTATTTTTCAGGTATAATTTTTCTTGCTAGCTTCATTTCATTTTGATTGTTTAATTATGTTTCCAATGGATGGCTATACGAGGGTGCGGTTTTAGATTTAGACATGTTCGGAATTTTAACGATATTAATGAATAATGAAAGAAATATTTAATACTCACTCCATCCTAATTATATAGGATTGTTTTGTTTTTCACACGGATTAAGAAAGAGTTTTTAATGTTATTGAAAAATTAATTTTTGTCAAAATCTTTCCTGGTTTACCCTATTTAATTTTTAGTATGTAAAACTAATTTATTGTTGGAATTAATAAAGAATTTGAAGAATAATAAATGAGAGTTGTTCCATGTTTTCAAGAAGTGGGAAATACAGTGTGTATTTGGATGATTTCAAGAAGGTGGCATATTAAGTGGTGAAAATTTAATAAGGGTATATTGGTAAAAGAACACAACAAAATATTCTACATTAGGAAACGTGCCTATATATTTGGGACAAAAGAAAAAGCAAACTCAGCCTATATAATTGGGACGGAATGAGTATATTTTACGAATTATAAAGAGTTGGAAAGTGAAGAAATATGTTATGTATCATATAGTAGTAGTTGGTGAAATGTTGCATAAAGAGCTAATTTGACAAAGAGGATTTCTTATAATTACCAACTGATATCCATTGGTTCGAGTGATGATCTTGGAATAGCCTTTGCTTGTGTATGTTGTGCTGGCTGGTCATTTTGGTTTCATGAAATTAGATGGTATCACATGATCTGGGCAAATTTCTGAACAAACTGATTTATTGAATTTACACTTTCTTGGTCAATCTTCTGAATCTAGTTGGAACATCTACTATAATGTCAGGGGGATAAGAACATTGAAGGCTGGAAACTTTTCATTTTTTTATGTTATTCAAGACATTGAAATAAATGTTACTTGATACGCTGTTATAGTTTATCTTTCATTGATACGATTACAAAACCATAAGAAGCTCAGAGTTCTTGACATCCTGTTTGGCAGTGTTTCATTTCATTGTACTTTTACTTTTAGAGATGTGAGAGTGCTAACTCGCTGAGCTATTTGTTCGACTATATTGCAAAATGCAGATTCTTAGGGGATTGAAGTATCTTCATTCGGCCAACATTCTCCATCGAGACTTGAAGCCTGGAAATCTCCTTGTCAATGCTAACTGTGAATTGAAGATATGTGATTTCGGACTGGCACGAACTAGCAAAGACAATGGACAATTTATGACTGAATATGTAGTTACACGATGGTATCGTGCACCAGAGCTGCTGCTTTCCTGTGACAATTATGGAACCTCTATTGACGTCTGGTCCGTAGGTTGCATCTTTGCAGAAATTCTTGGCCGGAAGCCAATATTTCCAGGAACTGATTGCCTCGGTCAGCTTAAGCTTATTATAAGTGTTCTTGGTGGCCAACCTGAAGAAGACATTAAATTCATCGATAATGCAAAAGCCAAAAGGTTCATCAGATCGTTCAACTTTTGCAGAGGAACACCTTTTTCTGCTCTATATCCTCATGCCGACCCTTTGGCAATAGATTTGCTTCAAAAGATGCTCATATTTGATCCGTCAAAAAGAATTACAGTCACGGAGGCTCTACACCATCCGTATATCTCAAGCCTGTACGATCCTTCTCATAATCCTCCAGCCCAATCCCCTGTCAATCTTGATATTGATGAGAATATGGGAGAACCTATGATTAGAGAGATGATGTTGAGAGAAATTCTCTATTATCATCCTCAAGCTACTTATGCTAGCATAATGTAATGATGTCGAATTTAGAGAGTTTCCTTGTATATCTTCCCAAAAAACCAAGAGTCCGAGGGAAGGCGACAAAATAATAAGATTTGAAACGAGAGAAAATAAATCGGTTTAGTTGAACCGGTATTAGTCTAGTTTTTATGAGGTACCGAGAGCAAAGTAGCATGAACGTTCATGATTCATGGAGTTTGTAATAGCTATGATATATTTATCTTATATATTGGCATGTCCAAACTAGGCATAGCTTATTGTAACTAAGGCATATGAGCTGAGACATGGTTTATGAGGTAGAAACAGTGATCAAACATTCTTTTGGTTTAATAGCTGACATCGTTGTAACTAAGGCATAAGATGAATAGTAATTTTTTGAAAAATGTGCAGATAAAAAAGGAAGAAATTTTTTTAGATTAAGTTTAATATTATTTCATTAAAGAATGTATTGTTAATAAGAAGAGAAAAAAATGAATTATAATTTAATGAAGACCAAACGTTGCTTAATGTGTACTACACTCGTCTCCATGCTAATTCGCATTACATATAACTACAATTATTCTTTGAATAATGCTATCTAACACTAGTGATACTAAAACATTAATCTATATAGCATTATTTGATAAATTCAATTAAAAGTAAAATTATGTGATTCATTTAATTGAATCTTTAATTTAATATCATCAATACTGTCATCTAAACTAATGTTTAACATTAGTTGTGCTCCTAAATAGCCTCACTCTTATTCTTTAGGGCAAACATTTTATGTTTACGAAAGTCAAATCATATTCTAGTCAAATATGTTCCAATAGCATAAATTTCTTTCTTAAAATACTTATAATATATATTTTAATAAATATAATTATATAATATAAATACGTAGTATTTATAAAGGAAACTAGTCTAACTTCCTGAAAGTAGGAGAAAAATTAATCTTACAAAATATTTTTCTTCAACCAAATCCTTGATCTGTATTGTTCGAGCCGGAAAAATTGAAATTTTCGAAATTTGCATAATGACTCTTTAAGGTATGGATAGTTGAATAACTTGGTCCCAAACGTATGAATCTTATAATTAAGTTCTAAATTCAAGAATAATGGCTAATCGATGAACTGTGTGTTATAGCTCAAGAACATTACCGTTCATCTCCTCAAGGATGACAAGAACAAACCCTGTAGTAATTTATATGATGGTGGAGATAGACTACTGGCCAGATCCAAATTTGTAATTAATTCTTTTATTTGAGATGGAAACATGTAAACTTCGTCAGCTTGATTCTTTCGTACCCATTCTTCCAGCATCCTGAATATAAATCAAGTCTTAGTTACGTGCAGTTCAATAAGCAGACAAAAATTAGATGTACATTTGAAAATTCAAGAAACAACAATCTTCAAAAGAAACAAAACGGAAGATCGTAAATTCCATAAAAAGCATCCTTGTGAATAATTAATTTTCCACGAAAAAATAATTTGCACTATTCAGACCCAAATTTAAGCGCTCAACACAAACAAAAAAGAAATTTAAGAAAAAAACCGGGGGGGGGGGGGGGGTGTTGAGTGTGTGCTGCAATCGAACTAACCTTGCGTCAAATTCATCGCCGTCACTAGAGACAGTAAATAGCACTTTCACCGTGGGGTGCAGAACTATTTTGCCAGCCGATTCCAGTAGATTCAAACAATATCCTGTGCAGCACCAAGAATTTGGATTCAAGAGAACAATTTGCAATACTGCAGATTTAAGCTGTAAAGTCCTAACAATAGTCCGAAATGACAATTCATCTTTTGCACTTTCCAGCAATTGGCTTGTAAACATCTTTTCCAGGGTGTAGTTCCTGTTTGGAAATCAAATTAGTGCATGACCATGAAATAAGAATTAATCAAGTGAAGACTAGAAAAAAAAAAATGAAATGGGAAACTAAGCTGCATTGCATCTCCTCTAAGTTCTCCTTAGTAAAGCACTGGTTAAGGAAACCCATATTTGGATATAGAGAAGGCAAGTTCATTTCATCCGTGATGGGTATAACACACAATATTAGACCACCTAGCTACTAATCCATTGAAAACACTGTTTAGTCCCACACTCGTACAGCAGAATACAAACCCAGAACATCCTAGTTCTTCTTTCTTCAGCATGAGTAAAATAATCAGGAAGAAAGCTTTGCACACATGCAATCATGCTTTTTATCCTCCTTTTTATATGAAGTGAATGATGTTCCCTTTCCTTCTTGTTTCATTTCTCGTAGGTGGGATGGGATCAGGCAGTCCATTATTATTATTTTATTTTTTTTTGATAACTGTGAATGTCCGGGCCAACTTGCGCGCACCTCGACTAATTCCAATGGGCCCTGAAGTTTACGGCCGGGTACTCACCTCAGTGGCCCTGAGGGGACTCGAACTGGTGACCATTGGGGAGCAAACCCAAGGCCTGACCATTATTGATGTTACACCATATTCAAATTCACTCCCCATTGTGTTGTTCCACCATTGAACACCTTCAACCACCTTCACCCCCACCAAAAAAAAAAAATCTACCTGCTAATTTCCTATGTTAGAATAATTCATACTTCTCACCCCCATCATTGTCACTCTTTCACCAAGTTCAAAAGAAACACTTCTTAAGAACCATGAGTTTGGAATAAATATAATTGTTCCTACAACTCTATCTTGGATTTTAGCCCCCTGTTATCATTCTTTTCATGCATTAGGTGATGACTCTTGCAACAGCTACCAAGTAATTTAGAAAGCAACATGAACCAAAACATGGGTATACTTCAAGGAGATAATTTGACCAACATGAACAACAATTTTACGCATTTGGTCGTGAACGTTTGCATGCAACATCCACATACAGCTGTTGTTCATCTCTTTATTACTGTATATAAACAGGTAACATTCAAATAACCATTCAAACTAAGAGTTTTGACGTCAAAAGCTAATATTTGTAACTACAATTACAGTATTATGAATAGCCTCCCAAGCAGTAGATCACAAGGTAAGGATGTTATCGGCAATTCCAATAGCTTTATTGAGCCAATTAAGAAAATGTTGCATATATTCCAGAACTTAGTAATAATATGGGCAATTTGAATTTATCTATTCCCGAATCGTCGTTTAATATCCAAAAATAAAAAGCTAAAAGCTAACATAACATGCACATCCAAATGAAAGCATGAAAAGGAACATAATTTTGATGGATAAGTCTTTTGGTAATATCGTAAGCAGCAATGGAGATGGAGCATTCATTGAAGAAAAGATTAAAAAAATAAATGTAACACGCTCACCTGAACATATCATTTGATCCACAGACAGGTAAGCAGGTTGAAATATAACACTTGAACAAGCGAATACCACCATCTAATGGTACATTATCATTGAAGCAAGGATATGCTCCAATCAAACAAGAGCACTGAGGACAAGAGAATTCAATCCACTGAATGTCTTGAGAGAGACTGGAAGATCTTTCCATGAAACCACTCCCCAGATGGCCATTAAGAAATACTTTCTGAATTTCAAGAAGTTCATTATTTGTACCAACTGTTTGCTCCTTTGAAGAGGGTTCTGACCTATCTAGAGAGCAACATTGAGTATCGCAATTTCCTAAGTGGATTTCTGATTCATTATACATTTTATTTATTGATGCTTTATTTATTTCAGTATGCAATGTATGAGATGTGCATGATAAACAATCATCAGCACCTCCTGGTTTTAGTCCTTCACTTTCTAGGTTGGATGCAAGATTATCTTCTCCAGGACACAAACTGTCAACAATTCCATGAATGCCATTTGTCCCTTTTTCATGATTCTCAAAGCACACTGTTTGTCCTTCTCTACCTTCATCTTCTAGTGCACTTATATTGAAACAACTATCACTAGTAGAATTTAGCTCACTATCATAATCTTGCCTGACCTTCACATCAGGGAATTCACATCCCAAAAGGTCATCCTTGCAGAGAAGTACGGATGTAGCACTCAATAGGACCACACCAGGTGCACACATATAGGACTTTGCATATCTTGTGACCAGCTTCTCACTTACACCTCCAAAAGAACAACAACAAGTTCCAAACCAATTGTCAGAGACTTCTCGCCAGTTGACTGATGGCATTTCCTCAAAGGTTCTGTAAGCATAATTTATTGAAAAAAAAATGTCATAATATAATCCCAACTTAAAACACCATTACTAGCATTAGTAGAATGCAAATATAAAGCTCTAAGATCAACGAATGCATCCAGAGGTTGGTTTAAAAATTATTCCTGTGCCCGCTACGAACAATGAAAATCAAAGGGCAAAAATTGTGCGATGTAAATAAGAAATTCATAATAGGTCAACTTTAATGACAGATACAACAGCCAAAAAGATCATAAATGATTCTATACACATCATAGTGTAATACAAAAAAACAAACAGGGAAATGCTACCTGAGATCCTTTGTCAACTTGGTTGAGCAGTTTCTGCAGTAAAAGTGCACCTCTTGCATAGCAGATAACTTCTTGATATCTAAAGCAAAAGATCATATGATATAAATTAATCCTAACATATCATGAATACTCACCAAAGGCATTAAACAAAAACACTTTATACTGAATACATTTGAAGGCAATAGGAAACTCCTAGAAAAAAAAAATATTTGTCGTAAGTAATCAATGGACTATAACACCTGAATCGAAGATTTTATTTTCCTTTTATATAATCCGTCTAAGTTTAGTCAGGAGTTTTTAGGCTCCTTTCCGAAAAAAGCTAATTAATTTGTAAAACTAGCTTTAAAACTGTTTTTAATAAGTACTCACCAGAATCCATGGAAAGCGGGCAACACTCATCCAAACAAACCCCATTGTTCAGCGAGTCCAGTATCGAATCAAACTCCGAAACCAGAGGATGGTCCGGGGGAAGTAGCAAAACGAGTTTAACCTCAATGTGATCATCAAAGGCTTTGAAATGAACCGGAGATTCAGCGTCAATCAAAACACGAGGAGTCGGAACCTGAAGGGATACCTCAATTTGAGCTTCGTCTTCGAAAAAGCTCACAATGAGTAAAGATTGCTGGGTAAGTAAATTGACTTTGAGGTTTGTGAATTGAGAGAAGGAGCAAGTTGCGTTTGTATTGAAGAGGAGTAAACGGAGTGTGGAGGAGTGAGATTGGGCTTCCCATGTGAAACGCCATTTTTTAGGGTTTTGAGTGGCGAGAGCTGGAGGTTTTTCTGAGGATGATGATGACATTTTGATTTGTTTTGGCTGTGTTAAATTGAAATGAAGATAATTGGAGAAAATATCTGAATTCTTATTTCGAAAATTGATTGCACCGTATTCTACATACATCTCTATATATAATGGTAAATATCCTAACTATACAGCTGTAAGGGAAAATAACAAACCTAACTAATTCAACAGAATATCAACTTGCATTCTTCTCTTCCAGCTGGCCCTCTTCTTTGGCGGATAAATCTTGACACTCCCCCTCAAGATGTACATAAATATTATTTATGTTCATCTTGCTAAGAAGTTTATGAAATTGGTTTGTTCCCAATGCCTTGGTAAAAATATCTGCTGGTTGTTCTTTAGTAGAAATGTGATGCAATCTGATTTTTCCTTCCATGACTTTGTCCCTTACAAAATGACAATCTACCTCTATATGCTTCGTCCTCTCGTGAAACACAGGATTCTTGGAGATATGTATGGCTGATGAACTATCACAATATAGCTCAACAGGCATGGAAAATTTCACATTTAAGTCATGCAGCAGATAGCTAATCCATGTAATCTCAGCGACTGCACCTGCCATTGCCCTATATTACTCGCTCTCGCTTAGAACTTCTAGAAATTGTGGACTGCTTCTTCGACTTCCAACTGATTAACGAATTCCCAATAAAAATGCAGAATCCGGTGATAGATTTTCTGGTTTCTTGACATCCAGCCCAATCACTGTCTGTGTATGCCTTTAATTCCAACTGTGATTTTGATGACAAAATGATTCCTTGTCCAGGTGCTGCCTTGATGTATTTCAATACTCTATAAGCTGCCTGTAAATGAGTTCTGTTTGGCTTTTCCATGAACTGAGATAGAATGCCCACAGAATAACTGATGTCTGGCCTGGTTATGTTTAGGTACAAGAGCTTCCCAATTAATTGTCTATAAAATGTGGGATCTTTCAACAGCTCATCATCTGAGTTAACCAGTCTATGATTCATTTCTATTGGTGTCGTGCACGGCTTTGCACCTAATTGACCATATTCTTCTAATAATTCTAATGAAAATTTTCTCTGACACAAGGATATACCAGCTGAAGACCTTGCTATTTCAAGTCCTAAAAAATATCTCAAATCTCCCAAATCCTTCATCTTAAAATAGGAGTACAGCCTCTGCTTCAGATTATTAATGACAGATTGTTGTGCCCCAGCAATTATTATGTCGTCAACATAAAGCAAAATTGCTACAAATTCGTTTCCACTGCCTTTCACAAACAGAGAATAATCAGCCTTGGACCTAGTGAATCCTTCTCCGAGCAAACATTGTGTGAATTTAATGTTCCATTGCCTAGAAGCTTGTTTTAGTCCATATAGGGATTTCTTTAATTTGCATACTAGCTTTCCCCGAGGACGATCAGATTCAATTCTGCTCTCCCCCTGAAGCTGATAGCCCAAAGGAATATCCATATAAACATCCTCAAGTAAATCGCCATTGAGAAAAGCATTGTTAACATCGAGTTGAGACAAAAACCAATTCTGAATAGCAGCCAAGGCCAAAAAAATTCTGACAGTAGTGTGTTTAGCAACAGGACTAAACGTCTCTTGGTAATCAAAACCCTCCCGTTGAGTGTACCCTTTAGCCACTAAACGAGCTTTATACCTTTCCACTTGCCCATGAGCATTGAATTTTGTCTTATATATCCACTTACATCCCACTGTAGAGTGATTTGGAGGAAGGGGAACAATATCCCAGGTCTGATTCTCAGATAAGGCTGCAAGCTCAGATTGCATTGCTACCCTCCAATGCTCATGCTGAACAGCATGATGAAATGTGGTTGGGTCAGGTGGTTGAGAGGAGAAATTCATGACAAAATGATGAAATGTAGGGGATAATTGGGAGTACATTAGAACGTTGGATAAAGGATGAGAAGTACAAGTTTGGACAATGTGAGGAAGTGAAGTATGGTAGTCTGTGAGATAGGTAGGAAGTTGTTTGGACCTTGTGCTACGTCTAAGAGAAAGATGATTTGGTAAAACAGGATCAGATTCAAGTTGATCAGGATGAGATGAATGTAGGGTAGGCTGTAAAGAAGTGTGATCTGAAGAGGAATCTGATTGAGAATGTGAAGATGACTGATGAGGCAATGGTAATGTATCTGGTAAACTGTAATCTGGAATTGGAATATGAACCAATGGGGATGATATATTTGTAGGAATACCAGGAGATTTGGCAGTGAAGGGAAATATCGTTTCATGAAATATCACATCTCGTGATATGAAGACAGACTTGGAACTTATATCAAACAGCTTGTATCCCTTATAGCCTAAAGGATATCCTAAAAATATGCATTCTTTAGCCCTGGAATCAAATTTTCTTTTGTGTGGGTTAGTATTTACTACAAAGCAAAGGCAGCCAAAAGATTTGAGGTTAGAATAGAGTGGCTGCTGGTTGAACAAAAGTTCATAGGGAGTTCTATTGTGTATCGTTTTGGAGGGTGTCCTGTTGATGAGGAAAGTGGCTGTCAAGCAAGACAAAGATCCCCCGTAATTTTATAGGTAATTGGGCGTGAAAAAGAAGAGCTCTAGCTGTGTTAAGGATATGTTGATGTTTTCTTTCTACCACTCCATTCTGCTGGGGTGTGTAAGGACAAGAAGATTGGTGGAGAATGCCAGTTGAAGCATAGAAAGTGGGCTGCATAAACTCTTTACCATTGTCTGTCCTTATGACTTGAATTTTTGTTTTGAATTGATTTAGCACATAGTTATAGAATTGAGGCAACAATTGAGCAACTAAAGTCTTATGCTGCATTAAGTACACCCAAGTACAACGAGAGAAATCATCCACAATGCTAAGAAAGTAATGATTACCATACAAATCAGCTTGGGAATATGGTCCCCAAATATCCATATGAACAAGTTCAAATACAGATGAAGAAGTGGTTTTATGTAATGGAAAAAGTGCCCGTTTCTGTCTAGCCTTGGGGCATGTAAAACAATCATCACATGAAGGAAGTTTAGACAAAAAATGAAATTTATTAGGGGATACATGCCCTAATCTATGATGCCAAACGTTTGGATCACATGTATTTCTGCTGGTGGCTACTGCTACTTTGTGTGGGTGTTTTGGAGTGTCTTGAAGGTAGAATAATCCATTGGTGACTTTAGCAAGTCCAATCGTCATCCATGAAGAAAGGGCCTGAATGATACAACAATTGGATGAAAAAATTAAGGCAAGATCTTTGGAAGCTGTCAGCTTACTTACTGAAATCAGATTGAAGTTGAATGAAGGAACTAGCAATACATTATGCAAAGTGAGATCTGAATTGATGATTACAGAACCAATATGAGTGGCTTGTATTCTGTTTCCATTGGGCAGAAGAACGTATGAGCTAGGTAGGACAGAGTATGAATTGAAGAATTTAAGTGAACATGCTATATGGTCAGTAGCACCAGTGTCAAGTATCCAGGAATTAGTGGAAGTAGACGTAGCTGCAAGACATGTGGCTAAGGATATACCTGCGAGATTAGCAACAGGTTGATTGATTTTAGGCAAAGAGCTGGTGTTGGGATGAACTGCATCAGATGAATCATTCAAGAGAGCAAGCAATTTCTGCACTTGTTGCTGAGACAAATTGACCTGAGATAGACTTGATGAATGACATAGTGTCTCCTTCTGCTCTTCAATCACAGAGTGAACCGATGCATTCCTACCTTTGGTGAATTTGAAATCCGGTGGAAATCCAATGAGTTTGAAGCACTTATCCCTCTTATGTCCTCGTTTTCCACAATATGAGCAGATAATATCAGATGTCCCTTTCTTTATCGCCATGGCTGCTGACAGATCAGTGAAATTTTGTTGTTGAGTGAGATATAACCTCTGTGATTCTTCCCTTAGAACAAGATTGTAAACTTGGTCTAGATTGGGAAAAGGTTTCATCAGGATAATTTGTGACCTTAAACCTTGATACATTTCATTCAATCCATTTAAAAACTTGAACACCAAATCCTTTTGATGAGAATCAACGAACTGTTGAAAGCATTCATTATTGCACTTCCCACATTTGCAATAAGGTAATGGTCTAAATGTCCTCAATTCTTCCCATACGGCAATCAATTCAGTGAAATATGCATCAACAGATTTTGTACCTTGAGAAATATTACTGAGCTGATACTGGAGATTGCAGATCTTTGAATCATCAGGTTGAGAAAAACGCTGTTGCAATTTATTCCAGATCTCGCTTGCGTCATTGAGATAAAAAATAGTCGAGGCGATTGGTTGTGAAATCGATCTTAGCAGCCAAGTCACAATGAGGTTGTTGCATCTGGTCCATGACAGATAAGCTGGATCCGTTGAATCAGGTTTGATAATAGAATTATCCAGAAAACCTTGTTTATTTCTGATGGATACCGCCAGTAGGAACGACCTTCTCCATGTCGCATAATTTGTTGCTGTTAATTCAGGAGTAACAGCAACAGATCCATGATTTTCAGAATGATGAAGATAGTAAGGTGATGATGAGTCCTCGTTGAGGTTGCGAAATGCTCCTGTTAATTCCGCCATTGATGAAGAATGAGAAGAATGATAAAAAAATGATTGATGAAGAACCTAAGGCTCTGATACCATGTTAAATTGAAATGAAGATAATTGGAGAAAATATCTGAATTCTTATTTCCCAAAATTGATTGCACCGTATTCTACATACATCTCTATATATAGTGGTAAATATCCTAACTATACAGCTGTAAGGGAAATAACAAACCTAACTAATTCAACAGAATATCAACTTGCATTCTTCTCTTCCAGCTGGCCCTCTTCTTTGGTGGGTAAATCTTGACAGTTCCGTGTTTGGGGTGGGTTATTTTGATTGATTTGCCGAAGGGATTTTGGGCTGATTGGATCGTTGGAAGGCACGACAGAGAATTTAAAAAGTAAATGAAGAGTCGGAAACTCGGAATAGTTTTAATTCTAATCCCATGCCGTCTCCCAAATGGATTAATCTACTTGTACAAAGTGGATGGCAAAAGTGAATTTACAAAATGATGTGGCAAAATCTATCATGTTGATTTCAAGAAGTGTTTTTTAAATCACTGATTGACAAGGTGCCACATTACATTTTGTAAACCATTTTTGTAATTCATCTTTGTAAACATAGCATGACTCCTCTCAAATATCCTCGACAAGAAGGGAATGGGAAAGATCACCCTACCTCTACCCACCCATCCCATCTCTTTCTTATCTGGGTTGCTCGATCCATGAACACACGAGCTCGGTTCGTACTCACTAACTAAGCTTGATTTGAACTTTTGCCGAGCTCAGCAGCTCATGATGAGACTCAATTTTGATGAAATTAATAGAACAAGTGCAAAAATGATGTGACCCATTAGTCATCATCAAAAAAAGGATATCCTACTCAGACCATGGCTCATTTTTAAACGAGCTCGACATGCTCAATTTTGTCACCCCTAGTCATCCATGTTCAAGACATGACAGTGAACATCCAAAAATACTAAGAAGTGCATGAAAATGGTTGAAATAGTTGACAAATTCGACTCTGCATTACAAAATATGTATGTTCAACTAAGTTTAAAAAGATTAGAATCATGCTACATTTACAAAATATTTTGCCAATTTCCTCGATAGAATGTCATGTGACATTCTGTCATTAGACTATTTAAAAAAATAGTCAATTTTTTGCATCAAATTATCTGTTGTCAACACTACATCTATCAAATAGGTGGGCAAAATCATCGACAACTTATAACTAGGGATGGCAAAATGGCTTGACGACTCTGACGGCTCAGGTCCGACCCGGAAAAAGCCCGAGCCGAGCTGGCTTGTGGCTCGATGGGACCGAGCTGAGGCTCGGGCCGTTTTATTTTAGTTTATTTTTTAAAGTTTTTTTAATTTTAGATGTATTTTTTTGTATACGTTAATATTAAGTTATTATTTATAATACATATAAATTGCACAAAATTTAAATTCATTAAAAAAATTTAAATTTATAACGAATTTTAAAAAAATTGAGTATACTCGACTCGAGCCGAAAGCTCAGGTCGAACCTAAATTTTTTGACCGAGCTTTTACTCGGCTTGACTCTAGCCAAAAAAAGCTCTGTCCATTTTTACTAGAGACGAGCCCGAGCTTCGAGTTCCGGCTCGTGGGTCGGCTCGACTCGTTGACATAGCTACTTATAACAAATTTATAAATTTTTTTATCAATCAAAATTCAATTGAGCAAATAAATGTTGAATAAAAATCAAAATATAAATAAATTAGCCAACCATGCCCAAAGTAGGAGATTTTAGTAACGAAACCATGTAAATAGATCCAAGGCCCTGTTTGCGATCGATTTTAGAACACAACTAACTTCTAACAACAAATTTAAAGAGCAGCGAATGGATAAATTCTTAAATTTTGCTCCTATTATTTTAAAATATTTTAAATTGCATGCTCATTTTCAACCACATATTTATCATACAAAATATTTTACACGTAAATCCAAAAAAAATCAAATTTTTAAACTACGCATTCTAAAAAAATCATTAGTTAAAACTCATTTTTTTTTCAAAAAAATAATGACCATCAAACAAGGGCTCAATGTTCATTTTAGTACAAAAGTACGACAAAATAATTTATTTATTTTTACCAAATACTAAAGTGTGGATTCTAAAATAAAAGTTTATCAAACACTTATTTTAGTTCTTCCTAGGGTTGGGTATGGTCCGATTCGGTTCGAGTATTTAATAAATAGAATCGTCGAGTCCAAATATAATTATGAAACCGTTCCGGTTCAGTTCCGTTCCGTTCCGTACCATAATTAAATTTTTTAACAAATTTCTAATGGTCAACGATCGGTGGTCGTGGTTGAAGGTCGCAGCTTCGATGGGCATTGAGAGGGAAAGTCGGACTCGGTAGTCGGCGATTTTGATTTGGGCATGCAGATGTAGGTTTTCAATTTATCAAATGATTTGGGGTCATTAACTCAGTGGTTATCGAATAAAAGTGTGAAATTGGCAAGATAATGATAAAAACTTAAAAAAGCCTAGATCTTGAGCTAATAATGAAATTAATAATAAGACCAAAAAATTAAATCAAAAAATTGAATTTAGAAATTGGGTTGGGTTGGGTTGGGTTGGGTTAGCTAGGCATGGATTTGGTTTGGGAGTTAGGACATTAATCACTAAATTAGTTAATTTGCTAATTAGGGGTGGGCGCGGGTCGGTTCGGTTCAGTTTTTTTCGGTTCCAGAAATTTTCGGGTATTTAGTAAATGGAACCGTCGGTTCCAAATATAATTTTGGAACCGTTCGGGTTCGGTTCGGTTCCGTTCGGTTCTGTACTATAATTAAATTTTTTAACATTTAAAATAATACTACATAAATACACCTGAAAGTAGATACTAATATTAATAACAAAAAGTAGATATAAATACCAAATTCAATCTTAACTTTTACAAATTAACGTAATCTAATTTAATAACATATAAATAATAAGTTGTCAAATACAAATACGAAAAAGTAAATATTACTAATAAAATTTCGATGATTCATATCAATAATTCATTTGTTTCAAACATTCAAGTCTACATAAAAATGAAATATAAATTAGAAGTAATAAAGGTAAAATATTTTAAAGTATTGATAATACTTACCAATTATTTAATATAATAATCAGTTGCTTGACTTTCCATACTAACTACTAAGAGACTATACAAAAAAAAATTGAAAAAAACACAACTAACAAATATAAATAAACTCTAAATTGTTCAACTAATAAGATTTAATAAGAAAAAAATTATTAATTTATTTAGAAAAAATAAAAGAAATTGATTTATCCAATATAAAAAAAAATTCGGTTCTGGGTCTAGAACCGAGAACCGAACCAAACCATTCGGTTCTCGATTCGGATACCCGTTCGGGTATTTCATTTAAAAAAAAATCCGCTTGATTCGGTTCGGTTCCGATTCGGTTCGGACATTTTGCCCAGCCCTATTGCTAATCTGTTTAGAAAAATTAAAATTTTTAATTAATTCAATATAAAAAATTAAACAAATTATTTAAATTCGGTTCTTATTCGGTTGTGGGTCTAGAATCGAGAACCAAACCAAATCCGTCGGTTCTCGATTCAGATACTCATTCGGGTATGTAACTTATGAAGAATTGCTCGATTCGGTTCGGGAGTTTTGTCCAACCCTAATTCTTCTTACAAAAAATTATTTTTTCAGCACAACGAAAACTAATTCTCTTAAAATCTAGCAATACCAAAACATATGTAAAGGACGCAAGAGGAAATGAACATGGGCTTACCTTGTTTGAAGTTTCAACTTATAAAAATGGAGTTTATACAAACCTTGCTTGTTAAGATGAGGTTGGTAATCCGTGGAGGGAGCTACATGTTTATGTGCATTTAGCGATTCATATCTTGTAGATAAATAAATAGTATTCTATGAATTGCTACCTATGTGACATATAAATAGAAACATTGTTTATCTGTGTGG